>CM072515.1:37043817-37118817 GCA_036898135.1 Oncomelania hupensis | reverse complement strand
CTTGCCGTTTAAAGAAGAAAACTTAGTGAAAATTCCTAGAGATAAAATTCAGCTCACTATTTCGGACCAACTTTAAAAAAATGTTTTATTGATGAAGATTAGACAAAAGACTATTTTTTATGCAGCATTTAAAAAGCGAAAGGACACAGAAATTGAACTAAGGTTAGATGAGCGAATTAATGTATTAGAAAAATCACCTTAATAAACAGAAGAAAAAATTATAGAGTTGGCACATTGTAAAGAGGAATTAATTAAACTAAGGGAAAAGAAACTGCAGATCACGGGCAAGATAGGTAGCGGAAGGAGGAAAATTACTAAGAATTTTTGCAGTTTAGAGAAACGAAATTATGTTAGTAAAAGTTTGAAGAGATTAGCGAGGCAGGAGATATACTAAATGAGGTAATGACGTTTTATCAGCACTTATATAAACACGATGCACTAGAGAAATGCGATATTAACAGTTTAGTTTCCAATTTAACCACACACTTTGTCGGAAGTTGAGAGTAATAGTCTCGAGGGTGAAATCACTTTAGAGGAGGCCGAATATGCTTTAAACACCATGAAGAATTATAATATCCCAGGTGCAGATGAATTTACAGCAGAGTTTTTATAGTCTTCTGGTTACAATTAGGATATTTTGTCCGTTCTTTACAAGATGGTTTTCATAAAGGTTGGTTTTCATAGAGGTTACCTTTCCTCCACACAAAGGAGGGTGTTTTTATATGCATCCCGAAATGAAATAAAGACAAAGAATTCATACAGAATTGGAGGCCTATCTCTTTATTTAATTCCTCCTGTATTGCAAACCATCTGATGGTTGTTCTGACGTCTCTTATCAATGAAGATCAAACCAAGTTTATTGTTTTAACATAAATTTATTCAACAAACAAACCAGATAATAATACAAGGCAAAACATCAGGGCGCACAAAAGCACAAGGCTTAAATAAGTACTACCCAAATCATAATAATGTGTCAAAATATCACTGGCGGACAGGAAACAACAACAAAACATTGATAGAAATACAAGAAATTAAAAAAAAGAAATTTTTTTATAAAAAGAAAACAAAATTTTAAACAAAAACAGATTTCCAAGTGAAGTGGAAGAGAAAAAAAAAGGGGGGGTGCATGGTGGTGGTGGGGAAGAGGGGTAGGGCGTGGAGGGGGAGGGGCGGGTGTGAGAGAGTTATACTTCTGGGAAGAAACTATAATGAGTGTGTTGAAGATCAAAGTTAGAAAGCGAAGTATGTAGAAAGTCGTTGAAAATAACATTTGAAAATATAATATAATATAATATAATATAATATAATATAATATAATATAATATAATATAATATAATATAATATAATATAATATAATATAATATAATATAATATGCGGTCAGAATCGGTTACATGAAAGTAAAAATGGGTGAACAGTTGAAAACGTCTTGGCATTTTCTTGCAATGACAATTCAGCATTTCCAAAGAGTAAGGTATTAACTTCCCTTAGGATAGGATCAAGAAGACCAATCGTTTGAATACGGGCATCGTCGAACAAAGGACAAAAAAGCAGAAAGTGTTCAGACGTTTCGGCCGGGTGTCCGCAACGGCAAATCGGGTCGTTTATCAAATGGCGACGATACATATCGTAGTTAAGGTTGCTTACACCCAGCCGAAGCCTGCAATGGATAATTTGTTGTTGTCGTGCACCATGATAATAAAAAGGCGGGACTGCAGAGTCGTCTTTGGAGAGATGTCGTTTAAATAGGCTGATTGACGGATTGACTTGAATTTCCTCAGGGAGCTCATTCCACATGATAGTAGAAGAGGGGATAAAGGAATTTTTGTAGATTTCAATGTTGTGTGCGGGGACTCTATGCTCGAAAGGCTTTCGACGGTGGTAAGGATTAACTGACGAGACAAGCGGTGGGACCAAGTCAGAAAGATACTCAGGACAGCGCTCATTGACCATTTTATGGAAGGTAAGTAGTTTGTGCCGCCTACGTCTTTCTTTCAATGGGCAGAACCCGGATTCCCTGTACAAGGATTCATGGCTAGTTCCCTTTACTGCCCCTACAATTGTTCTAATCCCTTCGAGATGAAGTTTTTCAAGTGAAGTAGCTTGAGCGTCAGTACAATTGTCCCATATTACATCGCCATAATCAAAATGAGGTAAAACAAAGGACTTATACATGACTTCAAGGGCTTTTCTGCACAGTTTGTATTTGTATGACCGTAAGCAAGCCAGTAGAAGAGTTACCGTCTTAATTATGCTATTTATGTGTATATCCCACTTACAATTGTTTTGCAATGTCAGGCCTAGATGTTTATGGTGATCAGTTTCAGACAAAGTCGTGCTATTAAATATTAGAGGATAGTTTGGCAATGTGTCACGTTTAAAGGTTAAGAGTTCGGTTTTTTGTTCATTGAAAATTACTTTCCATTTTTTAGCCCAATTACTAATTTTCTCTAGGTCTGAATTTAGAATTTCGGCTCGAATGTCAGGGTTTTTTAGGGCTAGAGATATGCTAGTGTCGTCAGCAAAGAGTTTGATGATGGATTCAATGTTTACAACAATATCATTAATGTATACAAGAAATAATAAAGGTCCCAAGACAGACCCTTGAGGTACACCTGCGGAGATGGGTTTGTAGGTTGACTTACTGCCTTTGATGACGACGGCTTGTCTACGGTTTTTAAGATAGTCAACAAAAAATTGAAGAAGTTTGCCTCTTATACCTATAGCTGCTAGTTTAGCTAATAATCCCTTGTGCCATACTCTATCAAAAGCTTTGGATATATCGAAATAGATAGATTGGTTTGTTGTTCCGTTGTTATAGGTCAGGCATATGTCATTATAAATAAAAATTAGCTGATTAATAGTAGAATCGCCATGTATAAATCCAGACTGAGATTGAGTTAGAATATTGTTATTGTTCAAAAATGAATACAAATGGATATGGATACAACGTTCAAGGATTTTTCCGATGCAGCTTAAAAGTGAGATAGGACGGTAGTTAGTACATAATTCAGTGGGACCTTTTTTGTGAATTGGCGTGACATGTGCTATTTTCCAAGTTTCTGGGAACAGTCCTTCCGACAAACAGCGGTTAAAAAGTAGACTTAACGATTCAGAAATTACATCAACCGCTGCTATCAGTAATTTGTTATGAATTTTGTCTGGGCCAACAGCTTTATTTGGGTCTAGATGTTTTATAACTTTGGCTACTTCTGATGGGGTAATTACAATTTCATTAAGTTCATTTTCTAGGTAAGGCAGCTCAGGAGGGTTGTCATCAGGTGTTTCTAAGGTTGATTGTTGGATAAAATATTCATTAAAAGCATTTGCTTTTTCCTCATTGGTATTGCATAGTTTTCCGTTGAATAGGATTGGTGGTATGCTATCGGAGATGCCCTTTTTGTTCATAAAAGCTTTAACTAATTTCCACCAGTCTTTGGTTCCAAACTGTTTAGGGTCAGATGCCTTTTGGTCTAATTCGTTTAAAAAATCTAATTTTCTTTGTTTAATCTTATGCGTCACCTGGTTTCTAAAGTGCCGATATGCTTTCCAATCGTTGGTTTTATTGGTTTGTTTGGCATGTTTAAATAATGTATATCTTCTTTTAAGGGCGTGGCGGATTTCATTAGTTAACCAGGCAGCATCTCTGCTACGTATAGTGACCACTTTCACAGGCATACATTTACAGGCTATATCAAAGAAAGACGCAGCGAAATCTTCGGCGCATTTGTGTATGTTCCCTGTTGTGATCTTTTCGTGCCAATTTATTTCTGAGAGCATATTACAGAATTGGTCAGAGTCTAGTTTATCATAATTATATATAGTTCTTGTATATGAACATTTTGTGTTGATACTGTTGGTAACTGTAACGCACGGTACACAGTGATCACTGCAAATTTCAGGAAGCACTTCTACGTTTTTAACTAAATTGGTGCTCTGTGTCATTACTAAGTCAATACAGGTGCTAGTAGTTTCAGTTATCCTTGTGTCTGAGTTTGTAAGCTGATTTAAACTAAACATATTGAGGGTATCTAACAAGTGTTTAGAGGGAGAGTTGAAGTCGTCATTGAAGTCACCTAGTATTATGAATTTGCAGCCCGTGTTGTTGACTTTCCGAAGGCTTTCTTGAACTAAATTCCAGTATTCAACAGACAGACTAGGTTGACGGTAAAAGGATCCTATTAGTAATGGTTCGTTGTTAAGCTGGGTTTCTATCCATATTGTTTCTAAGTTGGGTACAAGAGATCTGGTCTAGGTTTACAAACGAGATGACATTTAACATAGATAGCAACACCACCCCAACCCTGGTTGACTCTGTCTAATCTAACTGGGGGATGGAAATTCTGGAGGTCAGTTTCATTACTTGTGTGGGAGGGATTAAACAACGTTTCAGAACAAGTAATGATGTCAAACTTGTGACTTTCAGCTTCAATTAAACTTTTATGTCGTGGAAAACTTCTACAGTTCAAATGAATAATTTTAAGTTCATGATATGGGTTAGGCCCTGGATTGAGTTCTATATCTCCGCAGACCAGCAAAAGTAGTAGAGCTAAAGCAAGCAAAGAGTTTAAAGAGTGTGAGCTTGGTGTTTGAGTGGTTGGTGGCAAGGGATTACAGCATGTCCTATTTGGTTCAGAACTGAGCATGATGTTAAAGAATACAGTACTGTTGGAGAGGAAAAAAACAAAGAGGGATAACGATAAACCTCTTTGGTTAAAATTGAACAAGAAAATGAGGAAAGCTGCGACATCAAACTTATTGCGAAATATCTTACTATTACAGCTGACCGCTTGAGAGTAAAAGTATCCAACCCTGGCTCTGTAGGTATGTAAGTCGCAAGTCATTTAAGTTATTGTACTCGAGAGTATAGAGAAGAGGAAGTTGGCCAGGGATAATAGGTAAAACTTTGTCTTGGTAGTGTAAGTATTTGTGTCTCTCCACAAAATCTCTCTCTGAGTGGGAGTGGGGGTCGGAAATAACATCGCTAGGCAAAATAACAAATGAAAAAGGGACAATAAACAAAAACTAATAAACTAATAAACTTAAAATGTATTTAAAAAATGTTTACAAAATCGTAGTCAACAAGAAAGAAAAATCAAAAGAATGAAATATGCAAAAACAACGACGGTATGAGTATTGCGACATGTGAGGGGGACGCCCGTGTCATGTATAGTATATACATGTAGGTATAGACATTAACAATATATATAAGCAAATACAAGCTGAAATCTAGTGCACAGCAGCAAGGGCGAGGACAATTTAGTTCGACACAAACGGAGACAATGCCAATTTCAAGCAAACAACTGGACAGGAGAGTAACGATAAAGTTGGATCAAAATAAAAATACAATGCAGTTTTCAAAGAATCAAGTTTAGATCAACACATAAAAAGCAGCAGGATAAGGCAAACAATATGTAGTCAAATAGCACAGCAAAGTGTGCGAAATTATCAATAATTTGGATCAGGACACAAGTTTTAAGAGTATGTAAGTAAACATAAAAAAAAAATTAATTACATTTTTAAAAAAAATTGACAAGTAGTTTATATTTTTAAAAAGATCATTTAAAGTCTATCAGCAATGTAACGATAAGAATAATTTATTTAGATCAAATAAAACATCAAATAACAAAGTAGGAGAATATTTAGATTAACACAAAATAGTTAAGTCAATCTGAATCAACATTACATCAAAAAGGGCTATCTGGATCAACACAGGAGTAGCACAGCAAAAGCAGATGACATCAACATAGCAAAAGCAAGTGACATCAACACAGCAAAAGCGGATGACATCAACATAGCAAAAGCAGATGTAATCAACATAGCAAAAGCAGATGACATCAACATATTAAAGGTAGAAAAAATCGACAAAGGAAAAGCAAATAACGTCAACACAGCAAAAGCAGATAATATGGACAAAACAAAAGCAAATGACATCAACACAGCAAAAGCAGATAATATGGACAAAACAAAAGCAGATGACATCAACACAACACAGCAAGAGCAAGTAATCTCAACGCAGTAAGGTTATATGGCATCAACATAGTAAGAAAAGTAGCCATCAGCACAGCAAATACAATTAACATAAATACAGCAAAAGCAGATAACATCAACAAAGCAGAAGCTGTTAACACAGCAGGAACAAATGAATAAACAACACAGCAAGAGCAAGTAACCTCAACACAGTAGGAATACATCAACACATCAAGAGATAAATAACACAACACAGCTTGAGCAAGCAACTTCAACACAATAAGGATACATCAACACAGCAAAATCATCAACACTATAAAGGATACATCAACACAGCAAAATCATCAACACCATAAAGGCAGATAACAACAACATAGCGAAAGCATTAGCACATAAAGGCAGATAACATCAACATAGCAAATGCATCAACACCGTACCACACAACATAGAAAATGCATCAACACCATAAAGGCAGATAACATCAACATAGCAAAAGCATCAACACCATAAAGGCAGATAACACCAACACAGCAATAAAGGCAGATAACATCAACACAGCAAAACCATCAACACCATGAAGGCATATAACATCAACACAGCAAACCATCAACACCATAAAGGCAGATAACATCAACACAGCAAAGCCATCAAACCATGAATGCAGATAACATCAATATAGCAAAACCATCAACACCATAAAGGCAGATAAAATCAACACAGCAAAACCATCAACACCATAAAGTCAGATAACATCAACACAGCCAAGTACAATGTCAGTTTAATTCAATAATCAACATGGCAGGAGCGTCAAGTTGAAGAATGCAAGAGGAATTGGAGAATATATATTTTTTTTAAAGATAATAAAAGTAACAAAATAGCAAAGAAAGGACTAGTGCGAGTACTGTCAGCAAAGGATTACTACAATTATAAATGCATGAGAGTGGGTGGTGGTGAGGAAAGGGGGTCACTACCGATTCGCCCGTTAAGCTTTGACATTTCACAAGAGCCAATCGCCATAAAGGTCACGTAAACAGAATCCACGTGGATACTACGAAACAAAACATCAACAAGAACACATGGAATCTACAACACTAAGTTGTGTTACTATACGCACATTGATTTAGAATGAAACGATCAGTTTGTGGACCATAATCTTGATTCCATGTATTAATATTATTCATATTTTATTTGTTTCTGTTGATATTTGTTTGTTTTTCGTTCACAGTTTTGCATCACTTAAAATTTTAGTCTGTTGGTAAATAATTGTGTTTTACATTTAGTCCATAGTTCGTGCTTGTTCGTTTATTATTCAGCTTCACGGGTCTTTTGTTATTTTTGCTACTGAATGTCCACATTTCTTCGTGTTGTTCGTTCGACAGTTCATGGGGACATTTGATTTGAGTACACATCAAACTTGTCTAGGTCAGAAGACTTGTTCGTCACATAAGTGTGATCGCTGCTGTCACTGACGCAGACCGAGCCACCACGAATCCACACCCTTTTCAGCCGGCCAGCCTTCTGAAGCTTTCTGGCCCTGGCAGCAGCCTGGGCTCTGGTTTTTGTCAGATCATCATTTATAAATATTTTCCGATTGAAGGGCTGACCGGACCGATCCCTAGCAGAAGCCGGTAGTGGCCAGGCCAGCGACGGGAACAACACTTCCCCTCTCACCTTCCCCAGCTTCTTTCTATTCTCCGTCATCTCCCTCTTTCCTTTGTAAGAAACAAACTTCACTATGATCGGTCTGGGAATGCCGTCAGCACTCTTTGGCCCAACACGATGACTTCGGTCGATCATCTCGACGTCGATTTCAGCACCGATCGCCCCCGCCACTTTCACCACGATTTCGTCCGTTTTCTCACTGTCGGACTCTGGAATGTTGGTAATGCGTATGCTGTTGATTCTTGTGTACTGCTCTAAGTCATCAGTCTTACGTTCCAGAGCCACAATTTTGGCATCACGCTCCTTTATTTCGTTATTTAGGCGTGTGATTTCCCTTCTTAGACCGGAGATTTCTTTCTGCAGTTCAGCTGCTACAGCCTTAGATTGAATGTCCAGCACCATAGGGTCAAACAGCACAGCTCGTAGTTCAGATCTCAAAGCCTCACGCATGGTGCTAGACAGTGGCGATGACTGGGTCAAGACAGGGGCGTTGGTAGTGGACATGCTGTCCATAACTGCATCGGCGTACGATACAGGACGACCTGAGGTAGGATTGGTGGCCTCAGGGACAGGAGAATTAGGGCAGTCGATGAGAGTACTATGCAAAAACTCAAGATTTGTACTATCCTGTGAGTAAATGATGGTATTGTCTTGCTCGCTTGAAACTGACACAGGCGAATCGCTTACACATTGCTTCTTTTCTGACTCTTGCACCTGCAAAGGCGACAAAAGTTTTCTTTTCTCTACTCTCTCCCTCGCCCCCACATTATCTTTCGAATTGTCAGACATAACTAGATGTAGACAGTGACACTAACATTTCTGTGTCACCTCTGCGCTATAGTTTTCCTATCAGTCGTGTAAGCACACACAAAAAGCACGAGGAGATCAACAAAAACCAACTTATAATTACCACACAACAGGACATACAAGGTTAATTTTAGCGGTTACAGCGGCTACGAAGAATAACAAGAACACAATGTATTTCAGCAGTACTGAAGCAGCAATGTATTTAGATATATATTTTTTAAAAGATGTCTGTGTTTTTATTTGGTTTGTTTATTGTGTTCATTTTTGTTTTGCAATAAACATATGGCATATGGTTCATAAATTCGCCTCACCTGTATAATGCACAGATACGAACAGCAAAGAACCAACACTGCAAAACACTGAACAAGCTGCAAGACGTATGAAACACAAATCGACTGATAAATAGCTACGTTCACAGTTTACAGTCTGAAAAAATGGCGTGATATAGCACTAGGAGCGACCGGTTCACAACCGGCTGAGTTGTAAATTGAAATCAATATTTCTCATCTCATAGAGACCGCAGACAAAACCAACTTGATAACCATATTTAACACACTTTTGCAATCATTTGACAAATTTTAGTGACTCAGACAACTCTATAAGTATTGAACATAACACGAAGCTTCCCGCACTATCGCAACATGCTTACACATCGTCCGCCATCTTTTAACAGTTTCTTCTAAACCAAGTTTATTAGGGGAAGAGTTTTAGGTGATAATATTAGACTTTAAAAAAAAATGATATTATTAGTTATGTAAATGAAAACAATATTTCAGGGCTTCCTATTTGTCTGGATTTTGAAAATGCGTTTGATTCTGTTGACTGGAAGTTTATGCAAAAAGTGTTAAAAGCGTTAAACGAAATTTGCAGATGGATTAATACCTTTTATAGTGACATTAAAGCTTCAGTTTGCGTTAACTGACAGGTGTCTAGGTGGTTTAGTGTAGGACGTGGCTGTAGACAAGGGGACCCGGTCTTATATGTAGAAATTTTAGCACCTATGATAAGAGAGAATGATAATATTAAGGGTTTAGTAATACATGACATAGAATACAAAATTTTACAGTTTGCCGACGATACGGAATTAATGTTGAATGGTGATAGGTTGTGTTTTGAAGACTCTATTAAGACTATTGAAGCTTTTGGTAAATTCTCTGGTCTTCATATACATTCTGGAAAAAAAACAACAACTGTGCTGTTTGGAAAGGTATTAGACGAGGGGCTATCCTGTACGATACATACCACACTTAAATATGAATTGGAACCCAAGCACATTCAAAATACTCGGAATATGGTTGACAAACGATCTTAAAGACTGTTTAGAAGTAAATATATAAAGAAAAATGTTTGGAAGTGAAGACTTTATACAGAATATGGTTTAAAAGACAAATAACCCCACTAGGGAGGATCGCTATTCTAAAATCATTGATTATACCCAAGCTTCTTCAGGTGGAGTTTGCTTCCCAACCGTCAGTGACAGTGTCATTAAATCTGTTTCTCTCTTTTTTGTGTTTTTATATCTGTATCAAAACTAACATTCTTAATTCAAAACATATATTTGACATTAAAAGACAAAATTAATGAATTTGTTTGTATTTTTTTTTCAAGTGAAGCCAACATTTAGAAAAAGGCAAAGGAAAAAAAAAGAAAAAAAAAAGGAGGTAAGAGTAAAAATATATTGTATATGTTATGTGGTGTGTTTCTTTTACATCACACTATATATTGCATTGCTTGTTTACAAAGTGCAATATATAATATGTTAATTTACGTAACTAGAAATGTATCAAATGAAATATGGAGGCTGTTGTGTGTGTCAGAAAGAAATATAATCCATCTTACTGGGGACAACAAAAATATTATGACCATTCCTACGTGGATCTACCGACATAAACCAAGACTCGCTTCTTAAACGGAGCTCGCGGTTCTGGCTGGGTAAGTCTGTTCTTGGCGATGAAAAACGAAAAAAGCCCTTTCCATCAGTTTTCAGCTGTCATCAGCCAAGTTTGTGGGTCTTAAGTGCGATAATTGTGGGGTGTTGCCGCGATCTCCTCGATGAATTTAATTGGAATTTACTTCTTGGCCCGTGAGCTTGTCGAAAGTCATTAGTGCTAACCTTAGGCACGGTACAAAACCCAGGCTGTAATTTTCACCAGTACCTTTAAGAGAAATGTTAAATGCAATTTCTAGTTGGAAATGCTTTGACTTTTTCAAATTTGTGTAGAGCTTAGCAAATTGAATATAAGGACATTTAATGGGGTTTTCTTCTTCTTCTTTATTTCTGGTTTTGTACATATACAATTTAGTACTTTCCTTTATCGTCCATACACCTTCTTCTTCTTCTTCTTCTTCTTCTTCTTCTTCTTCTTCTTCTTCTTCTTGAATTTGCATAATAATTCACTACTTCCTACTACTGTCTATAGACCCTTCCTCTTCTTCTTCTTGTTCTTCTTCTTTTCTTCTTCTTCTATGTCATGACCTTCAAATAACTGTTTCCTTCATAATTAAAAGACGCGTATTTGTAAGTGGATAATTACAAAGTAAGCCTACCTGTAAAGAAAAAGTATCTTTTAGAGAACACAGAACAAGAAAGTAAAGTAAGGTATTCAACTAAAACCGGTTTATCAGTTATATTTAATCTTGTATATATGGTACTCTCGTAGGTAGCAACATGCTGTTTAAATACCTTTGGAATTAATGGACTAGCTATTTCAGGTACCACAATAAGCCATTCTGTATATTTAAATCTGCACTTTCTTACCTGTATAGAAAGAAGAAGAAGAAGAGGAAGGAGGAGGAGGAAACGAAGGAGAAAAGAAAGAAAGAATGTATGTATAGCAGAGGAGGTGAAGGAAGAGGAGGAAAAGAAGAAAATTAAGGATGATGATGATGATGATGATGATGATGATGATGATGATGATGATGATGATGATGATGATGATGTTGATGATGATGACCGAAATGGGCATGAGTTAAAGTGTTCAGAATTCAAAACAGAAAAAAATAGTGGGGATTAACCGGTTCAACTCCTGGTCTGAGAAATGTTTCGTTGCGTGTGTGTGTTTGTGTGTGTGTGCGTGTTTGTGTGTGGGTGTGTGTTGCGGGTGTTTATAGACATGCTAGCTATCCCTTAGCGACGATGAAACTTGAAGCATAACAGAACGATTCTTGGGAGGAGTAGAATACATCCACCAATGAATCATTAACAGCGTAAACAACAGTACACGCGAGCAAAACTATCATTATATAACCGTAACCTTGACTTTAAGTTCAGCCATTTTCTTTTGACTTTGACAGCTTTAAGTTGTTTAACACACATACACACACGCACACAAAGACTTGTCGTGCAAGAGGGTCTTTTCGCAACGAAGCCTAACATAATTTTACACACTCGTAAGATAGCTCCGGGTTCTTCTACCCCTTAAATCCGCCCCTGCTCGCGCCTCATTTACATACAGGTGCCCCTCGCAATATCAACATATATACACTGACCCTCTTCCTCGCTCTCTTTCTTTCTCTCTTTACTAATGCCATATTCCTTCAATAGTGCCAATATTAATATTTCTTTACTCTCTCGTCCATCGCCAACCGACACATAAATGTGTCATAGGTTAAGTCCTCCTCTCAGCTCAGTATCCCAGTGGCAAGCTCCCTTGCTGTAAGTCTGCGAACTCGTTTTCTTTTATTAACTGGTAAACCTTGAGACCTCTGCAAAAAGACCAAACAGACTTATTATATAAATCACACCAATAACATCACAGAATAGTCTACAAAACCTGTGTTACATTGAAAAGACGCGAAAACATTTTATTTTCAAACGTCCTACCCATGACATGAGTGCAAGCCACCGAACGGCAGTTTTCGTATCTATCATGGCCGCCAAATCCGCCAGACGCCCTCGCGACTTTGGGGAGAGACAGCGCATGCGCAGGATTTAGATGAACGCGTGCGGGTCTCGTGCCAACTGTCTGCGACATGGCGCCTATTAATGCGGCTGCATATCAGAAAGTGGCGACAACCGAATAGCGCGGAAACATACACCATAACGCGTTCTGTTTTGTATGCAAACAGACATGAGTTTGTCATGATAGATTTGAAATGTAAGTTAATTTTCAAAACAATATGTAAAAAGTTGGTAAGTACGTTCGTAAGTCTACAAAACTTTGCAGTACATATACAGTTGCTGTGCCCAAAACCTTTTATAGGTTGGGATCTATAGGTTGGAATCTATCGGGTGACAGTTAAAAAAACAACCAGTTGTTCTCTTTTCACATTTTTAAAAAGTTTGTAAGTTAAGTTTTGTCATGATAGATTTGAATAACATTCAAAGCTATGAAATACGTGAGTTAGTAAGTGCAACACGAGTCCTTTCACATATTTTTTTACCGAAGAAAAGTAAGTAAAATGCAAAAAACAAAATAATAAAAAGACTAAATAAATAAATGTTGGATTTCAACATTAAATTGTTACATGGATTTGATTATATGTTTGTATGTCCATGCGTGAGAAGTGGTCTAAATTCATTTGTTTGTGAAAAGAAATTTTAAAAAATCAATTTTTAATAAAGTGAATGTTAGACTGTACTTGTTGTTTCTTTACCAATGCGGATAAGAATGCAATGACAAAATACTTTATTTCTTAACATTCTATTCCCTCCCTTATATTTCTACTATGACAATCATGTTCAACCTTGTACAAAGATCGACTGACGAGATGGTCAGTACAGAGTAATGCCACTTGAACCGGAACTCTTTGATGCTTGAGGTCATCTAAACCCATCTCCCTGAGTATAAGGTTAAAAAAAACAGCCATTTGTTTTCTCGCAAGCAGACGCCAGAGCAACGACTTTAAACAACTATCACACGCCAGACTGAAAAACGTTTATGACCTAGTGACAATATCTTCATAAACACCCTACACATCCACCAGTGCCCTTTGAAGTCAAAAGGTTAAGGCAGACAGCATTTTCATTCATAATGAACAGCTCCTGTGCGTGCCCTGATTTTAAAAACAAAATCTGAATTAGACCTATCTGCACATTTTATTAATCAAAATGAAATGTTCAACTTCGCCGTATTGTACCCGTAAGGCCCCACTCATCCATATATCTTATGTAAGATTGATTGGTTGATTGATATCCAGTATATCTGTATGCTGCCCCTCATTCCTGGGCTCATGTACCTACAAACCTTGCACAATACAGATTGGCTCTTCAAATGCAAATGGGCTTAAATCGGCCATAATTTTCCTGAAAATCAAAGAATGCATAATTGATGCATAATTGAATATAACATAATAACACACACACACACACACACACACACACACACACACATATATATATATATATATATATATATATATATATATATATATATATATATATATATATATATATATATATATATATATATATATGCAGGGACTTCCGGTGCCATTCTGTAGTTCTCGCCACTCTTATGCTGTCGTGCGTGGTCCAGCATCTGTGTAAATGAAGCTATTAAGCGACTATCTACTGGAACTGATCAGTTTCGCGTTTTATTCACTGTCTATGAGCCTAGATTCATGACTGCCTCTGTTTTCAGGCGTCTTAGTGATTGTTACACTCGTTTGATGTTGGTGTTTTTCTATCAGTAGTTGATTCAGCCCCAATGCTGAAGTACTGATGAGTGTAGCTCAGATTCGTTTATTCACGCAACCCGTTCAATCAGCCACAAGGCACAGAGTCGTCGTATGAAGTTTTCAAACTTTATTAAGCGTTCATCAACAACTGCATACAATCGCCATTTCACTCTCTTCTTTCACAACACAGTGTGTCAATTATATAGTTTTTCTCTCAACTCGAGATAACCTCAGGACGTTCCAGAATGACGGGTTACAACCATTCAGAATTAACTTCGTCATCACTGTTTTACGTCATACAATTTTCCTTTCTGTCCACGAATGTTCTCAAATATCGCGAAGCTTCTATCGGCATTACATTACATTATTATTGCTTTAGGTCCAGCGGACTCTTCCGAGCCAAATCAGGACCGGACAACCCCCGATCCGCATAAAAGATCTGCTGAAACAACCCTAGTGGTAAAATCGAAAGCTCTCCACCAGCCAGTCACTTTACAATAAAGACATCCCACGCAGGGGACGACTGAGGCTTCACCCCAACTTATCGAACCCCCGGTTACAAAAACAAAATAGAATACAAACATCATTATAAATTATCAACAAAACACATACATATACAATGCCTACATTGCTAAATAATAACATCATAGGAAGCCTTAGTGACCACCTGGCAGAAAGCATCCAATATTCCCAAGCTGATCCAACAGACCTCATACACAAATAAGGAGTCTTGTCCCGGAAGAGTTTTCAAGAAAAAAGAAAGGAGACTGGGCTAGCGAAGAAGACGATAGTATAGCAGATTGATAGAACAGAGCAGGAATGAGAAAGAGCCAATGAGAAAGACAGCGACAGTGGGAATTTAAAGCACTATATTTCCAGAAAGTGGGGATACTATTTATACTGAAACCCCCGGCACCCCAACGGGGGTTTCTATCGACAGTAAACAAGCAAATCTAAAGAATTCTCCAATAATATCGACCAACTAAAATTATTAACGTTATACAAAGCTTCTTCTAACAACGATGCAAACTCAAATCAAAGGTAAATACACTCTATTATTGAATACTTTGCAAAGCGAAACGATTAGATCTATCGTGACACACTATCCTTCGCGTTTCAACGTAACAGTGATCTAAGACAAGAATGGTGTAAGGTTGCATAACTGAATAGACTAACTGATAAGACAATACAGGGTCGTGAAAGATACTATTAGAACATGTAGCGCCGTTTTAATCCAGCATTTAAGACGAACAACTGATAATGACCAAAAATAATCCAAACAAGCCGGTTTTTACATGCCTTTTGAAGACTCTTCTATATACCTCAATTGTGTGTTTGTGTTTGTATGTGTGCGTGCGTGCGTGCGTGTCTGTGGGTTTTAATGGTGTAAATACGCGCGTGTATGTATACACAACTTTGTCCTGTTTGTTTGATGGTTCAGGTTAGCCCATCCTTTAGGCCATTCCATCCTACGTTGTATCTGTCAAACTAAAGTGGAAACAATACCATAGTTAAAGAAGTGAGGAAAACCTGCGCAGGCTTATCAAGTATTATATTTAGCTCATACCTGGTTCCAGTCTTGGTGCCTAAGACCCGTAGCCCACATGGAGAAAGAGAATTATGGGCAGATAATCAAAAGAAAGGGTGAATAGATGGCGCGGCGACCCCTGCTAACATATAAACCATCTTCGAAAGATCAAAGTCTTCAGTAGTTTCACCCGTCCCCTATACGCTTAATGTGTCCGGGGACGTAAATTTACTCAAAAAAAAAAAAAAAAAATCAAAGTCTTCATACTAAAGTGTATCATGTTGGCGGCGTTTTAGATCCGAGGTTCGTATCTGCAAATTTTAGACCACGGTTCTCTCACAAGTGTCCGCTGTTGCAACGTTGGTTATGACTCTTTAGACGGTGTTTTAATCCCCCACACACTCGACTACACACCCACTTCCTACATGTATGTCGTCTTTGGGACATGTTAAATCTTTCAGTAATTTGTTATGGTAAACGTGAGCAAGGGAAAACAGAGCAGATTAATTAGGATGGTACAAAAGTTGGTATACAGCTGCTGCTTATTGTTTTATTTATTTTATTGTTTTCTTTACAGATATTGTGAATGATTGTATCACAGTGTTCTGGACAGGTTGGAGGAATGTTGTAACATTGAAGGTAGACATGTTTAGCACTAACGATATTAAAAAAAATTAAAATAACTTAAATAAGTATAAATATAATAAACTAAAATGAAATAAAAAGAAATGAAATAAAATGCAAATATACTGTGCTGTGTACCTACTTTTAAGGCACCAAGTATAATGTTTATTTGGCGTCCTCTCTATAAATCTTCAGTAAATTTACATGTGTATTGTCATGAACTGGCTAGTTTTAACTCTGCCTATTACTATTCAGCCTTGTGTAGTAATTGTAACATTGAGAGAGTCAGTATATTACACAGCAGCAATTAAGGAACACAGCAGGCCACACACAGCGAGCTAGCCACACACCGCGTAGTGAGTCAGCACTTAAGCTTTGAATCTGACCGTTTTAACCAATCAGAAGCAGGCTAAGCGGGTAGAGCAGTCCTGACTGTGTCAGATCCTAGCGCAGTTTGAATCAGTCGTGTGTGAGACGAGGAAGAGGGAACATCTACATAGATAGCTAGAGAAATCTCTTCACTCATAGACCAGGAAGCAGGACTTTAGAATCTCAGAAATCTATCAAGTCATCACGGGCCTGAACTTGTCAAACAGGTAAATGAACACACTTCTGTTTCATCGTGATATATTTGTATTATTGTTGAAATTGTGTTTGTGGAATTTGCTATGCATAAATGTGAATTGTTAATCCGAATTTGCGTGACCATGTGGAAAAGCCGAACACGTGGCGAAACACGACCGGTTGCGCCGCCATGTTGCATACCATACGGAACCACTGTTGTTTAACTTATATGTATGTTTGCAGACCAGTGACTGTACCACTGAATGTTTATAATATTATTAATTCTGTATGTGTATAGTTAGACACGATTGATATTTATGTATGTATAGGAATTTAGAGTGAGATTCCAGTGGACCCCGGAAGTAGCAGAATGTTCGTCGCTTATGTATAGAGATGTGGAGCTATCACTGAGGGCTACTTTGGCTTTCAGTGAGACGCTCTGCACAAACCGATTATTCAGGGTTGTGCAGAATTTCGTCTCTTATATTACAGACGAGCAGGCGAGCTATCCTGTGCGTCCCACTCCACAGAAACGACGAGTTGGTTGAGGAGCCTCTACCGCACAAGTCGGAAAGAGCTACCCGGAAAAACACCCTGTCAGACCCCACAGCGTGGCAAGGGAACCCAACTACACAACGACAAAGGTGGACCAGAAGCTACCTCACAGAAGGACTTCGCACGCACCATCTAGCAGTTAAGTGTAATCACCGAAGGTGCACTTAAACTGATCGAAACAGGACCACAGTAGTCCAACTCTTCAGAAACTGTAAAACGGACCACAGTAGTCCAAATCTACATGAGATATTATAGCAAGTGCCCGATGAAGATATAACAGCTGTCTAGACTATCAGCGATCGAACTAGTAGCAGTGACTGAGACTTTTTAAGTTAGATTAGTACTTAGAGAATCTTGTATAGAGTAGAAGAAATAAATGTGTGATTTTAACTGTTATCAAGTGGCTGGACTACATATGATTCATAGCCGTGTGAAAGCTAGTGTGACAGTAATCTTTTACCATTTTTCTATCTATTTCTGTACCCCAACCTTAACACAGAACGAGCTAAACAAATAAATTTATTAAAGTAATTCATAGGGTGACTTACTAGCAGTTCCCACCGAATAAACGTGAGGGTCCATAATTCCATTGTGCAGAGCCCATAAACCCCACGTGACATGTATGTAAGTTGCTCTGGAGAAGATTTACACATTACACAGAAGAAGAAGGTTACATATATTGTCAGATATTTTAGGTGACGGACGATTCAACTTGAACTGTGAAGATCTCAGATCTAACGAAAAGATCTGCGATGATCTGAAGAAAATGTGGGACAAGTAAGTTCCTTTTCAGGGGTCTGCTGATCGTTTTGCGATTACAGCCCGAACTAAATCCGCCACGTGCTGATTTTTCACAAGAGATTGTAAACTTGGCGCAGCGGTTAAGATGATGGTGATGATAGTAACTGAGTGAGGAAATAATGAAGGCGGTATTAGGACTTCACAAGGAAGGCTCAGCAACACAGCAAGTCTATTAGTTTTGTGGATAAAGCGAACACATTCGTGTTGGGATTTATAAATAACCGGTGATACCGCTACACAAAAAAAGGATTTACAACCTCGATAAAAAGTTGTTTTTTGCAAAGAAATTTCCTGTACAAAGCTACTGAATAGGGCTAGGATTTAATGACAATAATTTTCTATTGTAGGCAACAAAATACGCTGTGTCTCCCATTGATGTAATTGTCTGGAGTCTTATGATCTTGTTTACAAAGGCCCACGTAGATTGTCCACGAGCTTTTGACAATAACTTTGTCAGGCAGGCGCTATTTCAGCAACAAAGATCGGCAGCAGGCGCCGCACGCGACTTCTTATACTGTTAGAGTGCAGATCTTACTGCTGTTAGATTACAACACTGGCGGGGAGTCAAAAGCCTGAAAAGGCATTTAAAAGACTGTAATCCGACAGTAGATGATGGGAGGCACGATATTAGCATACTACATGTATGCTCAGGGCTAGCTAGAAGCATGTCTTGTTTGGGGGATATTTTACGCATTTAATAAGTTAATAGATTGTCATTAAAGAAACCGTGCTTTTCAGTTAACAAGCAGGTATTACATTGCCGGCTAACAACTAACAAATAAATAAACATATTCGAGTTGCACAACGAATAGTCGAAGACGCACAAACTCTCTTACATTCAAGGAAAGTTCGCGCTATAAACATTACTCAAAAGTTAATTTTAGAGATATTTTGCCATGTGATCCCAATATTACAATGACGCTATGGCGATGAACAGACGATCTCAGATTCATTTTTAATAGAACATCAAGCGAGCCTTGTGAAAGGGTTAAACCCAGGCTCTTAAGACTTTAACCTGAGGAGAGCCTACAAAGACATAGAAGAACATTTTTTATACATGTCTGTGGGTGATCCTAGGCGAACTATGGGCTGTCTGATCCATATAGTACAAGAACTATAATGAAGGTCTCCTCCACAACTGCCTACCTCCTACGGCCCGTGTTTGGTCCCCAGCAGGACCCCTCAGTTCAAGCTTGTTTGATGCTTTGTGGCAGGTCGCGAGCCGACGCACTGCCTACCTGGTGCCAGAGTGTTTGAGACACACAGAGCCCATTCACTCGGAAGTTGTCGTGTTGACAGGCATTTTAATTATGGTATGTGGCAAAGGACTTTATCCGGCATTAACCAAAATAAAAGTCCAATTAAAAAAAAAAAGACACAGGTAGTCCTATAAAATAAATAGCAGCATAAGAGTAAGACAATTAAAACAGGTTAACTGTATTTTTTGAATGAGGCCATTGCAGAAACTAAACGTTTAGCTGCAGCATGGTGTGATAGGTTTTTGAAGCAAGAATGAAATAACATCAACATACTTACGAGTTGTTGTTGTTGTTATTGTTGTTGTTGTTGGTGGGCTTTCTTTTCGAGTATTACTTCTAAATGTCGACGCAATGTATTCGACATTCATAATTCAGTTCATCATGGCGCTCGCCATCGTCGTCATCCTCGTTGGATTCATCGTAGCGAGCAGTGGTTGTATTAATCTTGGTCACTCTGCATGGTCCCTATGCCGTGACCAACAGGGCAGTCTATGATCGCCTCGCTGCTTTCGATGAGTATCAGTCAGCTTCAGGTGATTAGCTGGACAATGGTCAAATAGTAGAGAGGATGGACGTCGTTTTCGCAATCTTGCGTGTTGGGTGGGTCACTTTATTACCGAAGCACAGGGCAGATCATGAACTCTGTGGACAGGCTTTCCGCCTTTGGAGTGGCTGTACTTCTTCACAGTCAGTTATTCTTCCCCACAACCCTCCCATTTTCTCCCATTTCTCCACGCACGTGAACGCAACAACATCATTATTTGTTTCTGAAACAATTGCTAGTGTTTTTGAAAGCATGTAGACTACTTTTCCTACAAGAATGTTTTACTGGACATTTTCAGCTTTATTGTCTGAACAAAGAATAATGACAAATTATATGTAGATTTTAAGTTTTTAAAAACGAAAATGCACCCAACACCGTTTTAGTTTTGAAAACAAAATCGGAGTGCTTCATTTCTAACTGACGACAGACGTGGGCAAGGATGGCGTTGTAATGACCGATAATCTATCCATGATGGTTTATTATTTTTAAACTAACGCAATGACCTCCTATCCGAAGTATGAATCTAATATAATAACGAAGAAGAGAGCAGTTGATACATCCAGACAACATTTCTGTTGTACATCTGATAAAATGAAGAAGGGAGCCGTCATTGTGAGCTGGGGAGGGGCAGACAGAGTGGTCGCCGCTGGAGACCTGTGTGGGCGGAATGAGTGTTCGTGAAATATGGGCCAGTTACACGTCGAAAGTTCTTTCTATGGTTGCGTGACAACAGGCAATAATGATGATGAGATGGTTTGCTGCTGTCTGACCATCCTTTATGCTTCACAGGGCAGTCCTTTCGCTGTTCAGTCGTCACACGCGGACATCGCATTTTCTTTCTTTGAGGAGAAGCCAGGACGGCTTATGAAATTTTACCACAGACCTGTGCACACTCAAAATGCTCATCGGTAGCAAACAAACCAAATTTTAGTAGTTTTTAAAAATTTTCAGTAGCAAGCTGTAACGACAGTTCAAGACATAATTCTGCTCACAAAGCACACAAACTGAAACACTACGAGGCAGTAGAATGGGAATTACAATCTATTCAAGCCAAGCTAAAACATCAACACTGTTACATTTTTTTTGTTTAACAAAACCTTTATTAACAGAGTATTAAAATATACAAATTAGGACAATATTTTATTTAACAAAATGTATGGCTGGACAGATTAATAATGAATTTAACTTGGTTACATACTTTTAACTGCATTAATACAACTGGAAAAAGTCGAAAAATTTAAATAAATAATGTATTTTTGACTCACATGCATTGCAATAAGAGTCACTCTTTTGAATAACTTGATTTCCAGCACTGTTGTGCGTTCTCTTCTTTTTTGGTGACAGAGCTGGGTCAGATGAATCCTCTTCACTATCTCTTCTCACTCTTTTTTTTCTTTCAAAGCTGGCTCCATAATTTTTTTTAATCACAAGTATGAAGTTGCAACCACACAAATGCTGAACGAACTAGAAACAAACGCGCGCTTCCGGTTCGAAAAACGTCTTTTAAGCACAACTAGTCAAAAACATCTTAAAACAGAAAAAAAGTAAACTTTTTTTAAAAAGTAAAAAAAAATCGGAATTTCGGAATTGTAATAAGTAATCCGTAGCTCCGTATTCTGCTCATGAAAATCGGAGAAAATACGGAAAATCCGTAGATGTGCACAGGTCTGATACCGGTGACTATATGAAAGCGACATTGACAAACAGTTTAATTGACAACCCAGTAATGTTTACATGTATTTATTGATTGAATTTAATAGGTCTTGTATAGCGTTGTTTTAGTTCAAGGACTATTCAAGGCGCTGACTGATACAAGATCTAGCTCAAGCCATTCAGTAGCAAGCATTATACAATGTACAAAACGGTAATTTCAAAACGATAATGTCTTTGTATCACCCGTCATTGTTAAGACTTAAAACTGGGTCATTGTGCTATAATAGAAGACTACAAAATTCAATGATAATTGAGCAAAAAATGTGTACTCAATGAACAATATTACATTCAGTTTAATATCAACTCGACCCACATAAATGGATCGTTCAACTAGCCAAAGTGATTAGGACTATTCTCTTAATGAACAACACCAAGAAGGCCACAAAAGCAGATCAAATATCCTACACAATGTTTAATTTAAAATGATATTGTTTATATTTTTATTCTCGCAAATGTGTGTGTGTGTGTGTGTGTGCATGTGTGTGCTGGCGCTTAGAGCAAGCTTTTAGTTTTGTTTTGAGCTTTCCCAAAAATTATTATTATTATTATTATTATTATTATTATTATTATTATTATTATTATTATTATTATTATTATTATTATTAATTGAACGATCAAGGTTCGACAGCCATGTTTTTTTGCAACTTCTGCTGGTGATAGGGAGAGATTTCGTCACATGGGGCAACAAGCCATTGTAACCGCCATTTCCAAAGTGGACAAAGATAACTGCCAACCCGAAAACATCAGACCATGCGCTCTTACATCCCTTTTGGGGAAAGGTCGATAGGTCAGCACCGTGTTTTCTCCAGGTTTATTACCTTTTGTTGTGTTGTTTGTTTATTTCATGTAAGGTCTATTCACCGAAGTGATTTCAGTCTATTTTACATAGCCATTAGCGTGCTCGGGACATTATGCATTGCAAGGGCAACAAAAATAGGACGAGGATCTCTGTTTATTACACTATTTGTACATAATCAGCACCACCGCCGACTGTCGTCGTTTATGGCTCTTCTCGCCGTGGGGAGTTTCTTTGTGGTCAACGGAAATGTGTTGGACATTACACCAACGTTGGCGGTTCAAGACAAGATTATGAAAGTAGTGCTCACAACAGAGCTATCATGCAACGGATGGATCGGTGGATGGATGGATGGATAGATGGGTGGAGTGAGAGAGAGACAGAAAGAGACAGAGAAAGTGGATTTAAGGAACATGATTTTAAACAAAAAGGAAGTTAAGCAGTTACAACAAATCTTTTTTTTCTCCAATAAACGATGAGGTGTATATCATACTTTCCTCTGAGTTAATATACTAATTTAATACCGCAACTTAAGCAGTAGAGAATCTTAGACTTTTCTAACACAACCTTCATTTCTTGGCACAGCTACTGAAAAGCTACTTCTCACAATCCTCGTTTGGTGTTTATGTGTAAATAATCTGTTTGCATGCGTGAAGCATAAAGAATCCATTGTTTAAGTACAAAGAAACGCTTCTGAAAAAATATAACAAATAAAAGCCCTGAAATTTAAGATGTTTGGTGCGCGTCAAAGTCGCCCTCCTGCCCTTGAGAGGTCTGCAAAAAAACAAAAGAGATAGTATCAAAAGCAGGCTATACGGACAGACGAGCACATTTATGCACCTGGATTTCAGTAACAAATCCGTTATCACTGAACACACCCAGCATTTTAACGGTAGGTTAGAATAATAGGTGCGATTCATTATTGCTGCGAGAGTCCAGAAGTTCCCGGAATTTAATAAGAATACGAAGTGTTTAGGTTACATGTGTCGAATTAGAAGTAGGCCATGGCTAGGGATTCGAGAAAAACAATATCCCTTGACAACGAGTTTTTAGTCCAAGGATAGAGAAGTCTACTTCAGTTGAAATTAAAAATACATACGGTAATTAAATGAAAGAGTATACCCTTAGGCGACTTTCCTATCCTGTCCTATCCCGTAACTCGAAGGTCGTTGGGGCACTTTGTCGCGCACCATATGTCTTAATGTCATTGACGTCCTTTCTACTATTAGTACTGGCCTTCGAGTGCGCCATTCACTTTGAGTTCCATAGAAGAAACTATGTGTTTACTGTAGAGCATACTGTATTATTAATTTTGGTTTTTATATTAAAATGATAAAATAATAATGAAGATGTGGTGTGTTGTGTGTCGTATGTTGTGTTGTGTTGTATTGTGTTGTGTTGTATTGTATTGTAATGCATTAATGCATTTCACTTCTTAGAGCTGTTCAGCGGGCTGTCGCAAACAACTAGCAGCAATAGGCCAGGCGTATTGTCGAACTTCCGGGACAACTGATCGATCAGGATTTATGTCTGAATACCTCTTTATTTTGAGTCTGTTACCAGCCCTTTGGACAGCGCGACGGCGTTTTGAATGATTGAACATTTGAGGTTTAACGTCTACACTCACCATTGGAGATATGACAGACGGGGATAACCATCCCAGGGAACAAGGGGTAGGGACCAAGGTGTTTATTTGAGCTATAGTCACCTATTCTTTGTGACAGTATGATCGGGCCTTTTTGAAGCAAGCTTACCGCTGCGACGCATCGCGAAAGACGTACTCTGGAGTTCAGGATGTTTCGTAAGAACGTCAGAAAGAGTACGGTATGGGCCTAGGCTCCAAAAAGTTATCGAAACATCTTCCGAAACATTTTGGTCCTAGTTAAATTGATATTCCAGATAACATTTAAAATCCTTACAAACAGAAACGGGTTAAGGTTCGTGCTACATTCTATTAAAGAGGATCGTCGTGCATAATATTCGTCTACACCTTTTGAGTTATTGTTTGTTTTCTTCCTGCCTGTATATTAGTAACATTTAATCAGAAGAGTTTTTATTATACCTTCGATACTTTATTATAAATTCAACTACTAAAAACTACCACAGTGCATTATGAGCACGGCTTTATGGGTTAGTACCATGAGCGCGCTATGTAAATAAATCCATTATGTAACTCTATATCCACGTCCCAAGTTACAGCCAGACCCTAATAGTAGACTGACTACAGCCTTCTTTCAAACACATTTTTCTCACTTACCGTGAAATGCAATAGGCCTTAATGACCCCTTGCAACTATCTCTTTTCTTGTCACAAAAGCAGGCAGGCTGGATAGAGGAACAAATTTAGTAAACGTTGATCAACAGCGAACAGCGTGATACTGACACGAGGCGTGGCCCCAAACAGCTTCGGGAACAATAACTCCGTCAGTAAAAGATGTCCAAACGGCTTACAGCGCCATGCCTTCAAAATGGGTGTCTGCGCAAAACGTTGAACACCCCGACGGCATCCAAGATACATGCATAGCAAACGGTGTATAAAACGTGTATGAACAGCTCTTTGTAACAATGAAGAGAACAAACTAGGCTCTCTATTCTGTACAGTACAGTAGAGGCCAATTTCAAAACGCCTCATCGAAGGAAGCGCAGCAGCCACAACGCAGCTCTGTCTAGGACAAACGAACGATTATCCTTCGTAAACGTACCCTTTTTCTCATCTACACATCAGACTGAAGAGCAAAGTACACAGCTGGAAATATGTGTTGGGTATTTTCAACACACGCATAGGCACACACGCGCACACGCACATGCTCTATCACTATCATTCACCCCAACCAAAGACCCTAATATTCTCTCACCCACTCCTGACTCACACACACAAAGGACCACCATGTAGAGGATATTGATTGATGAAAGACGTACAAAGTGGGGGGGGGAGATTTGTTGGAAGTTTAAAGCGCGCGCGCGCGCACTCACACACACACACACACACACACACAACCGTGTAGAAACGAAGTTGTGATGACTTTCATGGAGCTCTACAAACGTTACTTTGACATTTTTACAAATTTGTCCAGTTTTTGAAGCTAACCCTAACCCTAACCCGAACTCTAAGACTAACCCGAACCCTAACCCTTAACCTAACCCTTAGCCTAACACAGCCCTAACCCTAACGGAACACTGTTTTGACGTCAAAATAACGGGGTCCGTCAAAAGAAAGTACGTAGAGGTTCAAGTTTATGTCAGAATAAAGGCGTTTCTACCTAGCCACACACACACACACACACACACATACACACCCCCCCCCACACACACATACACACACACGCACACACACACACACCCGTGTAACAACGCCGTTGTTATGACTTCCATGAAACGCCACATACGTTGTTTGGAAATGTTTTGAAATTTATAAATTTTTTAAAGCTAATCCTAACCCCAAAAGCTAACTCTAACCCTAACCTAAATCCTAACCTCTAATCTAACACTAAGCCTAACACAGCCCTAACTCTAACGGAACACTTGTTTGACGTCAAAATAACGGGGCCTTCTACCCCTTGGGGTCATAAGCAATCTTGCCACTGTAGATTGTTCTAACCTATCAAGGGAAAAGTGAAAGCCCCAGTTGAAAACCTGTCTTTCCTTTATAGGCATGACCGATTCACTGCGGCAACAGTACCCCCGTTGGAGTGCCGGGGGTTTCAGTATAAATAGTATCCCCACTTTCTGGAAATTTAGTGCTTTAAATTCCCACTGTCGCTGTCTTCCTCATTTGCTCTTTCCCATTCCTGCTCTGTCCTATCACTCTGCTATACTATCTTCTTCTTCGCTAGATCAAAGACCTACCTTTTTTCTTGAAAACTCTTCCTGGACAAGACTCCTTGTTTGTGTATGAGGTCTGTTGGATCAGCTTGGGAGTATTGGACGCTTTCTGCCGGGTGGTCACTAGGGTTTCCTATGATGTTATTATTTAGCAATATAGGCATTTTATATGTATGTGTTTTGTTGATAATTTATAATGATGCTTGTATTCTATTTTGTTTTTATAACCGGGGGTTCGAGTAGATGGGGTAAAGCCTCAGCCGTCCCCCGCGTGGGATGTCTTTATTGTAAAGTGACTGGCCGGTGGAGGGCAGTCAGTTTTCCCACTAGGGTTGTTTCAGCAGATCTTTTATGCGGATCGGGGGTTGTCCGGTCCTGATTTAGCTCGGAAGAGTCCGCTGGACCTAAAGCAACAATCAATCAATCAATCAATCAATCAATCAATCAATCAATCAATCAATCAATCAATCAATCAATCAACGGGGCCGTCAGAAGAACGTAGGCAGAGTATAAAGAGTGTGTAACAGTAGCGGCGTTTCTACATCGCCACATACTTTCACTTTTAAGTACTTTTAAGTGTTCTTCCGCTAACCCAAACCCTAACCCTAACATTCGCTCTAATCCTTACTTTAACCCTTACCCTAACACAGCTCTGACACTAACGGATCATTGGTTTGACGTCAAAACAACGAGGGTTATCAAAACAAGTATGTAGATGTTCACTAGTGTGTCCAAATAACACCGTGTAAACAAGTCCACACACACACACACCCACACACACACACGCACACACACACCACACACGCACACACCATACACCACCACCACACATAACACAACACAACACAACCTATTTCAAGCCCAACCAACACAGCTCACAAAGACCACCATGGAGAGGAGAGTGATGAATAACGAACAAAGTGGTGGCGCTTTGTTGGGTGTTTTGTGGAGTATTCAAGGAAGGCTTCAAGGAGATTTGCGGTAAGCATAAAGGTATGAAAGTCTTGACAGTAATTAGTCTGGCAGCGCCACAGAGTTTCTTTTGCTGGCGTTATGGCTTGTCATCTGCAGAATTTAGTTTCTTCTTTCGTTTTAAAAGCAGAGAGAGAGAGAGAGAGAGAGAGAGAGAGAGAGAGAGAGAGAGAGAGAGAAGAGAGGGGGTTAAGGAAGGTGGAGGAATAAGAAACGAATGAGGAGGAGAGTGACTAAGGAGGAAAACTGCAAACAAAGCTGTTTGTTTTGTTTGTAACAAAAGTGGAGGAATAGGGCACAAATGAGGAGAGGGATGGAGAAGAAGAAGGAGGAACAAGAAAAAAGAAAATGAAGTTGCAGATAAGGAAGAGAAAGGGACAAGGTAAGGTAAAGGTGGTCCCATAGCCTTGTGGCCGTAGGGGGAGCGTGATGTTGGAGATCACACTTATCTTGGGCCAGCGTAATGAGGGTGATGCCCATCTCTCTCCCTCGCTGCTTTACCTTCCCCACCCTTAAGAGAGTAGGTACTCAGTCACAGTTGAGTCAACTGGGGGCGTTGTTATTTGTCGCTTCACGTTTTGCGGTCTTATTCTGATGACGAAGATGAAATTGATAAGGATGATAATGTGAATAAAAGCCTTCTACATCTGGATGTATGAAATAAAATTAAAATAAAGAATATCTTTTTCATAGTAGTAGTAGTAATAGTAAGAGCAGCAGTAGTAGTAGCAGCAGTAGTGGCAGCAGCAGCAGCAGTACTAGTAGTAGTGTAGTAGCAGTAGACCTACTTTACACTTGCATGGTGCAATGACGTTAATTACATCTGTCTTTTGCAAACGAGTAATCCAATTTTAGAGTTTAAAATAGTATAAATATGTGACAGTTCATCGAATCGAACACCGTTATGTAGTTAATAGATAAACAAACACAAGTACATAACTGCCTCTTCTCCTTTCTACTCTGACTTTATACCAACGGAAACGCAAGAAATTTGTTTAAAATTAATTAATCCATTAATAATTAAATCAGTTTATTTCACGGACTTTATGAAATGAGAGAGAATTTAAGAACTGAACTTTATACTTAATATAATTTATTTATGTTGTAAAACCTCCTTAATTTTTTAAAAATTAGTTTTAAAACGATTTTGGGTATAAGCAATCTTTTTAACGTTAAATGTGCTTTTATATATTACTTTGTTACACACGGACAAATACTATAATTGAATAAATGTGAATTTCATTAATACATTATACGCATCAAATACATTGTCTGCACACGACGGTTGCATATTAAAGAGCTGACCTCAACCTCATCTGCTGCGACATTTTGATGTGAAGTCAAACCAACACAAAATATCTCAATATTACAATTAAATAATACATAAAAACATTTCGCACCACTCGTTACAAATAAAGAGCTACAAGGACAGTTTTATTGTAATGACGTTTTGACACTTACTTGAGCGAATATGATCTTAAATAGGATCGATCGTAGTAATGCTTTATTTCCAGTGTTACACTGCCACGGACAGCCTTATAACAATTGAAATAGCTATTTATTTAGGCAGGGTTAACTGTCACGGTAACAGCACTTCCGTTCCATAGCTGCGTCCTATTCCGAAAGTTCGATAAAGTCCACATTATAACATTTATACTAATTTGGTAGTTACTATTATTAATAGAAGTAGATTTTACTTCAATTTAATGGAACATTTTCGAGGAATTGAAATCCATAAAATATTTTATTTTCACGTTTCATAGATGAAGCTATCTATTAGGGAGCTACTGTGTCGTTTGAAGAGTTTGGAGGGCGAATGGAAACTTACCAAATATCAAATTGTCAGCTCTGTGTTACTGATGCCATTACAACAACCCGTTGGAGAAGTAGGGGAAAATGTAATGAAATTGTCATAAAAGCGCAACTACAGCAGCCATCATTTTGTATAGCGCACACTCGTGAGGAAAGCTCTAACCTCATAAAACAGTGAATAATACATTAGCAATAGGTGCAGAAGCGTCAGAGATACCTTGTCTGGTTAACCCTTTTGGTGCCGTTACTGCTGTACAGCGTCAAAAAAGATATGATACATGATGTGAGCCCCATCTAAATTGAGTAGAAGCACTGAAGCCAAAATACATGTGTACATCTCCCATAATTTGTGGCACATGTAATATTCCAATTTACTGCATTGTACCATCCGTCTCAATACCAGCGTTAAGCAACTTTCAGCGCCTTCTCAATGCCAGGAATCGAATGAGCAATTGTTCCAAAGCTGTCCCACATAATTATGTCTACCACGGCGGATCGTCTCTGATTCATCGTGTGAACTCTCTCGTCAAGGCTGTTGAAAATGTGCGGGCTTAACATTCTTCCTTGTCCTTGATATAGATTGTGAAAGAAAGAGTGAGCACTGCAGGCATCATAAACCAAAGGACCCATTGGAAGTACCTTATTTTATAACCCATAGGTGGTATGAAGGCTACTCATGGGGTGTACAAAGCTATCCCCACTACTACCACACAAAAGGATTAACTCCAAAGCTTAAAGGTTTGAAGAGACGCTCGGTGGCGTTGTGTGCAGCATATTTTGACTAACCCCAACATAAAGCCAGATTGAGTCTACACTTTAGGATAAAGATTGGCTTAAGACTTCCCTTGGAGGTAAGTAAAACTAAAAGATGACCAGCGGTATGAATTTAAGTGTTCAGCCTATCTTGGCCAAATGCAACAAAGAGCAGAACAGATAGGTTTTACGCTTCTGCTGCTGTGTGTTATCCAAGTGATAGTATTTTGGTGCCTGTGGTACTAAATGACGCTTGATGACTATATCAAGGACCCCTTTACAATACTCGCACCGTGAGGTTGTCAAGGAGCACAAGGTAATTTTAAGCTGCGTACATGCCCGCTGGAAAGCTGTGACCCCAAAGATTTACTATATAAAAGGTAAAGGTAAAGGTAGTCCCATAGCCTTGTGGCCGTAGGGGAGCGTGATGTTGGAGATCACACTTATCTTGGGCCAGCGTAATGAGGGTGATGCCCAACTCTCTCCCTCGCTGCTTTACCTTCCCCACCCTCAAGAGAGTAGGTACTCAATCACAGTTGAGTCAACTGGGGGCGTTGTTGTTTGTCGCTTCACACCTTAGCGGTCACCCATCCAAGTGCTAACCGCACCGGACGGTGCTTCACTTTCGACACAGTAGCGAGTGCTCCAACCACTGCACTATCCGACACCTCCAACCACTGCACTATCCGACACCCCTAATCTAATGTGAAAGTTCGACACTTTTAAGTCAGGCTCATTTTTACTGGTTTTACTCTTTAGAACAAAACTGTATCCATGACTATCTTTTTTACGCTTTAGAATAAAGCTGGAATTCAGGGTATACACACAGCGATTTAGAATAACCTGATCATAAGTCAGCACTACACCTAGGATCATTTATTAGTACCTTCGGGATAAATGTTGTCTTAGGTTTTACACCTTGGGATGTTGAGTTTGACACTTTCAGATCCCGGGTTACACGCCAGGAGGGACCAAACAGGGCTTTATGCTTATGGCCAGTGAGGGTTGCCGCATGGGTCGTCAACGTCCAATATTAACCGTCTGGATCTTTACCCAGTTTGTAGCTGTTTTCACCTTCCTTTTCATACATCACTGGCTTGAGGGACCAGAACACATCATCGCTGTACATGCAGACCTGATATTACGCCTCAGATAGCTTGAACGATGATTGGTCTTCCTTCTTATGAAACACCTCTTGTTCAGTAATGGTCACCCTAGCCTCTATTAAACTGACCCCTCCAGCGTTGATGGTGGCTTATAACGGTCAATGAGGCGTTTGACCACGGACACTGGGACATGCAGTGGGAGGAGAGGGAGTAAGGAAGGGGGAGGGGGTATGATAGAGGAGTGCGATAATCCAAGAGTGAACCGAGCATGGCCATTTATTTTATGTGCTTTTAGCTAGAGCGTATAGTCGGCTATAAATTAATATAATACATTCTGAGACAAAATAATTCAGGCATTCTAAAGAGTGGCGTTGTATTGCAAATGCCTTTCTTTCCAATGAGAAAGCGACCACACTTTAACGGTTCGGGCGACTTACATTCTAATTTCACTGGACAATCAGACATTTCCATCCTTAACCCCCCCACCCCTTACCCCCCCCTCCACACCCCTCACACCTCTATCCCCCGCCTTCCCCCTATTGTCCTCACCTTATCCGTTTGTGATGATACGACCTAGATGAAACATGATTAAACAAATGTTATGCAGCATATTAAAAAAAAACACTATCTTTACGTTGTAATTTATTAATTATGACTCTCCTAATTTGTCACACCTGTCACGGACGCGTGCGGGAAAAAAGATGCGCATGCGTTGACAAAAACAAGTGCGACCCACGGCTCGTGGCTATTTGCATGGTTACGTCATCGGATTGTACATAAGTGTCAAAATCTTTCTTTCATCGCCTAAAAGGGGTTTGGCCTTACATCAATGTCTCCTACTACATTGGTTAGAGGGTATTTGGGGAAAAAACCCTCCAACACTACGTCCTCCTCTTCTTTAACCATTTCCTGACGGAGCGTTGTAAGCTGTTTAAGCATGCATATCACTCCAAATGGGGTTGTTTAAATGAATTCTTTTTGTCCCACAATTAAAAAAAAAGTATACAATATTATAAATACGGTCCAAACCAAACAACATACTGGTCGGGCAGCTAATTAACCTATTACTTAACACAAAGTTTCGTATGAAGTCAAAATACAGAGGCCATATCCGCGAACTTTAGTAAAAGGACGACGATTATAAATACTTGTGTATCTAAAACTGCACTTTGTAGCTTGGTTTTGTTTACTAAATCCTAATTATATGGCAAAAATAATTTCAGTCATTCACTGTTGTAAGTATATGTTCCTTTACAAAAGTGGGATCGTTAAACCCTAATATATAACCCCGCTATCACCTGCATAAACAACAGGAAATATTTGTGACCAAATATGAAGACGCTTTAGTGCTACACAAGACAAAGAAAATTTGACATAGAAGAAACATGAAACAGAAAAGTTAACACGACACAGTAATGTTAATATACATCAGCCACGTCATATTAAACCTCACGATTGTCTCTCTCGCACACAGCAGTCGCCTTTCTTCTAAAACTCTCATCCTTGTGGGTTTAAGACTATAAGTCACTGTTCTCAAGCGTTCGTCCCTATTTGTCACCGTTCATGTTCATTTACATAATATAAAGCTATTTATTATTTTATTATATTTATAACCATTCTAATATAGAGTTTTACAGCTCAAGAGCTGCTCAAGGCGCTGGTCAATACAGGGTCTAACTCAAGATGCCCGAAGCGCCTACTGGCAGCTTTGGGCGCATTGTCTGATAACTGAGAACGATCCTGGGCGACCCGGGATGAAGGAGAATGGACCTAGCGCTTGCTGGGTGTATTCATATACATGAGCGTCAGGATCTTTAAAGTCCATGCGATGGAATGCGTGCGTGCACAAACTAGACCTCGGTTTATACTCTCATACGAAGGAATAGAGCTATTCAAACACGGTGACATCATTGGTGATATGGATAAATGCTAACTGCCGACGTGCAATGACGAAGTGCACTAACATTTTTGTGCGGGAGTGATTGTAAATAAAAAGGCATATGTTGCTCGGAGGCAAATCCCACTTTCAGAATCCAGTGGTTCAAAAGAGTCGTCCCAGTTGGTGCTTCCTTGGCTGCAGTTTGATGACGATGATGCCTTCCATGTCTCGGCATGCTCTACGCTGTCCATAAAGGGTTGCAGCACCGCCTTTCTAGCTGTTGGCAGGTTTCATCCATCCAGTCTGCCAGATCTGACTTACGTACTGAGGTCTAAGAGCACGCTGTTCTTGTCACAACAGTACTCGTAAGAGAGGGTATATTTAGTTTCCCATTCAGATCCACCTCACCCACCACTGCCCACTATGGCACAAAGCGTACGTCTACAAGATAACGTCCACCACTCGCGCAGACAGCAATTACCGGACATTGTGAAAATGCGACAACAGAGATCGTGCAGTGATCGTGACACTTAAAAAACCCCGTTGCGGTTGCTTTTTTAGCAGTGTGTCTGTATTACAATTGAGACTTTAATTGGTGATACTGTCATGTACTACATGACATCCACACGACACTGTACTTTATGAAACCTGTTAGAAACAACCTGGGCAAAAACACTCACACTTAAATTCTCTGCTCGCAAATGCTCTGATTTATACAACACGTAATTCTGAAGAATTCAAAATGTGGAATGAAAATAATATTTTTAAACAACAACAACAACAAACAAACAAGCAAACAAACAAACAAACAAACAACGCGTGCCTGTGTATGTATGTTTGAGTAAGTGTTCGTTTCATTTTAATTAACGTGCAGTATGTTTCAAAATAGCTAAGAAAAAACATAGCTAAATGCATAGGAACATTAGCGTACGTATTTTAATATGCATTTTATTACTATTGTTGTGTTAGTTGTTAAGAGTGGTAATTATGTTGGTGATTGTTGCCTGAAATTTATTACGAAGTTTAAATAATGCTCCTTACAGTTAGTACTGATTTTACTGTTGCCACTATTGTATAGGCCGATGATACAGGGTGCAAAATAGTAAACACTGAACTTTAGGTTATAAAACTGCAAAGCCAACATAACTGAAACGCCTTTTTAGGTCAGGCTGTACCCGAAAGAGGAGTAGGCACCGTGTTCAAAGAAGAACGAAGAGCCTCTTCAGTCGATATGAAAACAATTGCCACGGTAAACAAGTGGAGAACACAGACTTTGCTATCAACATTGTAAAGAGGCGAGGGCTCATGGCGACACCTTAGGAAACGGGCAAGCAATCTTCGGGACCAGGATTATCGTTAAAGATACCCCGCCCAGCCGCGAAACATCACTGGCTCGATGTCGTTCGATGTTTATCTCTGTTTTGAAGAGTGGGGTTATCTCAAATATGCCCCCAGCTTATACGCCTCGTATCATCATTGTGAAGGAGCCGATGATGATACTTATAAAGTGATCCGTTAATATTTGAATTGTATTGCCGCCATAATCATGATGGCGGAAGAGATTGATTGGTAGGGGGTGATCGCTGAGCAAAAGTGCGTGCATGCATGCATGCGTGCGTGTGTGTGTGTGCGTGCATGTGTATGTGTATGTGTGTGTGTGTGAAATATAGTAAAATAGTTTCTGACAGGGCGATTTGACTTGCAAACACTAAATAGGCAAGCACTAAATATGCAAATAATAATAATAATGATAATAATAATAATAATAATAATAATAATAATAATAATAATAATAATAATAATAATAATAATAATAATAATAATAATAATAATAATAATAAGAAGAAGAAGAAGAAGAAGAAGAAGAAGAAGAAGATTTTTTTTTTAAATCACAATGATGGTCATAGTGGTTTAGGTCAAAACTCTTCTCCCCCGAGTGGCAATAGAGCTATGATATTGAGAGATGAATGAGATGTCTAGCAGAGATTGTTTATCTTGCAACGTTGAACATGAAAAACGCGACAAACGTCATCATCATCTCCTTGAGATTTGAACTTAAACACTATGTGTTACCACACGTGCATGGTTGCTGTTTTCTGCTCTAATGTTTTCAACATCTTGTTGAAGGTTTGGCGTTCTTAACGTTTACGTACAAAAAGAGAATCTTTGATACAAAAAAATCTAGTGTTCCAATACAATAATAAAAAAACAAACAAACAAACAAACAAACAAAATAATAGTAATTTGTATAGGTCCACAGGCGGCAGCAAAATAATTATTGTGAAGTATTATTTTTGTACTCAAACTGTACACGCTTTGTGATTTTATAAGTTTACATAAGCACGACATAAAATCGGTCTGTGTGGATACGTGCGTGCGGGCACGTGTATGTGTGTGTGCTTGTGTGTATGTGTGAATGTGTGTGAGAGAGAGAGAGAGGAGGCAGGAGTGGGGGGGGGAGGTAGAGTATAGACAGAGGAGGAAGAAAAACTGTCTTTTCAGACGCTCTTCTCTTTGACCTTGCTGAGTCCACAGTTTTAGTAAAGCCACAATAAATTGCAACCACCAAAGCCAGTGCGGTCCCTCACAAAGGGCAACACTGCCACGTGTAAATCTACGACCGCTTCAAATGGAGCAGGTAATAGCATGCCTTGATTCGTACAAATGAAGTCTTGTAGCTATCCTTATCGAAGGCGACAAACGTTCACACCTTGTATATCAGCAGTTCTATTACTCATAGTCAGCAATTTGTAAGGACATATCCGCCAGGAGACGAGTCTGTGTGATCTTCGGTAAAGGTTGTCCCTTTTTGTGTGATCTTGTTTAACGGCTGTACTTTTTAACGCAATATATCAAGACGAAGAAAAGGCTAGTTCACGCGTACCATGTTCTAAGCTCTTTTACGAAATTCGAGAAACTTGTTTTTTTGGTGGCCACTTGTCGAAAGACAAGACTTTAAGACGTAGAATATGAAAGTTAAATCCGCTGTAAAAGTTAGCATAATAATATTGTGGTCTTCAGTGGTTCAATTGGCCAGTTTCCACTAAACAACCGACCTTGACGTTGCTAGCTGAATATCAGAGATCTTTCAAGCATAGATAATAATAATAATAATAATAATAATAATAATACTAATAATAAGAATAATAATAATAATAATAATACTACAGTACATTTGTATCGCGCGGTACCTCGCAAACGGTAAGGAAAGCGAGCTCGCCGCGCTTGACAACACACGTGCAATCACACACCCACACACACACACACACACACACACACACGCACACACACACGCACACAGAACACGTATACACTTATCAAATGGTTAAATATTTACAGTAAAACATGGTCATGCAAACAACAGATAATATGAATACCAAGAACCGAGCCGGTGCCGCCACCATCCATGAACAGATGACGTGACTTGGTAAAAGATTACATATGGGATGGAAGGGAGGGGGAGTGAAAATTATTGAGTTTGCATGTTAAAAAGGTGGGTCTTTAATTGGCGCTTGAAGGAAGAAAGTGGTGGAGCATGTCGGAGTTGCATCGGTAGTGAGTTCAAGGCAGTTGCAGCAGAGAAAGAGAAAGATCGTTCACCATAGGTCTTTGAGTGAACACGGGGGATAGAAAGCAGTCTTGTATCAGAAGAAGAGCGGAGTTGTCTTGCAGGAGAGTAGACAGAGAGAAGGTCAGTAAAGTATGAGGGGGCAGAACCAGTGAAGAATTTGAAAACAATAGTTGAGAGCTTGTACAAGATGCGAACTCGAACAGGGAGCCAATGAAGAGATCGGAGTAGAGGGGTGGCATGGTCTCGTTTTTTAGATAGGCGCATGCCCTCAACAGCCTCTGACCCTAAGACTGGGGTCAGCGTGGCTTTCGGGCTGACTGCCTATATAACCTTAGTAACAGCCCGATGCGTCCAAAGGTCGGTTCTAATCCCACTTCCAGGGTAGGTAGTAAATGTTCACAATATGAAAATGCGAAATGACGCAGAATGAGTAAAATCCATAGAAAACGTCTTCAAAGAACGTGAGATGTTCCCAAGACCTAGACCCTCTACTACTCCCCCCCCCCCCCCTCACTCACCAGGTCTATGTTCACTCTAGGCTTTTCAGGTCTATGTTAGCCTAGAACTGTAAAATGGGGAGAAGAATATTATTTAGCATAAACAACATGCACGAATTTTTTTTAAAAGCTGGATGCATAATGTAAAAACGTTTTGCAGAAAGGATATTATCATTTAAAGGAAACGACACGCTGTGAAAGACTTCTTAGATATTCGGTTCAACGCAATAGTCCCTTAATTGCCTACGGGGATTTTCTTTGATTGCAGATAAGGGTCCTTGCCTCTTGCATGACGCCGCCTGATACACTGCATTAATAAGGAAGTCACTGACACCAACACTGACTGTCCACTTCACAGTGACCAATATATTTGAGTGTGTCACTGACCTCGTGAAATTTATGCATAATGTCCTTACGGTCAATAACCCCTCTTTAGTTCTACTCACTGAGATATTAATATACTTCATACCGACTGTGGTCACACACAATTTCAGGCATTCAGATTAGCATCAAGCATCTAATCCTGTAGCCAAGTGATTTTAACTCTTGGACCGGGCCTTCAGACAACGCCTCTATCTAACTACTCCCTCAACCTGTCAGATCGTCGGGCAAACATTGAGGGACCAATCCACAAAGACGTTTCTCCAGTCTGCTCTGTCAGCTTCCTCTTTGAGGAGGTCTAGCTTGGGAATTGATTCAAGAGAAAACAGGTTTGCTTAATGATGGTGCACAATAACTCACAAATTATGATACTGCATTTGCCAGACCGCAAAGGGGCAGAGCATATTTATGTCGGTGAATCAAGCAGTCACTACATCAGTCGATTCCCAGTCGATCGTGATTCCTTCATGCACCAGAACTGATCTGATCTAAATTCATATTTAATTGTTTTTGCCTTTTCTTATATTCGTGATGACGATGACATTTTTCGGCGCCTTATCCATTGTCCATGGTCCAGGCTCATCCCAGAACCGCATACTAAGGAAGTTGACGTCTTTGCAATGCTGCTCGTTCACTTAGATCTAGACCCTGCTTTTGGCTCGCGTCTTGAGCAGATATTTGGGCTGGTGAGTGCGCTATCAAATGTATATCATTTTGTGCAAGCATTACACAGAGCCATACATTTGGTTATGTGATATCTGTAATCTTTCGCGCCAGTCAGATTAAACTAGTTAAGTTACTCATGGACGGCACACAAAATCTCTTTCTCTCTCTCTCTCTCTCTCTCTCTCTCTCTCTCTCTCTCTCTCTCTCTGTCTCTCTGTCTCTGTCTCTCTCTCTCTCTCTTTCTATCTCTCTCTCCCCCCATTCTCCTCATTCTTCTTCTTCTTCTCCAAAGCCCTCTTTCCTCTTATTCTTTTTCAAAGCTGGTTACTTAATGACATTGACTGATGATAGGGCGGTGCGAACAGTAATTCTATTTTCAAGCTGTTTACAAATGTACATAATGGATGAGGGTTTCTTTTTGAACTGATAGCTTTATGGCAGACTAACACTCGTGTTAGCCCGCGATGGGGGCGCGATTCGGATTAGGAATTTATTATTAAAACACAGGCGTAACATAAGCATACGCACGCACACATGCACACACAACACACGCACGTACGACTTAGATATTAAATGTTAGCCTTTGCTTCAAAACATCTTTTATGTGTTTGATATGTCTTCATTTGAGCAAACTATTGTTCGTCATAGCGTTTTATAAATTAAATTCTTCTTCTTCTTCTTAAAAAGTAAAACAACACAATAGCAGCATTCGTAGTCTGCAAATGTTTGTTACACTGATAACCGTTTGTATTTTCACTAAACTCACTATAGCTTCCTTGTACGATAAACGAGACCGTTCCTTTAAAAAAAATTGATTTGTGGAAGTGAAGGAGCGTGTCTTTTTTAAAATTCAGTTTTGCTTGTTTTAAATGTATTCTTCTCATTTTAAATAATCCAGTCAACTACAAAGTTTCATTAGAATGTCTAATGGAAAGAATGATTTGTTGTCTGGTGTTTGCAACAACTTAAATCAAAACAAAAAGAACTGAGATAATAATAAACCAGAATAATAATAAGGGAATTTCCACTTAAAGCGTTTTTCTCCACATACAAAATCTCCTTTAAAATAAATATTAGTACTATACTTTCATACTTGCGATATTCTCATGCCAGAGCCATATGGCAGTACAGAGGGGGCTTTAGGGTGTGCACAGTTGCATAAGCTAATAAAGCGAAAGCTGGTGGGAGTCGGGCATTATCCTGCATTTACTGAACCGTGTCGGCTCGCGCCATGCAGCGGGTGGGCGCACACGGACATCATGTTTTTAAAACTGAGGATGTAATAATTAAATTTAAGGGGTTAGCGAATATTGCCATCATGCCCTCAAACTGACGCTGCGGTATCTGAGTTTAGGGGCTACATAAGACATAAGACATTTTATTTCGCTTCAACTTTTACATCGAAGCAATTACATAACCATGTATACAGATTGCGAATCAAGTTCGATGAGAACTATTTCGTAAAACGCAGAATTGTGTAGTTTGCCTTCCTAATGTAAAGACACTGACTCGCATACATGCATGCATATATACAGGCACCGGCGTGCCAATGAGCACGCAAAATTGGGAGTAGGGGAGTTTACGGCTAAAGGTGGTGGTGGTGATTGGGCTGGGAGTGTAGTGGTGGTGATGAAAACAAAATAATACAGTGACACTCAGGTACCAAAATCCAGCTATAGCTTGTTCTTCGGAATTGAGAATGATTATCATATTTAATTTCTGACGAAACGGAGGCTGATTTATATATTTAGATAGATCTTATTCCCTTGGCAAGTCAGAACTAAGTAGCCGCAAAGTGTTAAGTATTGTATTGTGTTCTTTCTTGAAGATATCTCTATCCTATTGCCTTGCGCATTGGTTTTAATATAAAAAGGTCAATATGCTGCCATATATATTCCACATGACGCCCACCTTGATCCTCTTTGCTATTAAGCATAGAGTGCAGGGGGACAAAGATTTAATTAAGGATTACGGAGACCAGAATTAAATTACAGTAGAGGTCTAATTTCCTTAAACTAACCTCTGGCGTCTGAACTTTGTCAGTTTATTTAGGTGATTGTTAGTTTGTTTGATAGTAGCTGTAATATTTGTTCTTTAAAACTTTAATCACCACCCAGTTTCCGGTAGTGTAATTTATACATAATTCTATATAAGAACAATTAAGTAAAGAAACAAATAAATAAATAAATAAATAAATACATACATAATTTTTAAAACTAATCCTGGCCAATTTTCCTTAAAGTGAATCCGAGGTATTTGTTTTATAGGCCTAACCTTTACGCTACATTCGGGGATTTTGACTAGATTATTAATTTACAATGTTGTGGTGAAAACATTCAAATAAACATGAAAACCGTTTTAAAATGACACGTGTTTCTCGATAACGTTATTTCTTGAGTCTAGCAAAGGGCTACTTGATGCAGTCAGTGCGTATCACTCAATATTACAGGCTCACCTTTCTCCTGCTTGATTAAGTCACAAGAAGGCGTTGGAGCATGTTCTTCATCTGTTGGGCGCCTGTACCTTTGTTTTTCTTCCAAGGGAGCTAAGCAATTTATTGCTATAACAGGCAACCTTTTTGAGCGGTCGGACGCGAAGTTTAAATGTAATTTTTGCAAATATTACACACACAAACAAACAAACACACACACAAACACACACATGTACACACATATAGTCCTCTCTTAGCTAGGTTGAATTGGACATTTTCGATCTATACGTTTTAGACTAATTTTGATCTGGCCTGTACCTCAACACTTTAAGTCAGTGACTGGTCGTAAGGAGTGCAGCGTACATGGTTATTTGGCCTTAAATTGCTTCACTAAGACCCAGCCCCTAAGTTCTTTTTTTTTCTTTAAATTAAAAAGACCGCCTGCAGCTATTCAAATGAGGTCGCGTGGCGCGAACACACACACACACAAAATAAATATATGTACACATTTCCCACTAAAAGGATTGACGCGCAACTGTCTAACAGTAAGCGAGAACAAGATTTTATAAGTCATTCGAAGGTGTTTCAAGATGGAGTTGGTTGCAGTTTGAAAGCAAACGGTTGATTTTTTCTGTATTTTATGACAACGTTTGTCGTGTTAGGCTTATATTTTGGATTATGGTTTGTAATTCTTTTGTTTTAGCACAATGTTGTTATAAACTGAGTGTGAATCTGTCGAGTGTAGCATCATCGTATAAAGCGCACAGAGCTGTTGGCTATAAGCGCCATATTTAAATTGCCTGTAATAAATAAATAAATAAATAAGTGTTGTATTGTTATAATACTATTTTTTTTACATAATAATTGTTAGTTTGAATTGATATTTCTGATATTTATTTCATTTAGTTTAATTAATATTTTTGTTGTTCTATTTTTAAAAATAATTTTCATTGGAGGGTTAGTGTGTTTTGTTTGCAATGGGAACGAAAGTTTCCTCTCCCCTCACTTTCCATCTCAACTCTTATTTAATAATGTCCCAACTGTTTGCCAAAGATCCCTAATGACTCTGTTTGACACACACCCCCCGTTGGGGTGCCGGGGGTTTCAGTACAAATAGTATCCCCACTTTCTGGAAATTTAGTGCTTTAAATTCCCACTGTCGCTGTCTTTCTCATTTGTTCTTTCTCATTCCTGCTCTGTTCTATCAATCTGCTATACTATCTTCTTCTTCGCTAGACCAGTCACCTACCTTTTTTCTTGGAAACTCTTCCGCGACAAGACTCCTTATTTGTGTGTGAGGTCTGTTGGATGAGCTTGGGAATATTGAACGCTTTCTGCCAGGTGGTCACTAGGGCTTCCTATGATGTTATTATTATTTAGCAATGTAGGCATTTTATATGTATGTGTTTTGTTGATAATTTATAATGATGTTTGTATTCTATTTTGTTTTTGTAAACGGGGGTTCGATAAATTAGAGCCTCAGCGTCCCCTGCGTGGGATGTCTTTATTGTAAAGTGACTGGCTGGTGGAGAGCTTTCGGTTTTACCACTAGGGTTGTTTCAGCAGATCTTTTATGCGGATCAGGGGTTGTCCGGTCCTGATTTGGCTCGGAAGAGTCCGCTAAAGCAATAGTAATGTAATGTAATGTTTGGCACATTATCCTATGCGTGACAGAGAAGTGCAGCGTATGGCCCATTCAAAATATACAGTTTGTTTTTAAAGCTTTCGGAAATTACTTTTCAAGCTGGATTAATGGCTTAGTTGGATAACCTTCAATAACAGGTGTCATGAGGGATAAAGGTAGGAAAGTGATGGAAGGACGAAACAGGAAAGAAGAAGAAGAAGAAGACGAAGAAGAAGAAGAAGAAGAAGAAGAAGAAGAAGAAGAAGAAGAAGAAGAAGAAGAAGAAGAAGAAGAGAGAGAGGGAGGGAGAGAGAGAGATAGAGGGAGGGAGAGAGAGAGAGAGAGGGAGGGAGAGAGAGAGGGAGGGAGAGAGAGAGGGGGAGAGACCCCCATCTCGCGGAGAAGATTGAAGAAAGGTAAGCTATTTAGATGTGGTAAAGAGGCGTGGTGTGCGGAACTTACACCCCAAGTAGGAAATTGAAGAAGGTAAGGGATCTATTTGTGTCAGCAAAGTGTGCGGTATAGAATGCATGAATACAGAGATTTTGTTAATTAAAATAGAGCGCTTATGGACTTTAAGAAAGAAACAAGCAACCACTTTCAATATGAAAGCTTTACAAGAGCAAAAGTTCGAAATATGATCCCTCGACTCCTAATATTTAAGTAAATCTGTAAGATTTAAGATAACAGTGTCTCAGCTCTTTGAAACTAAAAACTCCGAGATAACAGCACAAGAATGATGGACTTAACAGTTCTATATCGCATTACAGAACTCAAGACTGTATTAATCTTGGCTATTGTTTGGACACGTGTCGCATGCTGGCGTGTGTAATATACTTAAACAATAACACGGACACAAACAGAAGATTTACAAGTCCCTTCATAGGTATTAAACAAATCTTTCTTTCGTTCTTTCTTTCTTTCTTTCTTTCTTTCTTTAGTAAACGTTCTCAATTAAATTGTATACGATACAGTGCACTAGTTTGTTTATAAAATTTGTTTTCAAAACAGATTAAAGATAGTTTTTGAGCGGTTTTGTTTAGCCTGGCACGATCTGGTCATGAATATTTAATGTATTTGAGGCAAACCGATTTGAAATCATTATGGAACCTCACAGTGACGTTTTATGTTCTGCGCGAGAGTGCTTTGGGCAAACTGATAGCTTGGAACAGCGTTCCATAACATTAAAAAAATAAATAAATACCACTTTTCATAACTATAAAAAAAAGTTTGTATCATCATCAGCTGCAGGATCATAATCACCATAATCACCATAATCATTACAACACACAAGATCAACATCAGAATTATCATCACCATCATCATCATCATCATCATCATCATCATCATCATCATCATCATCATCATCATCATCATCACCATAATCATCATCACAACACACAAGGTCAACCATAGCCTAGAATTTCTTGATTAGAAGTACTGTACATGTACATGTACATGTACACGTCGCGTGCATGCTTTATATCGCTTAGTGAGAGGAGCAGACCAACTAATGGGTAACAGTGAAAGGGTCTTGTCAAAACTGGCGTCCAGCGCCAATTACGCCCCTTGCGTCACTCAACTTGAAGAGTTGCCCCCCTTTGAAGATGAAAGCTTTTTGACAAGAGGTGTCGCTGCTGTTGTAGCCAACTTACCCATAATACCGTGCGACTGACAGGCCCGGTACGTTTTTGATGCGCTGGTTCACTTGTATTAAGAGCAATTTTGTTTTGAAAGCAATCGTTTTAATAAATGCATACGGTAAAAGACGACAACTGAAAACAAAGTGCTTATATACTTTATATGATAAAGTGTAGATATGACTTAAAAAGGGTTGTGGGGTGAGTTTGGGACAGAAGAAAGACAGAAGAAAAGAGAAGGATCGAGAGTAAGAAAGAGGATACTGAAAGAACAAATGTAATGAGACAGAATTTTTTTTTATTTATATCAACATTTAAAATAATAATAATGCTCCAATTTCTCCTTTCTTGATTTTTTTTAAATTTTGGCAAAATCTTGTTTCTTAAAAGGTTTACTCACATTATTTACCGGTGAAGGGTAAGGCTTGTGACTGTTCTATAATAGACAACTTAAATTACGGCTATCGTAGGGAAAAAATAACAAAGTTGGAAACAATATACTATTGTCAGCTCAGCCGCATTGCGCACCTGGTGCAATCTTTTCACTGTTAGGACCCTTTCTTCAAGAAAGCCAGCGTAGCAGGCCACATCGTAGCCTACTAAATCCACACCTATAGGCGACACGGTTTATTTGCTCTTCAGCTTTTCGTCACATTGTTGGGACAATATTTAACCGACAGATAATTAGGAGGGTCGTAACTATGATCTCTCTCCATGACAACAAACTGAAGTTTTACAGCACAAAGCAAAGTAGACTCGGAACACACACAGTGCCGAAGAGCACTTCCGGAAGAGCCACAAAAGACTTCGACGGCGAAGGCAGTTCCAAAGTGCATGGCGTTTGATACGGCACCGACTGTGGTCAAGAGCGTGATCGAGCGATGTCCACGGTGCATGACCAGATGTAATTGAGGCATGAAAGAGCTCTATTAGGATTGTCGCTGAGGCGTGGGGGACCGCACGCGCCTTAACGACACAAGGGAACACGTGGTTTTTCCATACCTGCAACCATTGGAATCGCTTCAGCCAGATAGGCGTGCAAAGTTTTGCAGCGCTGACTCAGAGACATGGATTACTCCCAGGATCTCCACCTGAGGAGGAAGGATTTGATTACTGTTGCATGCTGGTCATGGTCGTATTAAATAAGAATTAGTATTGTGCCCCTATAGTCCGGCATCTGAAGCTTTGATTAGCTCTGGCATTGTTTGCAGTTTGTCTAAATTTGGTGAGCATAATCAGATAGGTATATGACCTTTTACACAGTTATCCGCCTCTCAGAACATTCCAAATGCACAATACACATCTATACAAGTTTGGAAAAACTTTCTAGGCATGTCTGGATGCAGACAGTCTAAAACAAACGACCAGAATTACACACATGTTTAATGGTAAACACTCACTGGATCCAGTGTCTTTGACCATTTTTTATATATCTAATTAACGCAGAATTGACACGTATTTTTACACTGTGGTTATAAAAGAATAATACGCAATGAAAATAAATGGTTTGTCTATACAGTTACTGCGCACCTTTTAAGATCGACATTCATCCTACCTTCGTTACAGGCTAATTGCGTAATGGAATGCAGGTACAATTAAACAACATTAAAGCATTTTTTTTAAAAGATGGTGACATTTTATGTATCATTGTAGATCATCGCTGTTAAGACCATTTCCTGGTTATTTAGTGCGGATGCTGTGCTGCACGATGACTATTAATGTTGCGAAGAGCTGGCAAAGCCTCCCAGTGCTTCAGGGCGCATAAGCTGTGTGTACCTCCCGCCTTGGGTAAAGGGGTTTCGGTTCCTGACTTTAGAAAATTATACTGCACATACTCAATATCAGTAGCCAACGTCTTGGCAAGTTCTATGCGCTTGCGTGTGCTCTAGAAATATTAAAAAAACACGTTAATTTGGTATATTTTAACTGACCGAATATGACAGTCTTTTGAAAAAGAATAAGAAGCACAAGGAGGTGGAGTAGGGGGAAGAAGAGGATGCGGAAAATGAGAAGAAGAAGAAGAACAAGAAGAAGAAGAAGAACAAGAAGAACAAGAAGAACAAGAACAAGAACAAGAACAAGAATAAGAAGAAGAAGAAGGAGAAGAACAAGAACAAGAAGAACAAGAACGAGAAGAAGAAGTAGAACAAGAAGAACAACAATAAGAAGAAGAACAAGAAGAATGAGAACAAGAAGAAGGAGGAAGAGGAGGAGGAGGAGAAAAATGAGAAAGACTGAATATCTATCGATAATTTTTGTTCTTTCTCAAACTGGACTCATAACGTTTGTCACGAGAGGCTAGTTAGACCCTGCACTAAGGCTTCTCGCCTTAAATAGTTCAGCCTGCTGTAGCCCTTGTAAATTAAAGTCGATGCCTAGAAGACGACAGAAGTAAAGGACTGTGCTAAGCATGTGTAAAATAACTCTCGCTAGGGTAGGCAGTGACCTCATCCTGCTGATGTATAGCCGCCAGCCCCCGCTAGAAGGCGCTCAGGTCTCACAAGACTTTCACGGGCTTTGGCTTGACCACAGGGTTTAGGTAGTCAGTCTTTGTCTGAATCTCAACCAAGTAGGGCGCACGTTGAAAGATCTCTCTAGCTGAAGACTAAGCAGGTGAAGGGTGAAATTCATTCATCACAGTATAGCCACAGCCTGACATTGTCAAGAAGGTAAATGATCAATCTTTGGTTTCATCACGATTTATTGATAATATTGTTAGATTATGTTTGTGAAGTCTTGCCATGTTTTATCATTGTGAATGTTAGTCAAACTTTGCTTGACCACGTGGCTGACACGCGACCGGTTTCGACACCATGAGGTATCCCCTACAGACCCACTGTTGTTTCCCCTATGTGTATTATTGCAGACCAGTGGCTGTACAGGATAATGTGTATATTGTTAATTACTTCTCTATGTGTTTAGTTCAGCTATGATGTATGTATATGTACAGGAATTATGTTGGAGATTCCAGTGGACCACGGACTTAAAAGAATGATCGTCCCTTGTTTGTGTAAGTGGAGTGATCACTTAGGGCTGTTTCTGCCATCAGTGAGATGCTCTAAACACCCTGAGTAAACAAAGTGTTGCAGAAACTCGTCTTATGTTTTGCAGACAAGCAGGCTTGTTGGTCCAAAGCAGAAAATAGACCACTAAGAGTCAACCCTGACATTCGGCCTGCAGGGGAACATCGAGCACTGAGCTCCGATCGCCCAATAGTCAACACCAAAGGAGGAGACACCATCACCACACCTCAACGAATCAGCTAAGTGCAAGACGAAACGCACTAACACTGATCTAGAAGGACTGTGCGGTAGTTTATTCTCCTGAAACAAACAGGCCAACCAGAACAAATAGCCCAGTGATGAGATAGTAGAAAATATCAAGAACAGTAGCAGCATAGACCCACCAAGGAACGAAGTGAACTTGGATATTTAAGTTAATAGAGTGTTTAGAGAATTATGTATAGAGTAGAGGAAATAAATGTGTGATATTTACTGTTAACAAGTGGCTGGACTACCTATGTTTCATAACCGTGTGAGAGCTATTGTGTCAGTGAAGCTTTTGCCATTTTCTCCCTATCTCTTTAACCCTATCCGCACACAGACTGGGCTAAACATATAAATGTATTAAGATGTGATTACACTAACCGATCCCCGCAGACAAAGACGAGTGGGTAATAGCATTCCATTGCGCAGAGCCCAGAAACAATAGACCCACCGTCACAACTTTCTCTTTCTTCAGTTGGGGGTCACGAACTTCTGAAACGGAGAAGCGAGTCTTCCCACATGACCCGAACTCCCTTGTTCAGCACGTTGGCTGTGAAAAACAATGCTGTTTGACTCCGGGCTGGATCCATTTTCCCCACCTCATCATTCTCTCCCTTGTTGCTCGTTTGTTCCCCTTTGTCTGCGGGCTAGGTCCCTTTTATCTGAGTGTTAGACCCCTTTTGTCATGGGTTAGGTCCCTTGACACCTCGATTCCTTCCAAGCGGCGGGGTAGCCATGGAGTATACTAAGCACATAACCGCAGATTTTTGTGTGGGGGGTTTGGGGTAGGTTGTATGGTAATGAAGATAGGGCAGTGTATCGCTAGCGATGCTAAGTAATGTTGTAAATGGGGTTGGATGGTACAAACTAAGGTTCCTTTGCTTTTCCCCATCTCTCATCTCAATCTCAGCTCTCCCCCTGTTTAAAGCAATGTGAACTATCAAAGTCCCCCCCCCCACTGCCCAAATCATTACCTTGTATAGATACAATTCTTATTATTTTTATTTATATATTAAAACAAATCATTGTTTTAAATGTCTAAAATTCGAACATCCTTGTAAGACTCGGCAAATCAAAATAATTATGTTTACAAAATCGTCACAGTATATTTATTTATATATTATTATGACAGGACCACAGATCAGAAGGAGCATCACTCGCAACAATAGGGAAAGCAACAACAGCAACAGCCTCAAACAGCAACAACAGCAATAAGCATTGGAAATTATGGTGTAGCAGTTTTAACAACAACTATTGCTACTGCTACTACTACTACTACTACTACTACTACTACTACTACTACTACTACTACTACTACTACTACTACTACTACTACTACTACTACTACGCCAGTAGCAACACCACCAACATCACCACCACTAACAACAACAAAATCAAAAACAACAACTAGCAGAAGTAATAAGGAAGAATGGAAGAGCACAAGAAAACAAACAAGTTTCAAATTGGGGGAAAAAATCAAAATATGGGTTTGGAGTCTAGCAATTAGAAACATGAACGGAGGCCACACACAGACCAAATTAATATGAATTAAATCTCGTGTTGAAAGCTGCGTTCTCCATTTCATTCGAGTGTCGTTACAAATGGCTTTAACAAAATTGTTACGGTAGAAGTCTTAAAGAATAAGCAATCAATTTCCAACCGCGCAGGTCTTTCTGCATCTTTTAAAATAAGAAAGTAAATCAATGAAGGACGACAGGAGCAAGCTAACAAGCCCCAACCCCAAAAGACAAAACAAACAAAAACATGCATAATAAAATGTCGATTATAAAAATTAACTAGCTCACTAACGCACCAACTCACTATTTAACTAGCTAACTAATTACACACATAAACCGCAATCTCCCTTTTTAAAAAATTAAGTTAGTAGATCAAAGAAGGAAAAAACTCAATAGTCAAAATAAATAAATAATTAAGTAAATTGAACATAAATAAGTGAATAGATTACATTACATTACATGGCTATTGCTTTAGGTCCAGCGAGTAAATCAATAAATAAATAAATAAATATTAACGTAAATGAATAAATAATTAAAGCTACAGTGGTCTCCCTTTGCAGGTAAGGGGAGACAACAGGTGTTAGTTTTTTTTCAGGGGCAACCTGCAGGAGAAGCACAATAAATCTACCTGTGACATGGGGAGCCAAAGGGGCGCAATCCACTGTCGCCCGCGTGTCGCCAGCGCGCGTGCCCTTGCCCGACTGCTACAGACATCTCGCAAATTACCACGTGACTGCCGCGACCTTCCTACTACGCTACTGAATTCATGTACAGACTATCTACAACTAGGGAGTGATACGGTTTCTGTGTTGGCGTATGCCTCAGCATCTTCTGATACCGTGTTTAGTCCATTTGCTGCAACTGCATTATGGATGGGGTTTTTGTGTGTGTGCTACTGGACATTATAAATAAGTTATGTTTATAGGAAGACTGCGTTTGGGGTGGAGTAGTGGAATGGAGATTAAGTGTTTGTGTGTACGTGAGTGTGCCTGGATGTTTGTTTGAAAGAGAGAGAGAGAGAGAGAGAGAGAGAGAGAGAGAGAAAGAGAGAGAGAGAGAGTAGGAGAGGGAAAGAGAGAGATAGACAGAAAGAGTCAGAAAGAGGAGATAGAGAAAGAGATAGTAAGAGAGGGAGAGAGAGAGAAAGAGAGAGAGAGAGAAAGAGGAGAGAAAGAGAGGGAGGGAAAGGAGAGAGAGAGAGAGAAGAGAGGGAGAGAGAAAGAGACAGAAAGAGACAGAAAGAGGAGAGCTAAGAGAGAAAGAGAGATAGTGAAAGAGAGAAAGCAGATGCGGAGAGAGAGAGAGAAGAGAGAGAAGAGAGAGGGGGAGAGGAGATAGAAAAGAGAAAGAGGGAGAGAGAGAAAGAGAGAGAGAGACAGAAAAAAGAGACAGAAAGAGGAGAGAGAGAAAGAGAGTTAGTAAGAGAGAGAGAGAGAGAGAGAGAGAGAGAGAGAGAGAGAGAGAGAGAGAGAGAGAGAGAAGAGAAAGAGAGAGAGTGGAGGGAGAGAGAAAGAGAGAGAGAAATGAATGAACATTGAGGTTTAACGTCTACACCCACCATTGACGATATGGCAGACGGGGATAACCATCCCAGGGAACAAAGGGTATAGACCTAAAGCCACATTGAACCACTAGAGCAATCATACTGCTAAAATGGGCAATGAAAAGTCGCCAAATACAGGGTGTTCCAAAAGTCTTGGGCACATTTGAAGTCACCATATCTCAATTACTATGAATGGTAGTAAGATAAAAGTTGTGCCATTTTAAAGCTAATTAAATTAAGTTTTTTGTAAAGCTGTTGATTTTTTTAATTTCTTTTCAGATCCATTAATGGCGTTCACTCAACCAGAAAATGCAGGGACGCGTTTGGCAAGAATTTGACTATCGGCTTGATGTGTGTCGTGTGACCAATGGTGCTCACATTGAACATCTTTGAACATTCCATGTAAAAATTGAGATTACAAGCTTTCTGAATTTACCAGATGCGTTTTTATATCCTTAATAGTTTCAAAAATATTCAATGTCAAAATGTGCCCAAGACTTTTGGAACACCCTGTATATTTCGCCAATTACGGGATTAGATCCTTGAGCATCGGTGTGCCAGGCGAACGCTCTACCATTTGAGCTACAGCGATGGGGGAGAAAAATAGTAAAAGAGCTAGTACAAAAGAGAGAGACAGAAAGAAAGAGAGAAAGAGAGAAAGAGGGAGGGAGGGAGGGAGAGAGAGAGAGAGAGAGAGAGAGAGAGAGAGAGAGAGAGAGAGAGAGTCTGTAGGCATCAGATCAGAGAGAAAACGTGAAATATGACGAAGAGAAGAAAGAATGAAAGGAAAGAGTGCCGGGAGAAAATTGGGAAATGGACGGGGTGGGGTGGAGAGAGAAAGGGGTTGAAAGAGTAAGGAGAAAGCAGAGAGGGAGGATGAGGAAGGGAGAGAGAGAGAGTGAGGGTGGGCAGAAAAAAGAAGAGAGAGGGAGAGAATGAGAGAGAGCTAGAGAGGGGAGAGAGAGAGAGAGAGAGAGAGAGAGAGAGAGAGAGAGAGAGAGAGAGAGAGAGAGAGAGAGAGAGAGAGAGTTTGTATGCACGGATCATGACCAATGAAGGTTGATCGAAATACTACCTTTCCTAAAATCTTTCTTTCCATCCTTACACCACCCTCCTCGTTTTCGATATCTTTCTCTACTTTCCCTCCTTCCTCTCATAACCTCAGTCCTACTCATTCGGTTGGTTCAAACTCAAGATTACAACCAAGACTACTTTTAACCAAGTACTGGAGGAAAATTGTAGAAGTTGAGAAAATGAATCATTTAATGATTTAACTTGAAATTTAACGTCCGCATTTTACCATTGGCGATATGGCAGACGAGAATAACCATCCCAGGATGGAGGGACAATAACCTAAATTAACAATGAACCACGCGAACATTCATACTGCGAAGATGGGCAGTGAAAAACGGGGACTTTATTCTTGCCCATCTCGGAATTCGAACCTGGGTCATCGGTGTTCTATGCAAACCCTTTACCACGGAGTTACAGCGGTGGTACATTAAAGAGCAGATTAACATGAAAATCCAACAACTCAAGAGAAGATATGTACAGCGAACCTTGCACAACGAAACCAAGGGGAAAAAAAAACGGAGAATTTTGAAGTAGAACAAGATTTTTTTTAAAATGTAAAAAAAGAAGAAAAAAAACCTAAGAGGCCTCGTTGTATTGTTTAAATAGAGAGAATCATCCCTGCATTCATGCAGCCTTTTCAAAACGTAATAAATAATGACTGTTCAGCTGTTTTGCGATGTGGTGTTAAATTTATTACTGTGAGTAAAAAGCTTCTGGCGCCTATTACGTTGTGTCCTGCCTGTGATGATGTCAGGAAATATTATTTCGTCCTTTATTCACGCCCTCCCTCCTCCAGCTTAATGGCCCCACCAAGGAAATTATTATCTTTAGAAGAAATATAAAACATCATAAACTAGGATGTGATAAAGCTCTATAGAGAGCGAAATAGATAAACAACACAATAATGCACGCAGCACCTACACATAGGGACGCACATGCACGCACGCACCCGCACACTTACACACACACACTAACGTCGCGCTCATAAAGACAAACACATACACGCACACAGTAACAAAAAATATAAACTGGCAACACCAATGTAATCAAGTGAACTGAACAAAAGTAATGTTAAAAAAAATAGTAAAAAAAAATAATGCCACACACATAGCGAATGAATTGCTGCAAAAATATAGGCAGCATACACATTTCTATCGGACTAACTATTTAACATCAGTTTCCTTTTTGTAATAATAAAAAAATAACTTTAACTTTAGATAGTACGATCATAAAGAGTTAATTAAGACAGTTACTGAGATGAAAACTCTCAAGTAAACGTATAGGCAGCTTAAACAAAATATTGGGTTTCTCGATAACAACACGAGTCTAGCAAAGGGCTCCTTGATACAGTCAGTAAGCATCACCCGATCTCACAGGCACACTATCCTCTTCCCTGTATAATCCGCAGCTAACGCGCTAAAGCATGTTGGCTACGCTCGGCTGATTTTAATTTTTTATTTGTGTGTTACACAGTCTTCTAAGGGAGATAAGTCACGTAGGGCTTCTAGGAGACGATCTTTAGAACGCTCAAACGCGACCCGTACATTTACAAGTTTGCAAATATCAGACCAATAACAAAACAAAATAAAACAAAACTAACAAACACCAACAGCAACAACATTCACATAGGCAAAAGATCATAATTATGTGACCGACCTGTCATGACAAAACCGGGGGCTAAGTCCCTCATGTACCACACAAATTATTAGTCTTTTGCGTGAATTCGACATTTTGTAATTGTTTTTGCAAACTATAAGTTTGTTTCTTACCAGATTTGTGAACTGAAATGAAATGAGAAAATGGCAACATAGTTAAATGACGCCCAGCTACGGTTTTATGAGCTGAAAATTCATAAAATAAACAGATGAATTCGGGTTCAGGCTCAAGCAAAGAGGATGCGCAGACAAACCATGCTACACATTGTTAGGCCTACGTAGAAACTAAATAGCAATCCAAATGCCCTATTCGTCTTGTTTAGGTGACAGGAACAGTTCAAGGATAGTTCACGTCTTCAAAATAAACACTTCCCATAATAAATACACAAAATAAACTATTCGACTTTTATTATTAATATAATAATAATGGGCTTGACGTTTATCTTCAATACTCTATATAACTTTTTGTTAAAAGAGCTCTCTTACCTCTTGAGCTCTCCAACTTCAATTTCTTCTTATATACTTTTAAAATCTAACATAACTTTGATTAATTGTTCTCAAAAAACATCTTTTTGAACGCAGCCATTACATAAATTTACGCACTGATGCCCATTAATACTGTCCATTTACAACTTCGAGACCGAAAAGAAAGTAAGAAAGAAAGGGAAAAAAAGAAGAAGAAAAAAGGAAGAGAAGGAAACAGTAACAGATTCATATCGCCTTTAGAAACTCAAAGATATATTTTTCCTGTGGATTTTCAATTCATACCACACATTCACGTTAAAAGCAAACGTGGAAGAAAACTAACAAAAGAGCGTGCTGGTGCTAACGCATGTGTAACCGACATTTGATGGCCCGCACGCGCGCATCTATCGCAATTTGACAGCTCATTTGCATACAGGTGCGCGCGCACGTCTCGTGTCGCTCGTATGTACAAGAGAAGCGGTGTGACCAAAGAGTTTTGAACTAGATTTTTCGCTGATTTTAAATTTTATTGTGAGTGAATGGTGTAAGAAGTCCTGTCATGCTGATGGAAATCAGTTTGGCTTTCATGGTAGTTGGGTCCCACTCCTAGTGAGGCTCGTTTGTCATGTAGCCTACTGATGAACATAATCTCGGGTGGGGATAGCGGAGAATAGTGCGAATAATAGTGTGTGTGAGTGCACGCGCACGTGATTATGTTTAGACGTTGCTCTTGTGACAATCCTATCCTATCCTATCCTATCCCATAACTCGGAGGCCGTAGGGGCACCACAGATGATCGTTTAACCAGCGTACTCCATCTTTCCCTTTCCTCAGCAACCCTGATTGTTTTGCTCAGTGTCAAACCAGTCCATTCTCCAATGTTGTCCTCCCACATCTTTTTCGCTCTCCCTCTTCTTCTACCTCCTTGCACTGTGCCTTGCAGGATGGTCTTTGCAAGACCTGATGATCTGATGACGTGGCCATACTATCGGAGTTTCCGTTTTTTCACCACTGTGAGCAGGTCATCGTGTTGTCCAATGGCTTGTGTGATGGTCTGTCGGACTTCGTCGTTGGTGATGTGCTGAGTATAGGAAATGCCCAGAAGTCTTCTGTAGCACCTCATTTCCATGCTTTGTATTCTTCGTTGGAGATCTGCTGTGAGGGTCCATGTTTCGCAAGCATATGGGAAGATGGAGATGACAAGGGAGCGCAGCAGCTTCAACCTCGCCAGTGTAGCAGTTATTTGTGCGATCCTGGAGAGGACTTCCTGTCGGGACCCATTGTCTGATACAATGGCTCCTAAATATTTGAAGCTATGCACTGTGTTGATGGATTGGCCTTGGACTTTGATGTCCGTGTTTATGCCATTGGTGTTGTTGGTCATCATTTTGGTCTTCTCTGCACTTATTTCAATTCCATAGGCTCTGGAGGTGGTGTCAAGCCTCTGTACCACCTGTTCAAGTTCTTTTTCCTCTCCAGCCAATCCATCAATGTCATCCGCAAAACGGAGGTTGGAGATTGTTCTTCCCCCTATTCTGAATGTGCCTTCGTGGTCTGCAAGGGCATCTGACATGATGCGCTCTAAGAAGATGTTGAAGAGTGTTGGAGAGAGTAGGCATCCCTGACGCACACCGATTGTTGTTCTGAACCAGTTTCCGATGGCGCTGTTGTGGAGGACTGCACTGGTAGCCTTGTCATACAGGCTTTTGATGACTACAATAATTTTAGGGCTGATGTTGTACACTCTCATGGTTGCCCACAGAGCTGCATGCCACATTCGGTCAAACGCCTTTTTGAAGTCTACGAACACATGATTTAGATGTTGTTGGTGCTGTAGGTATTTCTCGCAGATTATTCTGAGGTTGAAAATCAGTTCAGTGGTATTTCGCCCGGCCCTGAATCCTGCTTGCTCTTCAGCTATGATTTGTTCAGCTTGGGGTTTTAACCTGTTGAGTATTATTTTCAGGAGGACCTTGCTGGGATGGCTGATAAGGCTGATGGTGCGGTAATTTTCACATTCCAGAAGGTTACCTTTTTTGGGAAGAGTGATGACAAGCGACTGGGTCCATGGTGTAGGCCACTCCCCACTCTGCCAGATCTTGTTACAGATAATGGTGAGTGCGTCGATCATCGCTTCTCCTCCTGCTTGAAGCAGTTCTGCGGGTATGTTGTCCACTCCAGCTGACTTTCCCTTCTTCAGCGACTGCACTGCTGCCTCAACTTCTTCTCGGAGAATTGGGAGCATTTCTTTTTCTTCTCTGTTCTCTGGACATGCTAGAACTGATGGGTCTCCGTTTGGCTTGCGGTTGTAAAGGTCAGAGCAGTACTCTGTCCATCGGTCCAAGACTTCTTGTTCTTCTGTAAGGCATATGCCAGACTTGTTTTGGATCGTGGGGACCTTGGGCTGTTTAACACTTGTCAGCCGCTTCACAGTCTGGTAAGCCTTCTTGCTGTTGTTCTTGTTCTGACTGTTCTCTATTTCCTGGCATTGATCTTCTATCCAGTTCTTCTTTGCTTTGCGCATGCCTTTTCGGATTTCATTGTTGATTTTTCGGTAGGCATCAGCTCCCTGTGAGGTGTTCTTTTTCTTTTTCATCTCTCTTCGTTTATCACACAGGTCCAAAAGTTCAGGTGGTGACAATACACTTGCGAATCTACATACTTTTTTTCTTTTTTGACACACCCCGTTATCATGACGTCAAACTAATGATCCGTTAGTTAGGGTTAGGGTGAGATTATGGTTAGGGTAAGGGTTTGGGTTAGTGTTAGATCACTAAGTACTTAAGAAAGGGGACGAAAGATTATCCATTGTTAACAAGGTATGTGGCGTTTCATCAGTACAACTTATGTTAATCTGATGAATAAAATTTGATACAACAACAAAAACAAGCGTTTCATGAGTGTCCTAACAACGCGGTCTAAACAAGTGTGTGTGTGCGCGCGTGTGTGTGGGTGCGTGCGTGCGCGCGTGTGCATGTGTGTGTGCTCGCGTTTCCGTGTGCCGTCAGATTCATATTCTATCCTATCCTATCCTATCCCGTAACTCGAAAGTCGTTGGGGCACCACAGCTAATCGTTTAACCAGCGTACTCCATCCTTCTTTGTCCTCAGCAACCCTCATGGCTTCGCTCATTGTTAAGCCAGTCCATTCTCAAATGTTGTCCTCCCACCTCTTTTTCTGCCCCCCTCTTCTTCTGCCTCTTTGCACCGTATGATCCATTTGCACTGAGCTGTAAAATTACACTTGTAGCGAAATTTTACGTGCCACACAGCGAAGGAACCTGTCCATGGATTTAAATTTATTTCGAATACTGATGCAACAGCAAGTTGCAGTTAATATTGTTGAATAATATGAATGACTTTCTGTTGTCCTATTTAATTGTGTAAATTCTACACAGCAAAAATGTTACATATTTTGTTTGCAAATTTCTTGGCTTTGACTCGTTTGCTTAGTCGCCTAGAATTAACAACTGTACACATTTTCACAAGTATGTGGATGATTAAAAGCTCCCATTTCATAGTCATGTCTCTGTCTCAATCCACGCTGTTTTCTTGCATTTTCCTTGGCTGGAGATTGGGCAAAATCTCGCTGTCAGTGGGAACAAAACCGCAAAATTGAAAGAACATGTCAAGGGCCGCAACCTTGATTGTGCTCAGGGGAGAAAATTAACGCCTTGCTTGCCTTGAAGGTGTTGAATGACAAAAAAGCCCCTTTCACCAAGGCGAGGACGCTAGCGTAATTTTCATCGTTTCCTCGTCGCTTTTTTTCCCCTAATAGAATGTCCTTGTCGTTTCCTCGGTGAGTGTTGTTCATTGCATCTTCCCATCACCACTTTATCTCTCTCTCTCTCTCTCTCTCTCTCTCTCTCTCTCTCTCTCTCTCTCTCTCTCTCTCTCTCTCTCTCTCTCTCTCTCTCTCTCTCTCCACCCATCACCCCGCTCCACTCCACTTGCTCACACTGTCTTTCCGTTCCTAGTTCTATCCCTCCTTTCCAGGCTCTGCTCCGCCCTATTATTCCTGGCCCTGTTCTTTTCGTGGTTTTTTATTTTTATTTTTAACTGTTGTGACTGCCACCAGCACATCATAAATATTAAGCGATCTAGCACGTAGACTGCACGTGCACAGCTTCTCTCGAGCTGCCATAGCTAACGTCATATTACCGGCTAGATCTTGAGAAATTAGATTTGCCTTCGCTTGGCTAGACTATCGAAGTCACTTAGTAGGCTTACTGTTGCCCGCTGTGGTCTGTTTATCAGGGAACGTTCCTGCAAGAAGGATGCAATGGAAGACGAGATTTTTTTTTTTTTTTTGGTAGTTGCACGAGTACTCGTTCTTGTCGTATCTGGCACTTGCAGGGCTACGTCATGCACGGGCACTTGCAAGTCACGTGCTTATGATGTTGACACCGCGTCGTCTTGGTTGATGAGGCTTATAACAAAGTGACGCTTGCGCAGCAACACAATAATCTTCAAGCAAGGTCACGTTGCTGACAGGAAAAATGAGGAAAAAAACCCGCTATTATACGCAAAATAGAATATGAATACAATGTTTGGTTTACGGTTTTAAAAATCTTTGTGCTTCTGAACATGATTTCTATGTAATAAACGTATTTGAAAGCTAGTTAGCAGAGCAATTTTCAGGATGTTACTAATACAAAAGACGAAAAACAAAACTTATATAGTATAAAAAAAAATACAAATAAACAAGCAACACACAAACATACAGGGTTCGATGACATCAAAAAGCATTAACAAAACCAGCGTAGTAATGAACACCAGTACAGTTCGTTAGCTAATTCACCTCAACCTGAATTGTCTTCCCTTCACTACCTTCCACACACACTGACTTTTTAAAAAAAAGTTTCAATATTTAAAAAAGTATTTGTTAAATGAAATGCATGATAAAAACCAAGGAAAGTGATCTTTATTAATTTTCCCTTTATGCCATCACACGAAGCGCCAAGTTGGGAACTCTTGTCAGAAAGAATTGCTCAGCTCCAGCGGACCAGGAGGTGATAATCGCAACAGTTTCCGTCATTTCCGTCTTCGGAGTGTCCGGATCTTTCCGGGATTAGCACTTCGCTCATCCGTGTCACGTGCCCTCTTCCTGCGCCTCGCGTGACGTCATTGATCTCGTCACGAGACCGCGCGTGCGGTTTGCGAGTGCTCCAATGGAAAGAGCTCAAATCAGCCTCCAGGGTTAATTGATTCGTGACGCACTGATTGTTGTTATAATGGAGATTCGCTATAATGAGCAGGGAGTGAGCGAACGCTAATGGCGTGTTTCCGTTTGTCTCATGCAATGGATAGGGCGTGGTCCATGATGATGAGATGCTGTTTGATTTGCCGAGACGGCTCTGCATTGAATCTCAATATGGCATGTAGCAGTTACACACATTCACACACACACACACACACACACATACAGGAGTTGACCCCGTTAAGCGGTCTTTAACAATTTTCCATCATTACGCTGCCGGTATATATCTGGCTACTGAACAGCTCTATGAACTCCAAATTATTCCAAATTATGGAATTTGCTTCGTTTTTGCATTCTAAGAGCTGTGGTATATAAATTATTTCTCTAAAGCAACAAACATGGAAGTGTGATTTCTTACCATCATTGTGCAGCCATTGTGTGTGACCTCTTTGGCACTAACATTATGTGGTCATTGTGTGTAAGCTCATCTGTATCAACATTATGTGGTCATTGTGTGTAAGCTCATCTGTATCAACATTATGTGGTCATTGTGTGTAAACTCATGTGTACCATCATTATGTTATCATTTTGTGTATGCTCATTTGTACTAACTTTATGCGGTCATTGTGTACCATCATTAAGTAGTCATGGTGTGTAAACTCTTATGTACCATCATTATGTAGTCATTGTTGATAAGCTCATCTGTACCATTATTGTGTAGTTAATTTGTGTAAACTCTTATGCATTATTACCAGGCGGTCTGCAGGTGTACCATCATACTTATAAAGATGTTAAATTCTAAAATCACATAATTTGTAAACTGATTTCAAATTCATTGAATTGAAATCTTCAAAAAGACTTTATTGTAAATATTTAGTGGATTTTAGTTAACTAGCAGTAGAACATGTTAAAGACATTTGTATTATGATGCTGAGAATATGAATAAACTTTACTTGACTCACTATGAAAACTGCTTTGAAGTTTGATGCAGAATGTGCTTTAAAAAAACTTATGTAATCGTAACTGAGTTGAGCAACAGAATGAGAAAAAGATAGAGAAAAAGAAAACACAAATCTGTCAAATGGCTTCAGTATAAATAAATGTATTCAAACTGTAATACATATTTTAAAGTTCAAACAACTGGTAGCGTGCAGGACTATGGACAATACATAAACATGTGTGGTTTGCAGACAGTGGCAATGGGTGAGCTGGCATCTCAAAGATAGAAAATCACACTGGTTTTGTTTGGTTTCATATTTATCAATATTATAACAAATCAATTAGTTAGTTAGTCATTGTTTATAGGGTCTAGCGGACTGATAAAAGCCGAATCAGGACCACAACTCAGTTGAAAGAGGGCTCACTCCCAATCCATATAAAAGATCTGCTGAAACAACCCTAACGGTAACACTGAAGGCACTCCACCAGCCGATCACTTTTACAATAAAGGCATCCCATGCAGGGGACGCTGAGGCTATACTCTTAATTTATCGAACCTCCGTTTAAAAAATTGGAATAAAAACATTATAAAATATTAAAACAAAACACATACATAATAAATGCCTACATTGCTAAATAATATCATAGAAAGCCCTAGTGTCCATTTGGCAGAGAGCGTCCAATATCCCCAAGCTGACCCAATACACAAAAGAGGAGTTTTGGGAGAGTTTTCAAGAAAAAAGGTAGATGACTGGTCTAGCGAAGAAGATAGTAGAGCTATAGAACAGAGTATGAATACGAAAGAACAAAGAAGAAAGACTGCTACAGTGGGAATTTAAACTACAGCACTACATTTTCAGAAAGTGAGAATAATATTCATACAGAAACCACCGGCAACTCCACTGTGGTGTTACTTCCAACACACACAAAAATAAAAAATCATCAGTCAACTAACAAGAAAGTCATCCAAATGTAACCAAAAAAATGTGTTTTTTTTAATTTAAAAAAGCACATATTTAACAACAAAAAACCAAAACAAAAAAGTGGGGAAAAAAACCTACAACAACACTAATTAAAAAACATAAAAGTCAATAAATTGCACATTTTGCAGACATCTTTACATACGCACGGAACGCACATTCATCACTCAGACATGCAAAGTCACTATTATTAGAAGATGGAAAGGGAATCTAATTTTAATTTTGAAATGTTTAGATTGACTGCATCCAATATTTTTATTGAAGGGAGCGGGGAAACCAGAGTACCCAGAGAAAGCCAACAGTGACCTGAAAAGCCTCGTACCTACAAGTCGCACAATCTCATCCCTTGATATTTGATATTCGAGCTTCGATATTTTTATTTACACTGCCCAAGCACGAACATCGACATAAGAGATTCGGCTATTAATTTGCATAACTTCGTGTAACATAAAATTAATATGGCTGCTTGGGCTGTGTCAATAACGAATGGTGGTTTAATTGAATGAATGATAATGGTAGTGCTCGGCTTGCGGATCGGAAGGTCCCGGGTTCGAGCCCTGGCCGGGCCATTGTGTTGTGTCCCTGGGAAAGACACTTTACTCCTGTTTTCCTACTCCTTCGGATGAGAGTATAAACCGAGGTCTAGTCTGTGTCGCATACATTCCATCATAACGGACTTTAAAGATCCTGACGCTCATGTCCTAGACGGGTGAGTGCCGGTGACAAGAAAACACCCAGCATGCACCTAGGTCCTTCTCCCCCATCCCTGGCTGCCCAGGATTGTGCTCAGTTGTCCGGGCGTCAGACCATGCGCCCAAAGGCTGCGGGTGGGCGTCTCGGGCAGCTTGAGTTAGATCCTGTATCGGCCAGCGCCTTGAGCAGCTCTTGAGCTGGAAAAGCGCTATATAAGAACGATTAAATAATAATAAATAATAAATAAGTACATCAATGTCTTATCAATTTCCTGAAAACCTGTAGCAGACTACTTAGTAAACAGGGCAACATACAAACCATTGTTTCAAAGTGCTGCAGTCACACAGAGCTGTGCATGGTATCTACTATGATTGCTAAAGGATGCTCTAAAATAAAATAGAAAGATCATTCAAACACTGAACCATTTCACTATAAGTATTTAGGGCACTGTTCGGGATGCATATTTGCAGACAATAGGACAGAGCTGCTCAAAGTGCTGGCCGATACAGGATCTAGCCAAAGCGGCCCAAGGCGCCAACCTGCAACCTCTGGGCGCATAGTCTGATGCTCAACCTGCAACCTCTGGACATATAGTCTTACTCTCAAACGACTGAGCACAATCCTGGACGATGAGGTATTGGACCTAGTTCAGTGCAAAGTGTATTTGGGTAGCTGGCACTCGCCCAGCTAGAACATGAGCGTCAAGATCTTTCAAGTCCGTGCAATGGAATGCATGCATGCAGACTTGATCTCAGTTTATACTCTCATCTGAAATACTAAAAGAAATGTTAACCTTTCCAATTGCCCACTGCATGCTTACCTAAACTAAACACTTCAAAATACATGTATAATCAATTTTTTTCACGCGCACCAATTTGTCTTAATTATGTTCATGGCATTGTACATGTACCCTTGACCCATCCAGCTCACACGAAATCTCTATTACCAACCATATTTGGCACTCACCCTAAGACAAGCATACATTTAATTTTGATCTTTATCGATTCTTACATCTCATGAAAACTGACAGTGGACGCATCAAAATATTGATTACACCTCATCAATAAAGATAATGCATAGTCCATTTCGCCATTTCGCCATTTCCATGTGTTTGGTCACTGCTCCCTCTAAACATGACTCAGCACACTATTCAATTTCAACAATTTAGATTGTCAGAATTTTTTAGCAACAATTTATTCACGGACTAGAGAAAGCAGTACCAGCACAATTTGTGTCCCCAACGATTCATGCTTTCAGTCACATACTGTCCTGTACAACGAGACGGAAATACTGTAGAATTACAGAAGGAAAGAACACTGAACGTTTACATTACATTACATAATTGTTGCTTTAGGTCCAGCGGACTCTTCTGAGCCAAATCAGGACCGGATAACCCCCAATCCGCATAAAAAAAGATCTGCTGAAACAACCCTATTGGGAAAACTGAATGCCCCCCCCCCCCCCTCACCAGCCAGTCACTTTACAATAAAGACATCCCACGCAGGGGACGGCTGAGGCTTCACCCCAACTTATCGAACCCCCGTTTACAAAAACAAAATAGAATACAAACATCATTATAAATTATCAACAAAAAACATACATATAAAATGCCTACATTGCTAAATAATAACATCATAGGAAGCCCTAGTGACCACCTGGCAGAAAGCGTCCAATATTCCCAAGCTGATCCAACAGACCTCATACACAATTGATTGATTGATTGATTGATTGTTGCTTTAGGTCCAGCGGACTCCTCCGAGCCAAATCAGGACCGGACAACCCCCGATCCGCATAAAAGATCTGCTGAAACAACCCTAGTGGGAAAATTGAATGCCCTCCACCGGCCAGTCACTTTACAATAAAGACATCCCACGCAGGGGACGGCTGAGGCTTTACCCCAACTACTCGAACCCCCGGTTACAAAAACAAAATAGAATACAAACATCATTATAAATTATCAACAAAACATATACATATAAAATGCCTATATTGCTAAATACTAACATCATAGGAAGCCCTAGTGACCACCCGGCAGAAAGCGTCCAACACTCCCAAGCTGATCCAACAGACCTCGTACACAAACAAGGAGTCTTGTCCAGGAAGAGTTTTCAAGAAAAAAGGTAGGTCATTGATCTAGCGAAGAAGAAGATAGTATAGCAGAGTGATAGGACAGAGCAGGAAAGGGAAAGAGTAAATGGGGAAGACAGCGGCAGTGGGAATTTAAAGCACTAAATTTCCAGAAAGTGGGGATACTATTTATACTGAAACCCCCGGCACCCCAAACAAGGAGTCTTGTCCCGGAAGAGTTTTCAAGAAAAATGGTAGGAGACTGATCTAGCGAAGAAGACGATAGTATAGCAGATTGATAGAACAGAGCATTACATTACATTACATGATTATTGTTTTAGGTCCAGCGGACTCTTCCGAGCCAAATCAGGACCGGACAACCCCTACCAATACCATGTAACGTGGACAAAAATGTTGGTCATTAGACAGAGACACTTGAATCCCAGCTAAGGTACAGAAAAACTATCATTATCAATAATGTTGTGCAACTGATTTTTCTGTCTGTCTAATGACCAACATTTTTGTCCACGTTACATGGTATTGGTATTGCTTACTATCCAAAAATCCTATTTGAATCAATTATAAAAAATATTCACATTATAATATTTATTAAAAGAACAACAAGAAAAAAATGCATGCGCACAAGCACACACATCACTTACGTGCAAGCACACCAATCACCCAGTTACATGCATATGAGAGCTAGTAGGCCTATGTCTCCACCAATCACCCAGTTACATGCATCAGAGCTTGTGGGCCTATGTCTCCACCAATCACCCAGTTACATGCATCAGAGCTAGTGGGCCTATGTCTCCAGCAATCACCCAGTTATATGCATAGCAGAGCTAGTGGGCTTATGTCTCCACAACCTCCCCGGCTGGTCATGATAAAAGTAAATAAAAACGAAAAGTAAATAAAAACGAATACTTTTCCATGTACAAACTGTTTTTTCCTTGCCACTAGTTATATTCTAACATTCTTTATACTTCTCAATAGCTAAGGTAAAAATAATGAGTCTGAATCAGGACTGTAGAAATATCTACAGTTGGCAGGTAGAGGTGGTGGAGACGCAGGCCTACTAACTCTGCTACACAGTGTGATTGAACACCACATAAATGAGGAATGTACATGTCCATGGTATTCTCTCTCACCTCTCTTCACTCCAAAGCCAATAAAGTTTCTGAATTTTCCTTTCTTGCCAAGGTCGACAAACAAGTCAAAGGAAAGTGAAAGTGTTTGCTCGAACATTTCAACTTGCAAACACAATTTAGGCTGCTTGACCGTTTCTACCGGCACAGTTCTGCAGTTCAAAATATAGTTCTCAGTTTCACAAACCTAAAAAATAGTAGGGATCTTTCACACATACCACTTGATGCTACATGGGTCATTTTTGGTGCCATTCATATACAGGCAATTGCCTTGGTCACAGAATTTTCAGTAATTGGTTTCAAACGACGTTCTACATTACATTACAAATTGTTCCACAAAACCACGCTGTCATCAAAGGTTGTCTACACAGTGCATACACGCAGCCATTTAGTGCATGAAGTCTTTACCAGTGAAAAGGTTTAGTGTACTTAAAACATGAGGAATCACAACATCACACTATTTTTGGAGAGCTGCAATGGTGCAGTAGTGGACCATCAGTCTCAAAAGTCCAGAGTTTGGCATCTAGAAGTTTCTGAAGCAGTGCAGGTGTGACTGAAAAGAATCGAGTCCCTCATACACAGAGTTTGTACACAGTGTTTTTATCTAGCTGCGTTAGCTGTTGCTGTGGCCCGATTTCTTACAAAATCTTTGATGTTTTTCCAAGTTATGTGCCTGAGAACAGGTTCTTTTTGGAGGCAGTCTTCTATAACAGCTTTACCAGGTAAGGTGTGGAGGTGAATGTAGCGACCCAACTGTCGATAACAAGCTGCTACTTCCTCTTTACTCCATGGACGCCTGGCTGGATGCTCTGCAGAAAAACCAAAATGTTACTATAAAGCCCAACTGTGGTAATATTTTACAACCAACCGTAATTAGTAAATTGTGTGGGGTGGGAGGAAGAAAATAGGGAGGATGTGTGGGGGTGAAAGAGGGTGTCCACTAGGGATAAATCCATAGCTTCAAGAGTTTTTAAGATATAATGTGGAGATATTTCGAAGCACAATCAACAGGTTTTCTACTTTCTAGGTGCAGCCAATGAAACTGTCGGATAATTAATTATATTTACTAGTTTAGATGTGAATATCAATATAACATTATCCAAGTATTTAGCAGTCAGGTGAAACTTTTTATTTATTGCAACAATGTGACAATGTTACGGATATAAAATTAAATGCTTTACTGTCATAAGCAAGCAGAATTCTAAAAAAAACAAAAAAACAAAAACTAAGTGGTCGGTGGTGTATTCCCGTCCTGTACTGTGCAATCAATAAATGCTTGATACAGTCTAACAACCCCTGTTTTTATCTGACAGTACGAGTTCATTACAGCCACCTTAATAAACTGCACGGTCTCTTTGTTAATAAAGAGAGAGACACAGAGAGAGAGAGAGAGAGAGAGAGAGAGAGAGAGAGAGAGAGACAGAGAGAGAGAGAGAGGGGGGGAGGGGAAATGCAAAAAACCCCCGAAAATCAACTTTATTAAATGTCCGATACATTATGGCGAAGTTACTAGATAATTTTGGAGAAAATAAAAATAAATATAACATAGTGTCAACCACAAACACTATCCTTTGTACCCAGGCTTCCGTAATTTGTTAATTTCTAACCTTCAAGCTGAATTATATTTTTAAATTTCGTATTTTATTTTTAGATATTTGTTAAATGCAGAATTTTCCATCGTTAAGTCAGCTAAAGATCACATCCGGTACATTCACCAACATTTAGATCTCGGCATGTGTATGCTGTTTTTGTACAGTAGTTAACTGTCACTATGTGGCAGTGTTAGCTTAATGCAGTTGCCAACACTATGCGGAGATTGTGGTCAGTGACCTTAATCAGTTTCAAGTTCATGCAAGTATGGACACTTATGTACAAAGTAACACTATCATAATAATATAAATAAATGTAAAAGTCAGAAATATTAACTAATTATAATAAAAAACTTTCTGGATTCAAATTTTAAATATACTTACTTTCTGATTGCTTTCCAGGCGAATTGTAAACCTCAGAATTTCCAGAACATTCTAAAAAAAGAAAAAAAATCCATAAGTACTCAATGACTGTCAAATTAATGACTGACAAATGTGGCAGTGTTAGCTTAACACAGTTTCTTACAAACACTATATGGACATTGTGATCAGTAACCATAAACTACTATTGTTTATTTATTTATTTACATATTTACATCTGACAATGTTGTTCATACAAAATGGCATGCATCTCCCTTTAGTCGTCGGTTGGTGAATGGACCCTGAATTTCACCAACACTATGTGAATGGTTATGTATTCTGTTTTTGTTCAGTTGTTTACTTTCACTGTACCACTACTAGTAGTATAGGAGCAAAATGAGCATGTGATTTTCCTACACATTTCATTATCATACTCATAGCAATAAAATATATTTTTAAACTGTGGAAGTATATCTAACTGGTGTTTAAAGTTATTTATGCTTGGTGCATTATTAAGTGAAATAGCTAGATTAGTCCAGTTAGTAACAACTCTGCTAGTAGAAAACAAAAACTTCCTATTTTAGTATTGGAATGCTGAATACATACTTTTCCTTCCAACATTCATGTAAAGAAAAAACAAACATCAGAACTGATAATTAATTTGAATTAACCAACGTGATTCTAAATCAACAATGGAAGGAAACAAAGTAGAATTAGATCTAGAACAGTGCTGTCAGTAGAAGAGGGATGGAGACGCAGCATGCCATGAAAGTGGCACTAGATCTAGCTTCAATGGACTCTCCACAGAAAAAGGGAAGAAAAAATGTTGAATTTTCACAGACAGCATCCATGGTTTTCTCATAATAATGGCACAAATACATAAGCACTCAAAGTAAATAATTAACAAACGAAAAATCAACTAAAGCACAGCAACTTACCAGTGGCTCTTTCCAATTCAAGATGGCGACTTGTGCACACTTGTTTTCAAAAACTAGTTCCCTCTCTCTCCTTAGTGTGTGATTTGACGTATACTTTTTACAGCACAAATGCTGCCGTGATACACACACGTGTGTTAAGGGTCGTGTGTGACCATCAATGAATTTCCCGCGTTATGCTGCCTAAACCAATCACAGCTCGGATTATAATTTATGCATATTTTAGAGGTTAGGGAGTTCAAAAATCGCAATTGTGCATTATGCGGTCGGCAGCATAAAGAGCGAGGCAGTATAACGTGAGTGTGTAACCATACGATTGGCAGCCTAACGGAGTCAACACAAACGCACACACACACACACACACACACACACACACACACACACACACACACACACACACACACACACACACACAAACACCCACACACCCACTTCTTTTCTCTCAGTATGTATATATTTATTTATTTATTTATTTAATCGTTCTTATATAGCGCTTTTCCAGCTCAAGAGCTGCTCAAAGCGCTGGCCGATACAGGATCTAACTCAAGGCGCCCGAGACGCCCACCCGCAGCCTTTGGGCGCATGGTCTGACGCCCGGACAACTGAGCACAATCCTGGGCAGCCAGGGATGGGGGAGAAGGACCTAGGTGCATGCTGGGTGTTTTCTTGTCACCGGCACTCACCCGTCTAGGACATGAGCGTCAGGATCTTTAAAGTCCGTTATGATGGAATGTATGCGATACAGACTAGACCTCGGTTTATACTCTCATCCGAAGGAGTAGGAAAACAGGAGTAAAGTGTCTTTCCCAGGGACACAACACAATGGCCCGGCCAGGGCTCGAACCCGGGACCTTCCGATCCGCAAGCCGAAGCACTACCATTAGACCATAGTGCCTCCATATGTGTGAGGGACAGTAAGAGATGGTCACTGTATGTATGGATGGACCCGCGCGAGAGTCAATAAGTTTTTTGGCATGTTCCTTAAAGTTTTTAACCAAAGGCTATGTGTTTTATAATGTTGTGTTGCATGTATGAAATGGATGATGAATGGATTGGGTGCCTGTGTTGGGTATGTGTGTGTGTTTGTGTGTGTGTGTGTGTGCGTGTGTGTGTGTGTGTGTGTGTGTGTGTGTGTGTACCAACATCTGAGCAAATTCTTTGTGTAATGTCACTTGTTGGAATAAATTCTGCATTGTTTTTTCTGTATCCTGTCATCGCGTTCCTTGACTTGAGTTGCTTGAATATCAATCTTAATAGTTACATTGATATAATTATTTTAATTTTTAGTTATTTTTTATTTTTTTTAGTTATTTATCTGTTGGTGCCGTGTATGAATGAATTAAATAATTAATGCATTGATTCATTCACTGCCTCGTTTTTTCTAATTGACATATCCAGTCCAGCATGCTGAGAACCTCTGCTTGGAGATGACAAAAAGTCCTTCAAAAAGAATGCGTGCCAACACACACAGTCAGCAGTACACCCAATTTTTATCTCTGACAAATACACGAACAAAGACGTTCAGAGAACTGAAAATAAATATACGCATACATAATAAATGGTATATCTCATAGTTCAATAGGAGAATTACAAAGCGAAATAGTGGAAGGGTTGGAGGGAAAACTATGAAGAAAATAACGAAGGCCAAGTCTATGAAATATGAAATAAATTACAGGAAGAAGGAGAAGAAAGGACACAGCTGTAGAGGAGGAGGAGGAGGAGGAGGAAGTGCACCTTGTATCGTGTAAACGAATATAACCTATATTATGACAGTTCTCTCGAACAATGTAAATCAACAATTCCAAAGCAATGTTTCCATCTGCTGATTGGTTTTAGCAAAATAATCAAAATATTTACATTGGTGTTTTATGTTTCCAATGCGTCCCATGCCTATTTCTGGGTCTTTGATTGAGCGAAGACATTATGCCTTCATATCTCAGAGAGAATTTTCATAACACATAATACAACCATGCACATACGGTACACATAATAATAACAGATCAGTATTCCGGCGGATCGGACTTATAGTTTATTTTTCAACTCGGGGAAACAGCTATAGCTATCTGTATAGAGATATTGATATGGATTTGTCGTTGGTCAGCTACGAAATTTAGGTAGTCAGCTACACCTGGCCACTGCAGAAAGAACGTTGCCTTGCCGCACTTGCTTGCACCTGTCCAGTTGCTAGGTGAGTACTCCATGTTCTGGCGTCCTTTACACGCTGATAGTGTATAGCGGCTACGTTTAACGTGCAACGCCAACGCCAACGCCAATGACTAACAGTGGTATTAATAGAAGCAGTTGTAGACGTGGCTGGAGAGCATGTTTTTTCGGCGAGGAGTTGTAGGCTGTGCATGTGGTCATTGAATGGATATAGTATAAAAAAATAATGGGGATTTCCTCCTCCTCCTTCTTCTTCTTCTGCTGCTGTGACCCCCCCCCCCCCTCCTTTGACCGAGGAAATCAATCCACAACTTACAGAGTTGGTGAAACCACCCAAGTGCTCTACAATGATTGAAAAGGACAACGGACTTGATTGAAACTTTTTAAAAACAAAAAAACTGCAACAACGAGACAAATTACATCATGGTCAAGAAACGCTTCAGATCAAGCGTCAACATTGAGAGGACAGATACTTTTTCAGAAGCAGACATCGGAAGTGATCACGATCTCATGACGATGTCTTTCCGGCTTCACTTGAAGAGAGTAAACACAGCAAAGGGCACCAAACTGAAGTTCTACCTGTCCAAACCGCAAGACCCGAAGATGGAAGAAATATTTCAAGCATCAATTGGAGGGAAATTGGCATGACTGCTCATTTTTGGTGCAGGTGAAGTAGATGTCAACACCATGACATCATATTCAACTCAGCTGTGATAGTTGACGCCATTGAGATCCTTGGCAAGCACCACCCAAAGAAGGAAACCGTGGATCACAACTGAACTTCTGGACCTGTGTGAAAAACGAAGAGATATGAAAAAGAAAAAGAACACCTCACATGGAGCTGATGCCTACCGAAAAATCAACAATGACATCCGATAAGGCATAGCGCACATGCAGCAAGCTGACAAGTGTTACACAGCCCAATGTCTCCACGATTCAAAGATAGTCTGGCATATGCCTTACAGAAGAACAAGAAGTCTTGGATAGATAGACAGAGTAATGCTCTGACCTTTATAAACACACACCAAACGGAGACCGATCAGTTCCCCAGAACTGAGAAGAAGGAAAAATCCTCCCAATTCTCCGAAAAGAAGTTGAGCCAGCAGTGCAATCGCTGAAGAAGGGAAAGCCAGCGGGACTGGACAACATACCCACATAATTGCTTCAAGCAGGAGGAGAAGCGATGACTGACAACCTCATCATTATCTGTAACAAGATCTGGCAGAGTGGGTAGTGGCCTACATCATGGATCCAGTCGCTTGTTATCATTCTTCCTAAAAATGGTAACCTTCAGGAGTGTGAACATTACCGCACCATCAGCCTCATCAGCCATCCAAGCAAGGTCCTCCTGATAATAATTCTCAACAGGTTGAAATCACAAGCTGAACAAATCACAGCTGAGGAACAAGCAGGATTCCGGGCAGGGCGAAGTACCACTGAACTGATTTTCAACCTCATAATAATCTGCGAGAAATACCTACAGCACCAACAACATCTATATCATGTGTTTGTAGACTTCAAGAAAGCGTCTGACCGAGTCTGACTTGCAGCTCTGTGGGCAACCATGAGAGTGTACAACATCAGACCTAACATTATTGAAGTCATCAAAAGCATATATGATAAAGTTACAAGTGCAGTCGTCTACAACAGTGCCATCGGAAACTGGTTCAGAACAACAATCGGCGTGCGTCAAGGATGCCTACTCTCTCCAACGCTCTTGAACATCTTTTTAGTCCAATCAGCAAAGGGGGTAGAGCAATCTCCAATTTCCGTTTTGCGGATGACATTGATGGATTGGCGGGAGAGAAACAAGAACTTGAACAGCTGGTACAGAGGCTTGACACCACCTCCAGAGCCTTTGAAAGTACAGAGAAGACCAACATGATGACCAACAACTCCAACGGCATCAACACGGACATCAAAGTCCAAAGCCAATCCCTCAACACAGTTCATGGCTTCAAATATTTAGGAAATTGTATCAGACAATGGGTTCCAACAGGAAGTCCTCTCCAGGATTGCACAAACAACCGCTACCCTGACAAGGTTGAAGCCCAATTGGAAAGACAGAACCATCAGTCTACACTCCAAGGTAAGGCTGCTGCGCTTCCTTGTTATCTCCATATTCCTATACGCTTGCGATACATGGACCCTCACAGCAGATCTACAACGAAGAATACAAAGCCTGGAGATGAGGTGCTAAAGAAGACTTATGGGCATTTCCTATACACAGCACATCACTTACAACGACGAAGTCCGACAAACCCTCAACCAAGCCATTGGACAACACGATCACATGTTCACAGTGGTAAAGAAACGGAAACTCCGATGGTATGGCCACGTTACCAGGGCATCAGGTCTTGCAAAGACTTTACAGTAAGGCAGGGTGCAAGGAAAAAGAAAAAGTGGTGGGATGATAACATTCGAGGATTGACTGGCTTGATATTTAGCGAAGCAATGAGGGTTGCTGAGGACAGAGGAAGATAGAGTACGCTGGTTAAACGATCGTCGGTGGTGCACAACCACTTTCGAGATACGGAATAAAATAGGATAGGAAGGATAGGAAAAACAGAAAGCAGGACAGCAGGGAGATGAATTAGTATTGATTCATCCAACCTTTCAGATAGGTTCTGAAAATTGAAAGAGAGAAGGTCTGCCACAGTAGTTTCTAATCTGTTCCAGTAAGATGAAGGAAGAAAAGTTGGACATTTAGTTTTTAATTGTAGTTGATATACATGTGCCCTTTGTTAGAAGAGCAGTGCTTAACTCCTTACTCGAACAAGATCATTATTAGCACATAAATCCTAGGACTGCTATGTTATTTGTATAATACTACTATTACTATTACATATATATATATATATATGTCTGTCTGTCTCTGATTTTCCCCTATATCTCCACCCCTGTCTTAAAAATTCCCAAAATATTCCTCAAGAACCTCAATCCTGAGTTCTGTATTATTTTAATTTGGTAATGGTAATTTGTCACACAAGCAGGGGACATTTAAAGTGCTTTTTCTACGAAAGCGCACCAATCGGAACCCAGAGCTGTCGAGGACAAGGGGAGGTAAGGTCCACTCACAATTATAACCAAACTTACCCCTACGCCTATCTATCACGCACTTACGGTCGTATTCAGTGGTAGAGCGTTCGTCTGGCACACCGATGACCCATATTGGAATCTCGTGGTGGGAAAGGTAAATATTACAATTTTTTAAATGCCCATCTTAGCAGTAGCAGTATGATTGCTCTGGTGGTTTAGTGTTGATTTAGATCCCTGGCCTCCTTCCCTGCGATGGTTTAACCCCGTCTGCCAAGGTGAGTGCAGACGTTAAACTTCTACGTTCATATCATCCATTCATGACGAAATCATCAGACAGGTAGCAGCAGTAAGATGGCCAGTGCTCACAGCGAAATGAATGTAGTGTCTGGGCCACCGGGAATCGAACCCGCAAACTCGACGAGCTCGTCGTTCTACCAGCTGAACTATCCCACCCAGGCTAATGTGCAAACATTGTCCGCCTATCTGGTTGGGGCCGATAATCATCATGCAGTCAGCATTAAAATTTTAAAAAAAAAAAAGGTCCTAGGCTTTACTACACCATCCTTATCGCATTTTGCGGTTTTCAAATCAGCGTAGCTCCTAATCGCTGTTGGTTATGATTGAAATGAACATCGTTGTGTCAACTGCTTCTTAAAAGCCATTTTGCAGTGCACCGAGGCTTTGGGGGGAAACGATCGAGGTGGAAAGGAGGGGAAGGAGAGGAATAGGAGTGGGGGAGGGGGGGTTATGAGTGGAGGGCGTGGGGGCGAGTCGGCGCGTAGGGAGAGGGAGGAAGGAGGAGAGGAGGGAAGAAATGTATCTGTGTTGAGAAGTGTGCATGTGGAAGCGTAGAATGCGTGTAGGATAATGCACCTAAAAGCCATTTGATAGGTTGGTTGGTTGAGAGATAGCGAGGGTGGTGTTTGATGGGGAGTCGGATGGAGGGTGGATGTGGGGGTTGAAGTGTGTAAGTTGTGTGTGCGGGAGTGTGGACAGAGGGATGGGTGAAGGAGGGAAGGGTGATGGGTATCTTTGAGAGTAAAAAAGAACAAAACAACTCATCTTTTGTTCTTTATCGTGGAGCTCATCGCGGCTTATTTTATGTCATTCTCGTTATGGTTATGTGGTTTCGCCACCCCACCGCACTATAATTAAACCATTTATTGCTGCCTTTTCTCATTAAAATAAAAAAAACAACAACAACACCAACATTCATGAATTTCTTGAAGGACAGAAAAGGGGAATGAAAGGACAGAAAGAAAGAAAGAAGGGAAGAAAAGAAATTTAAAAAATCAAAAATAAAAAACAACAACACCAACATTCATGAATTTCTTGAAGGACAGAAAAGGGGAATGAAAGGACAGAAAGAAAGAAAGAAAGAAGAAAGAAAGAAAGAAAGACAGACAGAAAGAAGAAAGAAAGAAAGAAAGAAAGAAAGAAAGAAAGAAAGAAAGAAAGAAAGAAAGAAAGAAAGAAAGAAAAGTTGTGGCAAATTATTGTTAGACGTCCTAGATATCTTTGAAAACTTTAAATTGTTTAATTTCAGTTTTAATCCGGCTTTGTTGGAATTTTTTTCTCCAAAAGTGCAAGCATTTTTACCACACACCCACACGCACAAACACACACCCACACACAAATACACACTCAAACGCCAGAAATGAGATGAAAAAATCGATATTGATAGAGAGATAGATAAAGAGATAGAGAGAAAGGAAGGAAGAAAGAAAGAAAGAAAGAAAGAAAGAAAGAAGGAAAGAAAAAAAAACACAAAAAAAGTTTACTTAAAAAAAATCTTTTATTGCCACATATGCATGGTACTTGAAAGTATAATTAATTATGCTGAACGCTTAAGACAGAGGTAAAATAATTAAAGCACCCACTTACTTAGAGAAACGTTAGAACTATTATTTATTTGAAAATCTATAGACCTATAGCGTATTAATAACGTTACAACAGCCGACTCGAGCCTATTTTAACTGTTTAACAATTACAAGGTTAAGGTGTTTAAAAAAAATTACAGTTAAAATATTAGGTCATCAAATGGCACTTTTATAAAAAACTGAAATATCACGAAGAGTTTTTAGTTCAAAAATATCATTTTCGTAGGCCATGTCAACGTAATCGGATGCATTTCTCATTGAAACTGTACTCCTTGTAGTAAAAATGATATTCAGCAGACTGAAACTGAAGCCTAGACTGCGCGTGTTGCAGTTTGGGCAGCACGAGAGTGGCGCGTGTCACTTTGACCAATGAGGTCTCGCGATACTTTCGACCCCTATTAGAGCAAGATCACACATACTCTCTAACCGTTTAAAGTGGCGATTCAGACTTGACTCGCAGATTTACTAATATGCTGAGTCAGATTTAGATCCATATATTTATTCCTCTGATATTACACAAAAAAATTTTTTTCGGCTGCCCATTTTGCGAAGTCGTAGTAAGTATAAATATGTCATACAAACATCTGATAGACATATTCGTTTCAAACTTTAAAACGACATTTTGGTATAATGTATTGTGACTGGTATAATTAAAGTAGTGTAGAAGAAGAAGAAGAAGAAGAAGAAGAAGAAGAAGAAGAAGAAGAAGAAGAAGAAGAAGAAGGAGGAGGAGGAGGAGGAGGAGGAGCAGGAGAAGTAGAAGGAGGAGGAGATGAACAATTCAATTTTAATTAAAATTTGTTGTCGCTTTCTTAAATAATGTTTATTTATTTATTTATTTATTTATTTATTTATTTATTTATTTAATTTTGCATTTCGCTTAGAATATGTGAT
>CM072515.1:36986317-37038817 GCA_036898135.1 Oncomelania hupensis | reverse complement strand
AAGGTAAAGCAGCGAGGGAAAGAGATGGGCATCACCCTCATTACGCTGGCCCAAGATAAGTGTGATCTCCAACATCACGCTCCCCTACGGCCACAAGGCTATGGGACTACCTTTACCTTTCTTTTTACCATTTCTTTAAAGCCGTGCAAAATGAAGTTTGTCACAATGGAAGCTTTACTCTTAAGCTAAGAAGCAAAGCCAAGTCGATAATTATTGTCTCAGTGTGATGAAATTCCCTGCAATAGTCTCCCAACCGGATGGTTTTTCTCGATCGATTTTGTTTGTCCCTTCCCCTCTCTCTCTCTCTCTCTCTCTCTCTCTCTCTCTCTCTCTCTCTCTCTCTCTCTCTCTCTCTCTCTCTCTCTCTCCCTCTCTCTCTCTCTTTCTCTCTGATCTCAGTGTTTGAAATAATATGGTAATATGGTACCATAGCCTGAGGCAAGTTAGCGGTGGCCTCAAAACTGAGCTAATAACACATGGGGTGTTAGATTCAGATCCAGAACAGCTAAAAAAAATAAGTTTAGGTGACTGGAGGGAAAACTAATGGGAGGGGTGTGTGAATTGGAGTGACGGAGAAGGAATGCTCTCTCTCTCTCTCTCTCTCTCTCTCTCTCTCTCTCTCTCTCTCTCTCTCTCTCTCTCTCTCTCTCTCTTTCCGTTAATAATAATAATAATAATAATAATAATAATAATAATAATAATAATAATAATAATAATAATAATACAGGATGCTATGTACGCGCCTTTCCCCAAGGCTCAAAGCGCGGCGATCTATACCAACATACACGCTGACCTGTCTCATTTACCCTCACACACACCAAATACACATACATCACTCAAACAGGTGGTGTAAAGGCAGGAAGATCGCTATTAGAAGACGAAGAAAATCGAATTTTTATTTTTGAAATTTTTATATTGACTGCATCCTGTACCATTATTGAAGGGAGGGAGGAAACCGGAGTGCCCGGAGAAAACCCTCGGTGACCTCAATAGTCTCGTACCTAAGTCACATACGTTCGCCCCTTGCGGGAATCGAACCCGCGACCTTCGACATAGGAAACCGGCGACTTATCCACTGCGCCACGAGGCCACCCCGTTACGGTTGTTCTCACTGCAAGATGAAATCAGTGCAAGCCTTAGTAGCACAAAAATGAGTGCGATGCCCTCTGCACGGATATGATACACTACAGATCTTGTAGGGTTCAATGTATTAACAATGGGTTCAATGGATTAATATAGGGTTCAAGTTAAGGCTAGGATCAGTGTGAAAAGTCGCGGGGAACAAAATTCTAAAAGTTACACTTAAGTCACACAAGTCAATGTTTCATTGTGAACAGGTTTCACAGCTTAATATGCAATTTTGTATTTTGACTGGAAAAAAGGGTGAGGTTGGTGGGTATTTTTATGGAGTTATAATGATATTAATCGAGCCTCTTTAGTGCTTAGAATGTTTAATTGTTTGGATGTAATTTTCAGTTTGAGTTTTTGGATTTTGGAACGTAGATTATATGTCACACGGTGCGGCTGATATTCGGGTTGCCCTATCAGCGAAAGTGCGACAACTGCGTCGCATCGTCAAGAGGAGATAAAGCCCGCCTAGCCCTCTTAATGGAATATACTAAACGGTTTGTTTGTGGTGACGAGACTGAGGCACAAGTGCTCACAAACAATTTAATGTCCGGGATACAGCACTCAACCCGCAACGTCTGGAACAGCAGCTCGTCACTCTGCAAGCTGAGCTAACCCATACTATAAATGGTGTTTCTCCCTACCACTTTGTCTTCGTCTCCCTCCTCCTCTTCCTCCTCTTTCTCCTTCTCATCATCATCATCATCATCATCATCATCATCATCATCATCATCATCATCATCATCATCATCATCATCATCATCATCATCATCATCATCATCATCTTCTTCTTCTTCTTCATCATCATCATCATCATCATCTTCTTCTTCTTCTTCTTCTTCTTCTTCTTCTTCTTTAGGTAAAAAATAAGCGCAATGACATAAATAACTGTAATAAATATGTAACAAAATAAAAATGTCGTTCGTGAGCATAATATTCTTTAGCAAATTACAAATCATTACGAGCTTCCCCATTTACTGTTCATCTTCTCCTCCTCCTTCTTCTTCTTCTTCTTCTTCTCCTTGAAGAAAGAGGAGGATGAGTAAAAGAAGAAGTAGAAGAGGAGGAAGAAGAAGAAGACGAAGAAGAAGAAGAAGAAGAAGAAGAAGAAGAAGAAGATGATGATGATGATGATGATGATGATGATGATGATGATGATGATGATGATGATGATGATGATTTATTGATGATGAGAAAGAGGAGGAAGAGGAGGATGGAGACGAAGACAACGTTGTAGACGGGAGAACCCTCTTACAGACGTTACGTTACGTAGGTAGATTAACGTCCCCGGACCATAGCGCATAGGGGACAGCCTTACAGACATGCACGATTGCCGCTTTATAACTTGGGTTAGCTCAGCTAGCAGAGTGACGAGCTGCTGTTCCAGACGTTGCGGGTTGAGTGCTGTATCCCGGACATTAAATTGTTTGTGAGCACTTGTGCCTCAGTCTCGTCAACACAAGCAAACCGTTTAGCGTATTCCATTAAGAGGGGTTGACGGGCTTTCTTCTTCTTCTTCTTCTTCTTCTTCTTCTTCTTCTTCTTCTTCTTCTTCTTCTTCTTCTTCTTCTTCTTCTTCTTCTTCTTCTTCTTCTTCTTCTTCTAAGACTTCGGCTTGTTGCCATAGTAACGAAGATACCCGAAGTCAAACTTACACGACCTTTATGCAAATGTTTCGGCGAAGGTGTTGTTGTGTTGGTAATTGTAGGGTAGCCGAAGAGTGAAAACCTAACATCAAGAAAGCCTTGACATAATGCATTTTGTGATGACAGGGGGATACAGGGTAGTCAGAACCCATTAATAACTCCTCTCAGTAACCAAAAGACTCTTATGGCTATACAATCTCATCTCACCCGGACTCGTACCCAGCAACCCATTTGTGATGTTAGGCACCAACCCGCCATCGTAACTAACTATCAAGGTCTGAATTGACATAATGGCTTTTATGATTACAAGAATACTGCAGTAACCCCAAACCTTCAATAAGACTGTGACAAATCCCCCACAAGCTATCGTCCTCCTTTTCTTCCCCCGCTCCCTCATCATCATTCCCTCACCCCACCACTCTTCATACCCATCCCTCTCTCTACCATTATCATCCCTCTCCGTAACTTCTTTAATCAATAATTCACCTCCTATATCTATGTCGTTATGGTGTCATTTCTATTTTATTCAGGGAATAAGACAGAGGACTTGTATTTTATTCAGCACTGAAAGGTACATGCCAGCAATGTGCATCTCCTGTAAACATGAAAATGGTTTGGTTTTTAAATAGCGCACTCACCAGCTCAAAGAGCTCTTCGAGGCGTTGGCCAAAATCAGGATCTAACTCAAATCGACCAACACGCCAACTTGCAGCATTAAGCGTTTTATTCGATTTGGCGGATAACTGAGCCAGCTTGTACACAAATACTACAACCTTTACAAGTATTAATTAGCTTCTATAATTGCTAGCATTTGATGTTTTGAATAACAACAACCCTTGGAAAAAGTGGACTGAATGAGAACCAAACTAGAACCTAGCCTAGTCTGACTGACCGCTATTTAAGGTCATCTAATGTATAATCATTTAAACTTTAACCAAAAATTGTACTGCTTACGTTGAATGTTGTTTGTTTTTGTGTTTTGTGTGGTTTTTTTTTTCAAATAAAAATGCATTTAAACTGATTTTTGGACTAAGGTAGATGCTTAATCTAACATAACTACTTGCAGAGGATTGGAAAAGAGGTTTTTTTTAAGCCATAATATAACATAACTGACAGCACAAATTAAGTGCACAAGTACGCCTAGAAAGAGTTTTACCAGTAAAAAACACATGAATTGCATTGACGAGGACATTAATTTGAACACAATATATGCAGTAGGCTATACATCAAGAAATCATAGTTCAAACAGTGGTTTTCATCGACATTCCAGACTTCTAGACATGTCTATTTTTTTCCAAAGCCTTGAGTGGAAACTAGACCTATGGAAACGTAGACATAGGTTAGAAAAAACACATGTCTTGATGTTGTCAACCCCCTCCCCCTCCCTCCCACCCCCCCATCTCTCAAAATTTTATTTTTTTGTTTGATATAGCTATTGCTGGTAGTTTTTTTTTTTTTTTAAATAAATGTGATGCGGTTTGTTCACGGACAAAAGGGTGGGGTGGAGAGGGGTTGGGGAAGAATCGGGTGACAAGACCGGGCAATCATAGTCACATCTTGAAGGAAAATGACTGACGCAGTCATCTTTGTGTCACCCACAAGCACACTTCACGCAAATTCACGCGAGATTGAACGAGGTCGGAAGAAAGCTAGGAACACTGCATTCAATTTTGCGGTTGGAAAAGGAAAGTACAACAGGACATAAAAGAAAGAGGCGGTAGCGGAAAAAGGGAGGAACAAGAAGTATGAGTTTCCTTGACGAAATGATGGCTTACAAGGTCTTTCACTGAAGCATTGTTAGTTGAGGCAACTTGAGGTGTTGTTACCATTCAAACTTGGCCCTTTTCTCTTCCTCTCTTTTCCCCTTCAGGGTCGTAAGAAAGTAGGGTTTTCGCCTCTCAGAGAAAGCCGCCATCTTCTCTACAATCGCAGTGATAAATAAGGGGACGTCATCCAGTGATAAGGGGGAGTAACCTGGATGTAAGAAGGCGGTGATCGGCTGCTAGGGTAACCAAAGTGAAAAAGAAGAGACGGAATAAAAGTGAACACTACAAAAAGAAGGCCAAAAGGAATAGAAGCAAGGGAAAAGAACCCACCCGAGGGAGAAAAAAAAAGAGAAGAAGCCAACAAAGACAGAATAACCAATATTCCGCACATCAAGACCAGAATAGGGTCTATTTACCCTGCGGTAACGCAAGAAAGATGAGACGAAAAAAAGAAGAAGATGAAGACCCTTTCTTACAAAGTCAGTTTAGAAAAAGAAAAAGAAAAAAACAGGCGAATATGGAATAAAGGGAGCAAAAAGGATGATGAAGCTGCTGATGACCTCGACGCAGCGGGGAAAAAATAGAAGAAAATCATCATCATCATCATCATCATCATCATCATCATCATCATCATCATCATCATCATCATCATCATCATCATCATCATCAAACAGAGCTATTTTATGAACTTTAGGGAAAGATTTGCGCATGTTTTGCATTGATTCCTCAGATAATAATTTAAAAGTTATTTCCTTTATTTCACCCCCGGGTTACTCTATAAAGGGAGAAAGTTGCTGAAATCCGTTTACTTCTCTGGAGAGAGAAAAAAAGATTCTTCTTGGAAAATATCAGTAACCTGCGTATCACCACAGGTCGTGCGCATGCATGTTTCAAACCACTTTTGCCACAAGAACTTAGCACTCCGTTTCAACCCGTTTAGCATAACTGCAGAGATGCGAAACACTAGCATTCATCTTTTCTGACCCTTTAGCGAGCTCAGAATTTTCAAATTCATGCAAATGGACCACTTCCACGACGCCATACAGGTGGCCACGTTAAAACGAAAGCGATAGTTTTCGTGCTTAAAGACTATCCTACCTCTTACAATTTCCGATCGTGAACACTCAGAGAGATACACGGTCTTGCTAAAAAGGGTTTTGAAGTATGAGACTCGTGGAATTGATGCAGGAAGGGCACTGTTCATTCGTATTTCATCGTCGTCAAAATGGTCGACGACAGCAATCATCCCCATCCTCCTCATCCTCCTCATCCTCATCCTCATCCTCATCCTCATCCTCATCATCATCATCATCATCATCATCATCATCATCATCATCATCATCATCATCATCATCATCTTTGGACAAGGCTGCTAAAGCTGTTGCTGCTGATAATAATAATAAGGAGAAGAAGAAGCTGGAGAAGGAATCGTATGATCTTCGTCCATCTCATCTTGATTACCATCTTCATAATGATATTTGGCATCTTCATAATCATCCTCGCAACCGTTATCACCACTACCAGCAAATACACTAACCATAAGGGAATCATCACAATAATGATCATCGTCATGATCATGATCTTCTTCTTCTTCTTCTTCTTCTTCTTCTTCTTCTTCTTCTTCTTCTTCTTCTTCTTCTTCTTCTTCTTCTTCTTCTTCTTCTTCTTCTACTCTTCCTCCTCTTCCTTCTCATCCTTCTCCCCCTCCTCCTTCTCCTCCTCCTCCTTCTTCTTCTTCTTCTTCTTGATCCTCTTCCTCCTCATCTTCCCCCCGTTGGGTTGCCTGGGGTTTTAGTATAAATAGTATCCCCACTTTCTGGAAATCTAGTGCTTTAAATTCCCACTGTCGCTGTCTTTCTCATTTGCTCTTTCTCATTCCTGCTCTGTTCTATCAATCTGCTATACTATCTTCTTCTTCGCTAGACCAGTCACCTACCTTTTTTCTTGAAAACTCTTCCGGGACAAGACTCCTTATTTGTGGATGAGGTCTGTTAGATCAGCTTGGGAATATTGGACGCATTCTGCCAGGTGGTCACTAGGGCTTCCTATGATGTTATTATTTAGCAATGTAGGCCTTTTATATGTATGTGTTTTGTTGATAATTTATAATGATGTTTGTATTCTATTTTGTTTTTGTAAACTGGGGTTCGATAAATTAGAGCATAGCCTCAGCGTCCCCTGCGTGGTATGTCTTTATTGTAAAGTGACTGGCTGGTGGAGAGCTTTCAGTTTTCCAACTTGAGTTGTTTCGGCAGATCTTTTATGCGGATCATATCAGGGGTTGTCCGTTCCTGATTTGGCTCGGAAGAGTCCGCTGGACCTAAAGCAATAAATATTTAATGTAATGTAATGTCCTCCTCCTCCTCTTCTTCTTCTTCTTCTTCTTCTTCTTCTTCTTCTTCTTCTTCTTCTTCTTCTTCTTCTTCTTCTTCCTTCTTCTTCTTCTTCTTCTTCTTCTTCTTCTTCTTCTTCTTCTTCTTCTTCTTCTTCTTCTTCTTCTTCTTCTTCTTCTTCTTCACAATCACTGTCATTTTCCATTATCCAACGCTATAACCGTTTCCTTCAGGCGGGCTCTATCAACCGGGTACGTATAGGAAAGGAAAGATTTACTCTAACTAATGAATAGGTTTCTATTCAGCAGTGACCGCACGCTGTCCTACACACCCCTGTTGTGGTTGCGACGTCAGGGATAATAGCGATACTACTACAGGTAGCGTAGTAGCGTTGCCCTTGAGACGGGTTTGTTGGGGAAAATTGCCACTTTCTTCACCGGAAAAAAAAAGAAAAAGATTACAACCTTTCTCCCACGGTATCACGTCATATAACACCACCGTACTTCCCAGGATTGGTTACTTCCCTTTCACTCTCCATCTCCAGTGTTGGTTACGGCCCTTTTCTTTAAGACCTTCTATTTCCTTCTTGTGTTTGCAAAATAAATGAAGTTTAGATTTAACCCAACCTTGGAAAATGGGGGCGTGAACGAAGAAGACAAAAAAAAGGAAAGAAACGGAGAAGAAAAAGAAAAGAAGGAAAGAGGTTAAAAAAGAGGACAGAAAACTAGAAGAATCAGAACTAAATGATGCAGGCAGTTTTCTTTACGGCTTGTGTTTCGTTATAATGTTTGTTTGGGGAGATTAATTCAATTTTCCCCTTGCTTTAACGTGAAAGGACTGGTGGCAGTCTTCAGTCTCTTAAGAAGAAGACTGTAATGGGATGAGGCATCTAACATCACGATCATGTGCAGCTGAAGGGACGGAATAACAGAAAGGAAGCTGAGTGGTACATTTAACATTTAAATTACAACTACTATTGATGGCGCTGGGAGGAAGCGTGACTTCTTTTCGTCATCATCATCATCATCATCATCATCATCATCATCATCATCATCATCATCATCATCATCATCATCATCATCATCATCATCATCATCATCATCATCATCATCATCTTATTATTATTATTATTATTATTATTATTATTATTATTATTATTATTATTATTATTATTATTATTATTATTATTATTATTATTATTATTATTATTATTATTATTATTATTATTATTATTATTCTCCTCATCCTCGTCTTCTCCGTCTCCTCTTCCTTGTTGTTGTTCTTCTTCTCCTCCTCTTCCTCTTCCTCTTTTCGGTCTCCTCTTTCTTCTTCTTGTTGTTGTTCTTCTTCTGTAGGCAATCTTTCTTTCTTTCTTTTTTCAATTTCCAGGGGATTCAATGTAAAATGAGAAATTGTAAAACAAACACAAAAATAACCACTGACTGTCATACTGCAGTTATAGACAGACAAATACAAAGATTGAAGGAGATACAACACACCAGATTAAAAGATTCAGTGGAGCCTACAAGTAGTTAGCTAAAACCATTTTTCGGGAGTTCCAACCCAACTGATAGGCCACTTGCTTCAATGGTTGACATTGCATGCGTCCCTGTGGATTACTAAAACTTTGTCCTTAAGCACACATCTTTCTGTTGCCTTCTTGCAACTATGTGTTTCGGACAAACCTGGCGTTTGCAAATGTTTTATTTCAAGTTTCGTGCTTCGTTGCAATTTTTCATATCTTTTTCGTATATCGCGTGCTGTCTCTCACTCTCTCTTTTTATGTTTTTTTTTCTCTCTCTTTCTCACACACACACACCCTGTATATAAAAAGGTGACATCATCATGATTACTTCACTCGATTTGCATAAGCTTGTTTATTGGGGGCATAAGGAAAATCAAAGTATATACCAAACTTGAACCAAATCCCTCCAATGGTTTAGGAGAAAATAGGATTAAAAAAAAAAAACAGCAACACATCATGACGACACCATGATAACATCAAACGATGACGTCACTCAATATACCATAGTTGTATTTAAGGCTTAAGGCATCTATACACTCTAATTACCAAAAAAGTTTTAAAAAATTAAAATGTACAGTTAAAAATGACATCAGGATGACTACTTTACTCGAGTTGTATAAGTTTGGATTTACCGTTAAAAAAAAAATCTAAGTACATACCGAACTCGGTTTAAACAATGGTTTATTAAGTTAATTTCTGATCTGACAAATACATAAATACAGTAACAGGAATACACAAAATGCGAAGCTTAAGTAAGTGCATACCTGGACGAGTTACAATAGTCTGTGTCAGTTAAGGCGGAATAGTTTAAGATACATATACATTGCCATCAACACAAGAACTATGACAGTGGTAAAGAAAGCATAATAAAAACCAGCATACAAATGAGTTACAAAAGATATACACAAGTGTAATAACAAATAAATACAGAACCAAATGGAAAGCGGTAATGAAACAATAACACAATAATAGCCAGAGATTCACTAGAACGAATTGGAGACATTAATTGAAATGTTATAGTGCAGTTCGAGAAAAACACACATGTGCAGCAAGGAGTTTGCGGAAGGTAGGTAAGTACTACGGAAGAAAAAAAAAAAGACAACTATCTTTAATATCTTTAAGTGCCGAACTTGAACTAAGTCCATCCAGAAGTTTGGGACAAAATAGGATTAGGAAAAAAAATGACGTCACACTGATGATGTCACTTGATATGCAAACTGTTTTTGGTATCTGGTTAGAGTTCACTATTTCTTAACTAAACTGCAAGTTTATTTTTAAAAAAATCGTCCATTAGTTTCAGAGAAAATTGCGCAAATATCACCTCCGGACGGACGCCTGACGGTGGGCGGACGCCGGGCCACCACGATGACGTCACTCAATATACACGAGTTCTGACTAAGGCTCAAGGCGTCTGTACACTCTCTTTACATAAAAAGTTTAAAGAAAATGTAAACAGACAATTAAACCTATTAAAAGGTGACGTCATCATGATGACATCATTCGATTTGCATAAGTTTGGTTCTATTTTAGAGGCATATATATCAAACAAAAGCCAAATTCTTTCAGTAGTTTGGGAGAAAATAGGATTAGAAAAACAACACATTATGACATCACACGATGACGTCCCTAGATATACCATAGTTTCTTTTAAGGTTCAAGGCATCTGTACACACTAATTAGGCCTACATATGAAGTTTTGATTAAAAAAAATTAAACATATTTTTTACATTTTCGTTCAAAAAGACATCACGATGATTACGTCACTCGATTGCACAAGTTTGGTTTTGCTTTATTAAAAGGTGACGTCATCATGATGACATCATTCGATTTGCATAAGTTTGTTACTAGTTTGGAGGCATATATATCAAACATGAGCCAAATTCTTTCAGTAGTTTGGGAGAAAATAGGATTAGTATAACAACAACACATTATGACATCACACGATGACGTCCCTAGATATACCATAGTTTCGTTTAAGGCTCAAGGCATCTGTACACACTAATTACATATAAAGTTTTTATTAAAAAAAAAATTAAACATATTTTTAAATTTTTGTTCAAAAAGACTCCACGATGATTACGTCACTCAATTGCACAAGTTTGCTGTTACTCTGGAGGCACAGGCAAATATTACCTCCGGACGGACGTCGGTTGGACGGACAAAGCCAAAAACAATAGTTCCCAGAGCTTTACAGCTCAGGAAGTAATAAATATAGTTTATGAATTGCTTAGGTGTAGACCCTACGCTATTTTGCACTAGCAATATGAGCCGAGTTCGACCGGCTATTGCGGCGTGGAACTTCAAGTCAAAGTTTCGCAACCTTCGCTTGATTTCGTTTTGCGCAGCGCGTAAGATAATCATGTCATGAGTGACGAAGGTGACGCCATCACGTTACGCGTACTACACCGATCGCGCAGTCTAATAGCTGTCATTAGCAACAAATTGCGCGCAATTAAGCCGCCAGAAAAAAAAAGTGTAAGCAACGTCTTCCCAGACTGACGTGAATGCGAAAAGCAAATAATGATTCCCCCCTTTCCAATCACACACCGCCCCATTGCCGCCCGTTCTCTTTTCTCTTTTATGACAAGAGGGAGTGGCACGCCCTTGACGTTGATGTGGCGACGGGGTAACAGCAGAAAACTCTAGGCCATGAAGGGGTTAAAAAAAAAAGAGAAGAAGACTGAAGAAAGTGAAGGCTTACGATTTCCGATACCCAGGACATTAAGGCAGATAAGGAACAAGCAAGGGGAATCGCTAACGGGTTAAAAAAAAAAGATGTCTGTTTTAAAGGAAGAATGTACAAGGGTGGAGTGGATGGTTGTTAGAAGGGAAGTGGTTGATAGGAGAAAGCGGTTTTTTTTGTTTTGTTTTGTTTTGTTTTATTTTTTGTAAAAAATATATTTATATATATATATATACATTTTTAAAACTAGATTTAGGTTTTAGAAACAGACACAGCCTAATAATTATACATTACTATTTATTATTTCGGGGAGAAAAAAGAAGAAGAAGAAGAAGGAGAAGAAGAAGAAGAAGAAGAAGAAGAAGAAGAAGAAGAAGAAGAAGAAGAAGAAGAAGAAGAAGAAGAAGAATTAAAACTAGCAAAAAGAAAGTGGTTGAAAAGAGAAGAACACAAAATGAAGGAAATAAAGGTCTTATGAATTTGATACGATACGAAGGAGGCGAAAACAGTTTTTAAAAAAATAAAGACAGAAGGGGGATGAATCAAAAGAGTGGGGAGAAACCGCAATGCAAGAAGAAGAAGAAGAAGAAGAAGGAGGAGGAGGAGGAGGAGGAGGGGGGAGGTGAAGGTGAAGAAGAAGAAGAAGAAGAAGAAGAAGAAGAAGAAGAAGAAGAAGAAGAAGAAGAAGAAGAAGGAGGAGGAGGTGAAGGTGAAGGTGAAGAAGAAGAAGAAGAAGAAGAAGAAGAAGAAGAAGAAGAAGAAGCGCGGTCATAATAGAAAGTGAAGAAGCAGCCACATGGGAAAGAATTGTATTGCAAAAGCGTGCAGAGAGGACAGAAGTTCATGAAAAGAGGTTACAGGGATGAGTGGTGATTGGATGGAGGATGTGCAAGGGAGGGAAAGAGGGGAGGATGGTGAGGGGCATGGGGGTGGAGGGAAGCTACCGCAGAAAAGCTAGGATGATTACAATTTAGCTACGGTTGAAGCGAGCATGCGACCAAACTCCTTTATAAAGAAAAAAAAATTTGAGGAGAAGAGGCCGGAGGTGGACGGGAGGGGGGTAGGAGGAGGCGGTCGATCGTAAGAATGAGATTTTCAACGTTGAAACATGCATCATCACACTGTGCAACTCCAACTTGTTAAGGCTGGTTGACGTTTTGTCTGTGGACCGTAGCGTTTACACTTTGCACACGCTTGCAGCGAGTGCGCACTGGAAAAAAAGTGGGATCGAGTTCAGAGCGCTATTTGTATATTAGTGGATCTCGGTGATAATCGCCTAGAACAGCAGCAATTTCAAATGAAAAAGCGCTGATACAAACGAAGCTATCACGGCACCTCATAAAATATCGCATTATACACGCACGGGAAGTCGTTAAAATAAAATATGAGTTGGAATATGATATTTATGCAATATAAAATGATACTTCGTTAGCGTAAATGTCAAGCGATATCATTTTTTACTTAGACAATTGCATGGAATGCCGTCAAAATGCTGGGAGATAATAAGCCTTATAGAAGAAAAATGTTTTCTTTCGTCATAGTTTGTGAACGCCTACATTCAAAACTATCGCCTTTCATGCGTAGTAATTGTTGCTATTGTTGTTGTTGTTGTTGGAGGTGGTGGTGGTGGTGATGATGGTGGTGATGGTGAGTTATTCTTTTTGTGTGGGGGGAGGGGAGGAGGGAGGGGATGAAAGGAGGGGGGGGCGAGGTAGGGGTGTGAGTACAATACAATGTGATCGTCATAGTAGGCCCTATGTTTCCCAGGGAATTATGATTCCGCACATTTTTCCTTTTTAATTGACATCAAATTTTCAGCAGAGTACTATTACATAATAGACCAGCAGAAAACGGACATTCCCTTTGGAATGTTGTTGCCGTTATTGTTAGTAGTAGTAGTAGTAGTAGTAGTAGTTGTTGTTGTTGTTGTTGTTGTAGTTGTTGTTGTTGTTGTTGTTGTAGTTGTTGTACTGTTGTTGTTGAATTGTTGTCCTTGTTTGTTGTTGTAGTGGTTGTTCTTCTTCCTTTCTTTATTTCTTTATTTTGTTGAACAATAAATATTGCATTATCTGTTCCTTATAGTAGAAAGATGGCGTAATAGAGTCATCTTGGTGTTGTTGACTTGAAGACGTCAGCGTGGCACCTTTCTTACCTTTTTGCAGCGCCGTGAAGAGCACTCCACAGCACGTGCGACTTCAAGACATCTGCCCAAAACCGCTCAAGAAAAGAGGCGGGGCTTCTTGGTTGCGCGTGCATGAATATATAAAAGCAACGTCATCAAGGGGCACGCGCCACACGCCGTCTCGGTAACCTAGGCGATGCATTGGACTGTTGGCATTGGCTGCAGACTAATGCTGGTTTTAGAATGTTGCTGATTCGATCTTGGGGGGCTTTTCATCATGCTATGCAGCGTGCCTGATCAGTCTGCGTCTTGACTTCGTTCCTGTCAGCATGTCTTGCATTAACTTTCTCGGCAATAATGTGTGAATTATGCTACTGCTGCAAAGTTGGACTGCTTTAACTTGAACTATAATCCACCCTGTATGTGGCACTTTGAAACAGTTACGTCCTCCATTTCTAGACGTCTTTCTAATCACAGGCATTGTTCTAGCTGAATTAAAACATCGTGATTTGTTTTAGCACTAAACGTTGTGTCTCAGCATGAATACATCACTAATGATAAGGGACTGCAAATGCAAATAAAACAAGTAGTGACGTAACTTTATGGCAATCTATTGTGGATCCAAAATGTAATTGTTAACAGTGATTTAAAGACGAACGAAAATGTTCTGACATTTATGTAAAACTTCATTCATCATTGTGGATGTATCGTCTTTATCTATATCATCTTTTGTAGTTCTGCGACTAGTCTTCTGTCCTCCGACAATATTACTCTGAGAAAACCAAGTAGTGAAGTAGTAATTTTAACCGGTTTAGTTATTGTTGGATTTATCTATTGGATCGTCTGTTTGTATTTTATCAAAGAATGCGACGTGCAACGTACAGAAATCTTCAAAGTGACTTTTAGGAACTAATCCCACTTCTATTTGTCCCCAATCAGTTATGATTGCCTGTCCCACTTCATCTTGTTAATCGCTATCATCAACACTGGCTGGACATCGCATGGCGGGGAAATCTAAGAACAGGCCAAAGTGTTAGATAGGTATCGAATAATACAAGTCTTAAGCTGTACAACATGGATTTCAATCCAGTGCTATCCAAACAGACCCCTGAGGCCTTTATGCTTCAATCGCCATTCATAGAAAACGTCGGCAACGTGCATATTAACTGCAGTCCCATAAGATCCATTACTCACTCGCCGCTAAAGTCATCCTCGTCATCTCCTCTGAGAGTCGGCGGACACGCGGCTTCTCCGGCCTTCGGGCGACACCGACACCCCAGTCATGACAACTATCATCATCATCGCCGTCATCATCCAAATCATCAACAAGCGGAATACAGTGGAGAGGAGCAGCAATATGGAGGCGGCAGGGGCATGGAGAGTCCCCAGGCACAACTGATATCTCCGAAGAGACAAGCGCCATCTCCATTTATCTCCTGCATGTACGCCGCATCTCCTAAGGCGACGGCCCTGTCCCCATCAAAGTCTATGTTAGCATCGTCATCACCTGCGGCAGTGGACCCCACTTCGCCTTTACTGTTGTCGCCTAGTTCTGTATCATCCTCTCCATCATCGATGCTGCTATCGCCTTACTACCACCATCAGCATCAGCATCATCAACATCAACAGCAGTATTTGGGATCAGGGACTAAGCGGCACATGATGATGATGATGATGAAGGAAAATTCACCGATTTCTCATCTTAACAACAACAACAACAACAACAGCAACGGTGGTGCTACTGCTTTTTCTCCTCATTCCCCTGCAGGCGCTGCTGCTAACCCTCACACCCATCACAGTCCACACCACCAATACAGCAACCAGCACTACTCGCATCATCAGCATCTACAGCCTCATCCTAAGGCTGCTGTCACACAGTGCAAACGACGCTTGGATTTCAACCACAACCCTGTCACCGGCAACCAACACACCAACGTCAACGACAACAACAACGACGTTGACCTCGGCAACTTCAACCTCGGCTTGGGATTCCATCACGCTGGAGGCGCCGCAAACGTATCTTCCTCTTCGGCTGCTGCGGCTGCCGTTACTTCCCATATAGCAACAATCGATGAAGTTGCGTACCTCGGCCTGAGGTCGCAAGAGTATTCTCTGGATTTTCCTCCTCATCAGCATCATCTACCTCACCAGCATCACCTTCAGCAACAGGGAGGGGGAGATGCCTCCGCTGCTGCTGCAGCTTTAGGGCGTGTGCCAGCAGTCGCTGTGGCGCGAAGGAACGAACGAGAGAGGAACAGAGTGAAACTGATCAATATGACTTTCGCCACTCTTCGTGAACATTTGCCGCAAAGCATGAGGATCGCCTGCGAAAGCGCTGGGTCAGGCAACAACAGCAGCAGCAGTAGCAACAGCACTAGCAGCAGCAATAATGGGACAGGGGGCATTAAAGGCAGCAAAAACAGGAAAATGTCCAAGGTAAGGGATTTAAAATAAATTGATATATTAATGTTATATAGCTTGATTGATGAATTGATTGAAGTTTGGAAAAGGAGACTTATTGATTGTGATCTATTGGCAGAACTGTGAACATGCTTTGCGTGGAAAATAATGTATATGCATTTAAATAGATTTATTATTTCCATTTACTTTGTTATATCTACAGGATATATTGACTGATTGATTAATGTATCGACTGATTCATAGGCGAACAAATTTGTTCAGAACCAGTGACTACATCCAAGTAGTTAGTTATTCAGTCTCATCATCATCAGTACATATACACTGAGAGGAAACTGACTATAATGATTTTGTTTATTGATTTCTCATAATTTATATATTACCTTCATCATAAATGTTTCTGTAATCTGCTGCTTTAAGTAAAGAACAGTTTTTATTCATTTATCTTTTAAAGTGAAAATAATGAATTGCTAGGATGACTTTTGGGATCGACGCGTAGGTTTATGGGAGTTGGGATGTGTGGATAAGATCCAGGATTGGTCCTTCTAATCCCTACAAATAAAAAGTTCTCGATCTCTTATTCCGTATACGTTCAGGATGGAAATATCTCACTAATAAAACGTGTAGTCAATCGGCTGTTTTAACATTTCACTCAAGAGTGTATAATAAATCCAGTTTGAAATGTTGTTTCCCATCACTTGCTTGTTCCATGTGTGTTTATTTTCTTATGATAAGTAATACTGTTAAACTGAAAACTGTTTAGGTGGAGACACTGAGAGCAGCCATTGATTATATCAAGCAACTTCACACTCTCATCAAAGAGAAACAGCAACAACAACAATCATCGTTCGCTTCTCCTCAACACCACGCCGACATCGACGACAGCGACTGTAAACCAGACATCGCCAAATTAACCGACGACAGCGACGATCAACACCTTCACCGTCACGACAACAGCGGTTTCAACACTGTGCAGCTCAAAGTGGAGGCGATAGAAGTAGAGAATAGCTGTATGGGGTTGTCTTCATCATCGTTGCCGTTGTCGTCGTCGTCGCTTGCTTTAGCCTTGGGGTCACCGCAGTCGTCGGCTGGTGGAGGTGTTCACAGCCCTGCTGTGTCTGACGATGGTTGTTCCTCCTATGACCATTTCAGCGCAGAAGAGGAAGACCTTTTGGAATTCGCCAGCAACTGGTTTTGAACAAATGGTAAGATAGATTCTTCTGTTAATGTTGTAAATTGGTGTTGTTATTGTGTATTTTTTAAAATGGTAAATTGTTAACTTATCGCCGTCGTCATCATCATCATCATCATCATCATCATCATCATCATCATCATCATCATCATCATCATCATCATCATCATCATCATCATCATCATCATCACCATCATCATCATCATCATCATCGTCACCTTAAATTTTGTCATTGAATACTGTTATCGGTTGCTATTTGATTTGTTCTTTTGTAAAATCGTTAACGATAAGCATTCTTTTAAAGAGTAATAAATAATTTGTATCTTTGTTGTGCAGAAAACAACAGAGCTGGATTATGGAAACTTAATCTTTGCAAGGTGCTTTAAATGTTGAAATCTTGATCGCTGTTGGACTATAAGGCAGCTATGCTAAAAGCTTCGAAGAACATGCAGTGTCTTTTCCGAATCTTAGGAGAACATTCCTGCAACGCAAGGCGAGTTGAATTTCAGAACAAACACCTTAAGGACATGTAAACGTTTAAAACGAAATACACCCGAACTTGCGTGCACTCTGCTAATTACATCAACCATCCTATCTCCCTCCCCACAATCACCTACTTGTATCCCCACCCCTCTTTAAATCATTACGACGCAAAAGGACACTATTACCTGACGGCGACGAGAAATCAAGTTTCACGAAAATTTAATGGAGTTATCTATTTTGGGACGCTCTTCATTTCGTTATTAACTTTGCAGTAACTGGAGTCTCCGGCATTGATTTCTGTGCATTGGAAAGCAACCCTGGCTGTGTGAAACTCTTATTCTAATGCAGTCGTCAGACACCCTGTACACAATAAATAACTGCATGCAGACATTCTTGCGAAGCTTGGACACTCTCGTGAACTTTGAAACGAAGGAAGTGAACACTTGCATTGCTGTGTGTTGTGCTGCGTACAGGATAGAGTGTTGTACGAGCTATTAAAAGGGCAAGTTTAGCCCAACAACCTTTAGTGTTGCGACTGCGTGCATTTAAAAAGAATTAACATCTCAATGCATTTCTCAGCGATCTTTGACTCAGTAAAGAACAATAAAGAAGCAGTCGCTATTATGAACCAAGCGAAAGATACACGTCATTGTGCTGCATGGAGTATATAGTGTCCTACTTTTCATTGAAAGTCCAAATAATTTCAAATTTGACTGCATGCATTCTAAACGCCTTAAGTAGCCTATACATGTAAACTTACATAGTGACGTACATTCTTGCTGGAATCTCGAATCTCGTTTGGATTAAAAGAAGTTTACTAAAAATGAACGCAGGAAAATAGCTGCTGAAATGCCAAAGTGTTAATTTATACATATACTGGAACATAATTATGCGTGTATAATGTAATTATTGTTGACAAAATGTGGAACAGTGAACGCTGCAAATTAATTATTAGCAAAATGCCAATTTAAAATGATCATTAATAACTTCAACATTGCTCAAAATATGCTTTAATATGTGCAGCTACATTACTGCACAAATTACCCTCGCTTTATTTAAACCCAATCCTAAATTAAAATTGCGTTTAGTATTTGAATGTAAAATCATACTTTCCTGTTTTAGTATTACAGAGCTCTGAATTATTACAGAGCTCTGAATATTCCCGGCCGATGAGTAATGACATTAACAATACATGTAGAAATCTGCGTCCCGGTCATGTCCTCACAGCACGGAGATAAGCGCTATACAATTAGACCTAGAACTGCATCTAGAATCAAAACCTGCCTATTTACACCGCTACAAGTGCAATATTATATTGTATTATAAGTGCAATATTATATTGTATTATAAGTGCAATGTGTATAAAGAAAAGCCGTAACAATGTTTATATGTTCAATATAGGCTAAGTTTCCTGTAGTAGTTAAACCAACACGTTGATTTGTATCACATTCTACTAACTACTAATGCAATACATTTAATAATTCAATTCATCAGCTTGCCATATTGTCGACATTTTAAACAACATATTATATTATTTTGAGCATAAAGCTTTTTTTATGGCCAAATGTTTAAAGTGTGTTTTGTCTGTTATTTTATTGTACTTATTTAATCTTCTTAAATAGCGCGTTTCCAGCTCAAGGAGCGGCTCAAGAAGGTTCAGAAGGGAGAGCAGAAGTCTTAAGAAATTTAATAGCATAGTCTAATTTAACTCATCTTCAGAGTAAAAAGTATAACGTAGAGGCAGGAGACGGAGAGTGGATGGGGAAGGGAGTAGGGGGGGGCGATGGAGGGATAGGAAGAATTGTGGGGTTGAGAGTAGAATAGCTTAGAACTTTGAACCTTGGATCTTGGGAACGTTTAAAGGGATAAAAGGATTTAGGCTCACAGAAAGAAAAAAAACGAGGAACGAACAACATCAACCAAAAAAAAAAAGTGCAGGGAAAGAGATGCGGGAAATGAGCCCAATTCACAATCGCCGAAGGCTACATTAGGAAGATTTTTTTCTCTCTAAAAGAAGACGAAGAAAATAATCCATCTTACACTTAGCCTCACCACTCTTCCACGCCTTACCCTTGGGGAGATTGTTGTTGGACTTCTTTGAGAGGAGAAAGTTAAGGCTGGTGGCTGGTTAGTATACAGGTGGTAGCGGCACGTGGCTTGCAAGGACACAGGCTGCGGTTGGATAAGACGATATTATGCATTATGCATTCTCTTCAATGCCTGCTTTTAGATTGCTAACCCCCACCCCTCCCCCTTCTCCCACTTTACCCCTTCCGCTTATCCCAGCCGACCTTTTCTTATTGCACGTGCACTGGTTCCGCTGCGTTTGAGATGAAGGCACTACTTTACACAGAGAGTAGGAAGAAACTCACGGAAGCTCAAGTCTTCTCGTAGAAAACACTGCGTAGCTGAGACTAGCGGAGGCTTGCGTTCGCCTCTGGAGGTACTCGGCGAGTTTCAGCTACGCTGCGTGCTTGTAGAATAGAACTTTCAGAGGCTGGTTTTTTTCGGAGGCTAATTTTTTTTCCATTGCAGTATTAATGTATTTAAGTTGAGTTGAGTCGCCGAGGTTGACACTTTCAGATGCCCCAATATTTGAATCTAACTCATGCAGACCACTTGAGATGGAGATATAACAATATCGCAAAAATACAAAATCTAAAGTCCAGAATCCATGTTAGAAAATAGTTCTTCCAGCCCCATATATTCTATGTGTGTGTGTGTGTGTGTGTGTGTGTGAGAGAGAGAGAGAGAGAGAGAGAGAGAGAGATTGAGTTAACTGAGACAAGGTGTGAGATATTTGCGGACGAAAACACAAGGACAGGAATCAAAGATACAAACTTTTGTGGAGTTATTTCTCTAAATTTAAATAAAGGCATTTTAGTTAAATAATAACAAACTATATTTCCAATTTATGATTTTATTCCTTTTTTTCTAAAAGACTTGAGGCATTTAAACGTTTAATGCGATAAAGGGATTTAGGCTCGCAGAAGAAGAAAAAAACAACGAGGAACAAACAAAACAAAAAAAGCAGAGAAATACATAATATGGGACATGAGCTCAATTCACAATAGCTAAAGGCAACATTAGGTTATAAAATTCGTACGAAAGTCAACATTTCTGTTTCGTCAAATACGACCAATGCAAACAAACCTGAATTCAAACAGAAAGTAAAAGTGGGAACAAACAAAAATGTTGCGATGTGGACCTACGCCAGCAGGCTTTTAGTGCGGAAATGAGGGCGAGTGTACAGCCGCGATCGTGTGCTGTCTTTATTTCCAGCTTGCTTGCCTTTACGTCTACACCTTTTTTTTTAATCACGTTTCCATCATTCGACCCTTTTAACTCTGCTCTGCTTCATCGTCAGATTTGGAAGCAGTCAGTACAATACAGAGCCGACAAAATTACAATCGATTCTCCACTTTCCTCCCTCCCATTTGAATTTATTAAATGGGATACAGTCATTGAAAGACCAACTGTGGGGAGAGGTTGGTCGGTTTAAAACAATTTATTACGGAAATGTCAAGTCAAATTTCGTGGACAAGATGACGATTTGTCTATTGAGACTTTTTATTTCTGCGCTATGTAAGTCGTATTTAAGAAAAACGAAAAAAGAAAAGAACGTCCTTTGCGGCAACATTGTGCCTTAATCTAGAAGACCTTACCTCTGTACTGCTTAAGTGGCAATACCATAGGCGACGATTCACGTTGCTATTTACTGAACATTTGCCATACAATTATATTTACGCAGAGCACCAGGTTTGTGCACAACCACTTGATGAACATTAGACACAGGTCGTTTAGTATAAGACGCTTCAGTTTGGAAGTACCCTGAACCAAATTGGGAATGCGGCTTTTTTGGACTTCTAAACCTGGTTGTTTTTTTTTAACCGAAGACAACCGCTTTCTTCAAGAGGACCAGGCAGAGAGATTAAAGCATTCACAAAGAGGGCCAAGCCCGTGACCCTTCTGTTTTGGAGTGCAGCTGAAACATTATGTTTTTACAAGATTTCTCGAAGCATATATTCGGGATGCTAGAATAGTAGGCTAAATGTTGTTTTTTAATGAAAGAGGAAATATTCATTGAGAAGCACAAATTGTGGGAAAAGTGCTAGTAAAAGAGACGCTTCAAAATTTGAAATATGGCATGAAAGAAAAATCGTGGTCGACGCCATGTCTGCGCTCTGTACAGACTCCCTTCTGCAGCGTAGACTCCAATTGAAAGTCTTTGAATTAAGTTGAAGACATAACTTTTTCCTCCGGTCCTTTCTTTCCGCGAGACAATGATGCATGTGGGGTCTTTTTGTCTAAGACTTTAGCTTTCAAATCTCGGCTCGTGGTTCGGGTCTTAGAAAGTTTATGGCGCGTGACACGGTCTTAAACTGTTGGCGACCCTGTCTTTGTCGTGTAATGTTTTCATTGCGCGATATGCATTGATACTGCAGTGGAAATGGGAGACGGGCGTCTGATCGTGTGTGAATGGCGGAATCCCACAATCCAAAACCACATTAGCATTAAGTTGCGGACGCGTGTTAAGAGAGCCCTGATATTGCTCTCACGAACTGCTCTGCACAATTGCACTGATTTCAACGCTTCGCTTCGTTTGAATTTGGATCTGAACAGCTCAATTTTCTGACCCAAAAGGTTCAAAGCAATTTAATTACCTAATGTTACATTTCTTTCTTTTGTTTATATCGTAATGAAATATTAGATCACGACTCCTTAAAAAAGAAGAAACCATACAATAAAAAATACGATATTTGTTGTGTTTGATTAGTGGAATGAATGAAATGCCGATCACATAATAATACTTACAAAAATATTAAGCATACTGAACGATTGCGGATTTCAAAATGTCAATTAAACAAATTAAAATCGAAATTTTGCGAATAGCTGAACATTGGTTTTTATTTCGTCGTAAAAGATGCCGATGACGATAATATTCTAAATCACATTGTTTCATTTTGTGTTCGTTCCTGTCTGTACTGATGCTGAAGTAATAATAATGTTAGTTTTATTAGCTTGTCGTTCTGCATTTGAGTAGAATGATCATCAAATGATGTTTATTGAGGCTTCTGTAACCCGCGGTGCTTTTGTTTTGGAATTGCTCAAATGTGCGGCAATGAATCTTATTTTAATAATGTTAGTTCTTAACCTCATAACTGTTCAGAATTTTTATATTATTTATTTTTCAACTATCGGTAATGCAGTAGCGATAAGTACAAAGACTGGCAATATTGTTCTTTTATAAAGCCTATTTTTGAACGGATTTGTAAGTATTGCCCAGGTCCACGTGATTGTTTTTCTCTCTCTTGTATTGCATTCGTGAACTTGTTGATTGTTTTATGACTTTTATGATCTCACAAAATATTTAACAAAGCTAAAATGCCAAATAATTGGAGTATTTTTGTACAGTTTTACACCTGACTAATTAAGTTTAATTTAGTTGTATGTGTATGTGCATTCCGTTTAAGATTTTGTTTATATCGTTGTGGTTTTTTTGTGCTTTCCTTTTTATATTTGTTTACATAGTAAATGTACTAACATTTTTGCCATATCCACACAAAAGAAAGAGCTTTTTTGAAACCACTACACGATTATAGTAAAAGAAATTATAAAGAACTTCTGCATTATACATGTAATCAAGTGTACATAATTGTGAGATGAGAAAAATATTTACAAATTATGTTGTGTTCTTACTAAAACGGAATGTTTTAAGATTCCTTCATGAATATTTACATCGAATAAATTGTATAATTTTGAAATTGTACATAGTCTTCATTTTGTTCACTTCTTGTTGTGAACTTAGGTAGAAAGGTGATGGTTGCTGTTGAAATTATACATTCGCAAATTTCTACATTTGCTTATTTGTATCCAAAAGCTCAAATGTCAGTATTTTATGTGTTTCCATTTTAACCAGAGAACGTTTTGTCTTGAATAAAGTTGACCAATAAACATCCGCTAGTTTGGCTTTGTTAATTCATTTTATTCTATATATGTGGTTTGTGTGTGTATGGAGGGGGGAGAGGGGGTAAGAATAGTGGCGTTGAGTTGGGAGTGCGGGGTATATGTGTGTGTACATGTGTGCGTCTGTAATCTGTACTGCATTTGCAAAAGAGTATTTCTGTAGACTAACTTTTTAACACTATATAAAGACTCTACAGAGTAGGAGGCTTTGGTTGAATGAGGGCAGAAGAAGAAGAAGAAGAAGAAGAAGAAGAAGAAGAAGAAGAAGAAGAAGAAGAAGAAGAAGAAGAAGAAGAAGAGGAGAAGAAGAAGAAGAAGAAGAAGAAGAAGAAGAAGAAGAAGAAGAAGAAGAAGAAGAAGAAAGGTCAGAAGATGTCAGAATTAGTTCAATTGCCAATCACACATCAACTAATGACCAAATGACAACCATTCATCAAACGCATTCCTACATTCAGAAAGGGCGACAATTCACCACTTGCAGCAAGGGAGGTCAACAGCAGGCCTGCATCCATACAACATAATTGAGACCGAAGATGGATACTCCCTCTCTTCATTGCGTAGGCCTTGCGAATCTCAGCTACGCTGTATATGTGTTACGTTTGCGACGCGCACGATAGTACGTGTGAGACTAGAAGCTGTGAGATTCTTTTAGGATGAAGAAAGTTGTATGACGTAAGACAGTGATGATGAAGTTTATTCTGATTGGTTGTAATTGCGTCACGCTGGAACATTCGAACGTTCTCTCGAGTATAGAGAGACTATATAATTGATGCACCGTGTCTGAAAAGTAGTGAAAGTGAAAAAGTGGAAAAAGCGAATGAGCGATTGTATGCAGTTGCTGATGTAGGGCCTACGCTGAATAAAGTTGGAAAACTTCATACGACGACTCCTGCCTTGTTGCTGAGTGAACAGGTTGCGTGGATAAACGAATCTGGGTTACACTTATAAGGATTCAAGCATCGGGGCTGAATCGACTACTGATAAAAACCAACAACGAGTGTAACAATATGCAGCAACTTGTTAAGAGGATCTAAAATAAATTCGACATTTTATTCCTTAATGAAAGGCTAGTTCTTTCATCTCCGACATCTAAACTGAACAGTTGCAATTTTATTTTAAGACAAATGTTGTCTTATGTTTTTCGCATAGTTAAAGGTCAATACACTAGTTCACTATAACTATTCCATTTTATCTAATTTCAAATTACGCAAATCCGTTTTAAGTATACCGAAGCTAACTATATTATGGAAGGCAGTTCCACAGACATTATTCAATTTTTAATCTCTACAATAATTCCCACGGTTAAACTAGAAGTTCTAGAACACCCAATTGTATGCTAATCAAAATCCTATTCCTATCCTATCCTATCCCATAACTCGGAGGTCGTAGGGGCACCACAGATGATCGTTTAACCAGCGTACTCCATCTTTCCCTGTCCTCAGCAACCCTGATTGTTTCGCTCAGTGTCAAACCAGTCCATTCTCGAATGTTGTCCTCCCGCCTCTTTTTCGGTCTCCCCCTTCTTCTACTTCCTTGCACTGTGCCTTGCAGGATGGTCTTGCGAGACCTGATAATCTGGTGACGTGGCCATACCATCGGCGTTTACGTTTTTTCACCATTTATTTAGGTTGAGGAATAGGATTTACCATCGGAGTTTACGTGGTGAAAAAACGGAAACTCCGATGGTAAATCCTATTCCTCAACCTAAATAAATGGTCAGACAAAAAATGTAAATGTGGACGAAGCTACTAAGTCTTTTGGAGTTGACGAAGGCACTGGTCTCTTATTCAATCATCAAAATGCGTGAAAAACACATTTTTTTCTCAAGAAAAATCATTCTTGGACAACTGTATTATGAAAACGCAAAGGGCTGTCTATGAAAATCGCATTCTGGAGTCGCACAGCATCAAGTAAAATGGGAAAATAGTGGAGCATGACCAAATACCTTGTTTTATATACAGTATTATGTAGTCTGTGATGTGACAGTGATGTCAAGTCACTCTCTGTCAGTAGTAAATGAAGCGAGTAATAAATAGGTCGTGCTAAGTTTCCAAACTGAAGGACTCCATTCTGGTACCTTGCAGCGAGGGGCGAAGTTCTAGCGGTATTGTACCAAAGATTTCAATGTTTGAGGCTCCCTACAAGATTAAGTTCTAAATATGCTCTTGATGGAAGACTTTCTTTTATGCGCTTTTGTATGGGCATGGGAAGTTTCTGGTCTCTTGCAGAGAAGAATGATTGTAAAGTGGTCATGCGCCATTGTAGAGAGAGGTCTTTCAACCTCGTTAAACTGATCCCCTTCTAATACTCTCTGTTTGCAGGCTTGCAGCTAATTCAAATGAACTGTTTGGAACCCTGCCGAGATCCTAGTGGAAACGTGCCGTTCTCTAATGGTGTTTTAAATGCCTACACGATTAGATCGTAAAGATATTCTTAAGAAGGGGGAGGGGGGAAGGGGGAACAATCAGCAAGTAAATATCATGGAATTGAAATTCTGATGATTAAAAAAAAGAAACGTATAGCTTACATGGAATTAATTTATTATTTTAGTTTCTTTACTCTTTCTGAAGAGAGCATAAACCCGAGGTTTAGTCCGTGCACACAATGCTTTCCATCGTCCGGGCTGGGAGCGACTGGGAACATTCTGATTGGGCGACGCATTACAAAATTCGACGCATGCGCACAGTGCTATCGTAGTATTAGTAAGGATTAGGGTTGAGGTTACGAAGCCTAGAACATCGTGAAAAAACCGGCCCAACTTGACCTGGCGCATGTGCAAAGGCGCCCGGATAAAGTAAGACACTCGAAACTTTGACGACGTGACACCGGACTTTATATATCCTCAAGCTCCTGTCTTAGACGGGTAAGATCCAGAAACACAAATACACCCAGCAAGCAATAGGTCATATTCCATTCCGGTCGTCCAGGATCTGTTGTCTGAAGCCTTTGGCGATGCCTATAAAGCAAGAAGTTGGCGCCTTGAGCGGCGTCAGTTGGACCCTGTTTCGGAAATCACCTTGAGCAGCTCTTACGCTATCAACAGCGCTATATAAGAAAATATACTATTCTTTCCTATCCTATCCTATCCCGTAACTCGGAGGTCGTAGGGGCACCACAGACGATAGTTTTTAACCAGCGTACTCCATCTTTCCCTGTCCTCAGCAACCCTGATGGTTTCCCTCAGTGTCAAACCAGTCCATTCTCAAATGTTGTCCTCCCACCTCTTTTTCGGTCTCCCTCTCTTTCAACAACCAAATTTAAGAGTGATATACACGTGTTTGGTGCTTAAATTATGTAACATTTTCGTACGTATGTTGGATACATGTTGTCGTGTTACGTGTCTGCTGTAGGTGAAAAGCGCGTACATTATTATTATTGGTAGCAGTGCCAGTAGTTTTCAAAGTTCGACTCATATTCGCTGGAGATGGTAGCCCTCATTAAGTGTTTGAAATAATGAATCATTTTTAAAATTTGACTGCGTACATTTTAGCTGAGCACAGAATAGATCTACATTTTAAGAAAAACGGTGAAAAGTAAAGCCAATGAAAGCCCCTTTTCTCGCCCCGGTGAGCAAAAGCAAGATCTCAGGAGACTGTACATTTCTACTTTGTACATCACAACCTGACCACCGAAGCTTGAAATGTGACTTATCCCTTGTTAACTTGTACTCACATTACACAGAGAGATAGTTGGAGGGGCCGGGTAGCTCAGTTGGTAGAGCGTCTTACTAGTAACCGAAAGGTACCTGGTTCGAATCCCGGATTGGCCAATGTGTGACCATATTATTTTCCCCTTACCATCAACTGGTTCGCTGGTGTCAGAATAATGTGACCAGTAGTCGCCTATACGCTTCGGTGTCGCGTGACTATAATCTACAGTTACAGAGAGAGAGAGAGGGAGAGAGAGAGAGAGAGAGAGAGAGAGAGAGAGAGGTGGTAGGAGAAAAGACAGAGAGAGATGTTATGACATTTTATTGAAGAAACAAACACGTTCATTTCAAATTGGGGGGTTGGGGTGGGCAGGGGTGGATGCATGGAAATAATCAGGTCTCAAACTATTTTACAAATACATATGCAATATCGCCAGGAGCAAAACAATCAACTGAAAACAAGTCTGCCATTGATCACACGCCTTATCTACTATTTTTGATCGTGTATCATCATCTCGTCATTTTCTTTTCTTAGCAAGTGTTTAACCAACTATAGAGTGAATACATATCTGTGCAACTTTAACAGATTGGCACGTAAACGCACACTGCGCTCTTTTCGTCATTCTTTTCTTTAAAAGAATATACTACACTGCAAGTGCGACCTGCGCATGCTTTGTCAATTAAAAGAGATCCGAATAAGTTTTTACGAACGAAACGACTTGCATGGGGTTAGGTACGACTACTCTGTTTAATATGCTCACTTCACACATTAGCATCTTCCATTCTTCATGGAATAATAACGTTAAAAAATATTAAATAGCAAACGTAATGTAATCAAAAATTGTGTTGTTCTGAATAAAAGAATATGTGATGTAACGCTGATTAACATTATAGCATTCACACTCATTTTGATCACCATTCGATCCTCTTTCTGTTCTTTCGTCCGTAAACTTTGTATAATAACGAGACAATAAAATTATGGATAATTCATCATCCACCGACCTCACAAATGATGCATCATGGTTGCCTTTCTGGATCAGCGTTTTCAGTACTTGGACATCGTCTCTGAGATCATGATAAGCGTAACATTCAAATAAAAATATGAACCTCGTCCTCGGGACGCTCATCGCACACAGGACAAAATAACTGCCTGACAGGCACACACAGAATTGAGTGTAGGCGTCTCTGGAACATCTTAATTGAGGATAAGAGAGAGAGAGAGAGAGAGAGAGAGAGAGAGAGAGAGAGAGAGAGAGAGAGAGAGAGAGAGAGAGAGAGAGAGAGAGAGAAAGAGAGAGAGAGAGAAGATGAGGTGGAGAGGGGATGGGGAGGGAGAGTTGCTTGCTTTCCTGTTAAAAGCATTTCCATCAGAATAAGTATGTTACTGATGGACAACTAAGCAAGATCCGCACGAGAGAAAACATCGTCGTAAGAACCTGCACTGTCAAGACCCTAACTGCGGAGGGAAAATTAGAAGAACTGGCCCACAAGGACACGGCTACAAGTGCAGTCCTCCACAACAGCGCCATCGGAAACTGGTTCAGAACAACAATCGGTGTGCGTCAGGGATGCCTACTCTCTTTAACACTCTTCAACATCTTCCTAGAGCGCATCATGTCAGATGCCCTTGCAGATCACGAAGGCACAGTCAGCATAGGGGTAGAGCAATCTCCAACCTTCGTTTTGCGGATGACATTGATGGATTGGCTGGAGAGGAACAAGAACTTGAACAGCTGGTACAGAGGCTTGACACCACCTTCAGAGCCTATGGAATGGAAATAAGTGCAGAGAAGACCAAAATAATGACCAATGGCATCAACACGGACATCAAAGTCCAAAGCCAATCCCTCAACACAGTGCATAGCTTCAAATATTTAGGAGCCATTGTATCAGACAATGGGTCCGGACAGGAAGTCCTCCCCAGGATCGTACAAACAACTGCTGCCCTGGCGAGGTTGAAGCCAATTTGGAAAGAAAGAATCATCAGTCTACATTCCAAGGTAAGGCTGCTGCGCTCCCTTGTCCTTCTGATCCGTATAAAAGATCTGCTGAAACAACCTTAGTGGCAACACTGAAGGTACTCCACCAACCGGTCACTTTACAATAAAGGAATCCCACGCAGGGGACGCTGAGGCTATACTCTAATTTACTGAAATCCCGTTTACAAAAACAAAATAGAATATAACACATCATTATAAAATATAAAGAAAACACAAACATATAAAATGCCTACATTGCTAAATAATAATATCATAGGAAGCCCTAGTAAGCATTTGGCAGAAAGCGTCCAATATTTCCAAGCTGACCCAACAGACCTCATACACCAATGAGGAGATTTGGAAGAGTTTTCAAGAAAAAAGGTAGGTGACTGGTCCAGTGAAGAAGAAGATAGTATATAAGAATCATAGAACAGAAACGGAATGAGAAAGAACAAATGAGAAAGGCAGTAATAGTGATAATTTAAAGCACTAAATTTCCAGAAAGTGGAAATAGGCTTACTATTTATACATGATTTTTATGAACACCAGCAGGAGGTCCTTGACCGAGTGCCGAAGAAGGACATAATCATAGGTGCAAAGCGACTGGAATGCCAAGGTTCGCCAAGATGCGTACCATAGCTGGGGAGACACATGTGGACCCCATTGCAACAACGAGACAAATGAAAGAGGTCTGAGACTTTTTGGAGATTGCCTGATACAACAATTTGATACGGGCAAACACGCTTGGATTCCACAAAAAGCTCCAGACGGGAAGCATCACTGTCACGTGGGGTTTATGGGCTCTGCACGATGGAATTATGGACCCTCACGTTTATTCGGTGGGAACTGCTAGTAAGTCACCCTATGAACTACTTTAATAAATTTATTTGTTTAGCTCGTTCTGTGTTAAGGTTGGGGTACAGAAATAGATAGAAAAATGGTAAAAGAATACTGTCACACTAGCTTTCACACGGCTATGAATCATATGTAGTCCAGCCTTTTGATAACAGTTAAAATCACACATTTATTTCTCCTACTCTATACAAGATTCTCTAAGTACTAATCTAACTTAAAAAGTCTCTTTCAATGCTAATAGTTCGATCGCTGATAGTCTAGGCAGCTGTTATTTCTTCCTCGGGCACTTGCTATAATATCTCATGTAGATTTGGACTACTGTGGTCCGTTTTACAGTTTCTGAAGAGTTGGACTACTGTGGTCCTGTTATGATCAGTTTAAGTGCACCTTCGCCTTATGCACTTAACTCATGTGTGGGGTGTTCGAAGTCCTTCTGTGAGGTAGCTTCTGGTACACCTTTGTCGTTGTGTAGTTGGGTTCCCTTGCCACGCTGTGGGGTCTGACAGGGTGTTTCTTCGGGTCGCTCTTTCCGTCTTGTGCGGTAGAGTCTCCTCGACCAACTAGTCGTTTCTGTGGAGTGGGGCACACAGGATAGCTCGGGATAGCTCGGGATAGCTCGCCTGCTCGTCTGTTTGACAAGTTCAGGCCCGTGATGACTTGAGAGAATTCTAAGGTTTCAAAGTCCTGCTTCCTGGTCTATGAGTGTAGAGATTTCTCTAGCTGTGGAGATGTTGACTCTACCTCGGCTCACACACGACTGATTCAAACTGTCTTAGGTTTTGACACATTCAAAACTGCTCTACCCACTGAGCCTGCTCTGATTGGTTAAAACGGTCCGATTCAAAGCTCAAGTGCTGACTCACTGCGATAGCGTGGGTCGGGCTCGCGGTGTGTGGTCTGCTGTGTAATTTAATTGCTGCTGTGTAATAGTCTAACTTCTCTACTGTTACAAAGACTACACATGGCTAAATAGTCAACAAGCAGAGTTAAACTAGCCAATTCATGACAGGCTCCCTCAACTGAAAAAAGGCGATGACTACTGGATTCGACCTTTTTCTACTACAGAGCCTAGTTTAACACTGCACTATCCTAGGGTCCTATTTACAAACTAAGTAAGTTGCTCTACCTGAGCTGCAATGCTGTGCCAGGTAGCTATGGACACTAGTGACAGGGTTTTTATTGGGCGGGGACGAATTCTGGTGCTGTGGCCCTTAGTTGTGTTGGGTGGGCGACAGCTGCTGTGTCCTCCACGAGATGGCGACTGAGGTAGTCGGCTCCGTGGTTCTCTTTGCCGGGGATGTACTCGATCTGGAATGAGTACGCCTGAAGGGTGAGTGCCCATCGCATCAGGCGAGAGTTCAAGGATTTGGAGGCTGCCAGGAACGATAGTGGTTGATGGTCCACCTGAACTGTGAAGTGGGTCCCGTACAGGTAGAGTTGAAACTTCTGTATGGCCCAGACTAGTCCAAGACATTCTTTCTCCGACGTGGCGTAGTGGGTCTCGGCGGGTCTCAATTTTCTGCTGGCGTAGGCGACAGGGAATAGCGTCTCTGCATTCTTGGGGTCGCGCTGTAGCAGTACTGCTCCGAGGCCTAAGTCGCTTGCGTCGGTGCGTAGAACGAATGGCTGAGTCAAATCGGGTAGGTGGAGTACTGGCGCCGATGTCATTCTGTCCTTGAGTGTTTGGAATGCTGTCTCGCATTCCGCTGTCCATACGACTTTGTCCGGGGCGATTTTCCGGGTTCCATTTGTCAGTGGTACGGCGATGCTGTTGTAGTTGGGGATGAACTTCTGGTAGAAGCCGCAGAGTCCTAGAAACGACTGCACTTCCTTCTTGGTCTTGGGCCTAGGAGCGTCGAGTAGGCGTTTCACTGTCTTTTCTACCGGTCGCAGGCTTCCTTGACTGATGGTGTGTCCCAGAAATTCTAGTTCCGTGAATCCAATCTGACATTTGGTGGGTCTTGCCGTCAATCCCGTGTCTCTGAGGCGGGCGAGTAGTTGCTGTAGGAGCGTGACATGTTCCTCCCACGTAGGTGTAGCGATGAGGATGTCGTCCATAAACGAATGTAGGTGCTCGCTGCTCAGGGGTGCCAGGAGTTTTCGCATCATGGCGCTGAAGATGCTGGGTGCATTGTGGAGTCCGAATGGAAGCACGTTGAATTCGAAGTGTCCTTCCATAGTGCTGAAAGCTAGGTACTTTCGGACTGGTATCTGGTAGTATCCTTTGCTGAGGTCGATGCGTGAGAAGTACTTCGCTCGCTGTAGCTTGGCAAATAGGTCGGTCTGGTCCGGGAGTGGCTCTGGCTGGAACTGCGTTACGGCATTCAACAGTCTGAAGTCGATGCACAATCGATGCTCTCCGTTGGGTTTTCGCAACAATACCGTGCCTGCGCTGTAGGGTGAGGTAGACTCTGAGATGATTCCGGCTGCCAGTAAGGTGTCTATCTCTTCCTTGATGGCTCGCTGCTGTGACAGTGGCATCGGGTAGAGCTTCTGGCGGACGGGTGTTGGGTCGGTCACCGTTAAGGTTACTTCGACGAGGTCTGTCCTCCCTGGTCGGTCTGTTAGCACAGTCTGATGTTGTCGAATGACCTGTAGTACTTGCTGTTGCTGTTTAGCGGCTAGGTCTCCGTTGAGTATCACGTCTTTGTAGGTTTCTTTGGAGTGCAGGGGATACTCTACTGCATTGGTCTCCATGCTTTCTCCTTCTTCCGCGATGGCGATGGCTAACAAGTTGTGAGTGCTGGGGGTCGCTGGTCGGTCCGTGTATTTCTTGAGGAGATTGATGTGGTGGTACCGGGCTCTCCCGTTCACCTCTACTTGGTAGACTGTCTTGGATTTCTTGGCAGTCACCCGGTACGGTCCTCTCCAAGCGATGTCCAGCTTGTTGGTTCCACTTGGAAGTAAGAGTAGCACTTGATCGCCGACTTGCAGTTCTCTGTCCTTCGCGTGGCGGTTGTAGTACTTCGCCTGACGGGCTCTTGCCTTCTTCAGTGCTTCACCAGCTTTCTTCCACGTTGCTTTGAGGGTTTCCAGCAGGTCTGCGACGTACTTGGTGGCACCTCTTGGTGTGTCGTCTATCTTGGCCTCCGTCCAACTTCTGCGTAGGGCTTCTAGCGGTCCTGCTAGAGGTCTGCCGAATAGCAATGTTGACGGGGTGTAGCCTGTGGCTGCATGGGGCGTTTCTCGGTATGCGAACAGTGCCGCATTCACGTAGGTGTCCCACGCTTCTGGATTGTCGTCGGCGACTTTCCTGAGGATGGTGAGAAGGGTTCCATTCAGTCTTTCTACTTGTCCGTTGCTGGCGGGGTGGTATGGTGGTGTGCGAATGTGATGAACTTGTATCAACTCGAACACGTCTTGCATCAGGCGGCCGGTGAACTGAGATCCGTTGTCAGTTCTAATGCTGTCCGGGAATCCGACTCTGGTAAAGATGGCGATGAGTGCATCTGCGATCTTCTTGGTGTCGATCGCTGGCAACGGGACTGCTTCGCACCACATCGTACATGCGTCGACGAGTGTGAGTAGAAATCTGTTCCTCTTCTTGGTCATGGGCAGTGGTCCTACTATGTCTACTGAGACTTGCTGGAATGGTACGCCGACTACTACCGATGGTCCTAAGGTAACTGGTACGGTGTGATGTCGCGGGGAATATCGTTGACATTGGTGGCAAGATTTCACGTAGCGCTTGACATCCTCCGTGATTCCTGGCCAATAGTAGTGTGCGCTGATTCTCTGCACTGTGGCTCCAATTCCCATGTGTCCGCTGAGTGGCATGCTGTGGCCTAATTCTAGTACTTGGGCTCGAAGGGTGGCTGGTAGTACTAGTTGGGTGTGATCTCCATCTCCTTGTCGATGTAGAACTCCCTCTTCCATGTAGAAGTCTCCCTTGTGCGGGGGTGTGTGCGCCTTGGGTAGCTTCTGGAAGCACTTCGCTATCGAGGTGTCTTCTTTCTGTGCTGTTTTGATCTCTTCGAGTCCTGGATTCGGAGCGAACTCGGGCTGGGGTGGTTGGGTTTTAGCTTGGGCCCTGGTTTGCACTGCAGCTATCTCTACAGTTTTGGGGGGCGTGCCTAAGAACACATACCTACAACCTAGCACTAGATCATACAGGGGTTTCTGTAAAACAGCTGCTTGGATTCGTCCTGTGACGTACCTACTCTCTACTTCGATCCATGCTATTGGGCAAGTAGTCGTCGGTTTCGTCAAGTCTGCTCCTTGTAAGTCGACTGTCTTGTCTGTCAAGTCCGCGCGCGATACAAGAGATTCGCTAACTATCGCGTCGTATGATAGACCTGTGTCATACAGACAGTTCGCTTCTTTACCGTTGACCTTGACCGTGTCTGTCACCGATGGGTGATCTCCGATTGTGTGTGGCTTGTTACCGCTGCTTTGAGTTAGAACTCTGTGCGCTGGCCGGCTTTCGCGCTCTTCCCTACGTTGTGCGGCCAACTTGAAACATTCTGCGGTGGAGTGATTGTTTCTGTTGCAGAACGAGCAATACCGTCTCTGTTCTGCGGGACCTCTTTTCCCGAATTCCGTGTTGGGTCCTTTATTCTGCCCAGGTCTGGGATTATTCGGCTTATTCGCGGTGCGCTCTTCCCGGTTAGGGCTTCGTTTCTGTGCCTCTTTCCCGTTAGGCTTTAGGTCTCGCCTGAAGCTCTTGGCTTCTCCGTGTGCGGCCACGTACCTATCTGCGACCTTGACCAGATCTTCCAGTCTTTCCGCGCCCTGTTCTACTGAGAATGTCCTCAGCTCGGGGGTCATGGTTTCCCGTAGCTGTTCCCATACTAACAGTTCTGTCAGTCCATCATACGTCTTAGCCGTGGCTGACTGGCTAATCCACTTATCCAGCATTGTGGACAACCGATCCGCGAACTGCGCATAGCTCTCTCCTTTCACTCTCCGGTTGGTGCGGAATTTTTGCCGATAGCATTCTCCTGTTAGTTCGAATCCCGTTAGGAGTGCCTCTTTTACTTTGTGATAGTCAGTCACTCTGTCAGTCGGTAGCTTACTGTAGATGTCATAAGCCTTTCCTCTAAGCCCTTGACTAAGCTTAAAAGACCAATGAGTGGGATCTAGTTTGTACTCTGTTGCTAGACGCTCAAACCTAGTCAGATAGAGATCTAGACCTTCTTCTCTCTCATTGAATGTTCCCAGTGGAAATGACATTCCTTGTACAGGGTTGGATGCTACCTCTAGCTGATCTGAGTGGGAAGGGGTTGAGGAAGAACTTGAAGCTCCTGATCCCAATCTCCTTAGCTCTAACTCATGCTGTCTTTCTTTTTCCTTTTCTTCCCTCTCTTTTTCTTTTTCTGCCCTCTCTTTTTCTTTTTCTGCCCACTCATACTCCCATCTCCTAATTTCTGCATCTCTCTCTGCGGCTAATGCTGCCTTCTTCTGCTCTCCTTCTAATTCTAATTTCTTCTGTTCTCTTGCTGCTTCTAACTCTGCTTTCTTTTGCTCTGCTTCTAATTTCTTCTGCTCTGCTTCTAATGCTAGTTTCTTCTGCTCTGCTTCTAGTTCTAATTTCTTTTGCTCTGCTTCTAGTTCCGCTTTTCTCTGTTCTGCTTCGAGTTTCTTCGCCTCTCTCTCTGCTGCTCTCTCTGCCTTAGCTTCCTGTTTCTCTACCTCTGCATTGATATACGCAATTAGGTCTGCCCCTGCTAAGTGTAAAGCTTCTCCTAGTTCCTTGAAACGCAATCTCAAGGCCACTGGGTCCGACATTGCCAAACGTGTCTATGAACAACCTCTGAATCACGTGGAATACCAAAACACTAGCAATATTGCAAGTCAATAACAACAATGCAAAGACAATCAAATTCGTAATCAAAAATAGAATAAAACAAGAGTCCAATGGCATACAACAGTTATTTAAGCAAAACCTGCAAAAGAACCATGCAACATACAGGCACAAAAATATTTGAAGCAAAAACGTTTTTAACTAAAGAATAGTGCACCCAACTGATCCGTCCTTGTTACCACTATTCTAAGTTATTCTACTACTCCTACTGTTATCTAATTTTATTGTACTTAGATCCGGTTATACCCAATTCCTATTATACACAGATCCTGGCAGGCTCGCCAATTAAAGTGTCACGTGGGGTTTATGGGCTCTGCACGATGGAATTATGGACCCTCACGTTTATTCGGTGGGAACTGCTAGTAAGTCACCCTATGAACTACTTTAATAAATTTATTTGTTTAGCTCGTTCTGTGTTAAGGTTGGGGTACAGAAATAGATAGAAAAATGGTAAAAGAATACTGTCACACTAGCTTTCACACGGCTATGAATCATATGTAGTCCAGCCTTTTGATAACAGTTAAAATCACACATTTATTTCTCCTACTCTATACAAGATTCTCTAAGTACTAATCTAACTTAAAAAGTCTCTTTCAATGCTAATAGTTCGATCGCTGATAGTCTAGGCAGCTGTTATTTCTTCCTCGGGCACTTGCTATAATATCTCATGTAGATTTGGACTACTGTGGTCCGTTTTACAGTTTCTGAAGAGTTGGACTACTGTGGTCCTGTTATGATCAGTTTAAGTGCACCTTCGCCTTATGCACTTAACTCATGTGTGGGGTGTTCGAAGTCCTTCTGTGAGGTAGCTTCTGGTACACCTTTGTCGTTGTGTAGTTGGGTTCCCTTGCCACGCTGTGGGGTCTGACAGGGTGTTTCTTCGGGTCGCTCTTTCCGTCTTGTGCGGTAGAGTCTCCTCGACCAACTAGTCGTTTCTGTGGAGTGGGGCACACAGGATAGCTCGGGATAGCTCGGGATAGCTCGCCTGCTCGTCTGTTTGACAAGTTCAGGCCCGTGATGACTTGAGAGAATTCTAAGGTTTCAAAGTCCTGCTTCCTGGTCTATGAGTGTAGAGATTTCTCTAGCTGTGGAGATGTTGACTCTACCTCGGCTCACACACGACTGATTCAAACTGTCTTAGGTTTTGACACATTCAAAACTGCTCTACCCACTGAGCCTGCTCTGATTGGTTAAAACGGTCCGATTCAAAGCTCAAGTGCTGACTCACTGCGATAGCGTGGGTCGGGCTCGCGGTGTGTGGTCTGCTGTGTAATTTAATTGCTGCTGTGTAATAGTCTAACTTCTCTACTGTTACAAAGACTACACATGGCTAAATAGTCAACAAGCAGAGTTAAACTAGCCAATTCATGACAATCACAACTAGATTGACTACATCATGGTCAAGAAACGCTTAAGATCAAGCGTCGACATTGGCAGGACACGCACCTTTCCAGGAGCAGACATCGGAAGTGACCACAACCTCGTGATGATGACTTTCCGGCTCCACTTGAAGAGAGTAAACAATGCAATGTGCACAAGACTGAAGTTCGACCTGGGCAGACTGCAAGACCCGCTGGTGGCAGAAATATTCCAAGCCACAATTGGAGGGAAATTTCCACCACTGCACATTTTGGGAGCTGGTGAAGTAGATGTCAACACCATGACCACCACCTTCAACGCAGCTGTGACAGATGCCGCCACCGAGATCCTTGGCAAGCACCGTCCAAAGAAGAAATTGTGGATCAAACCAGAACTTTTGGATCTGTGTGACAAACGAAGAGAGATTAAAAAAAAAAAAGAACCCCTCACATGGAGCTGATGCCTACCGAAACGTCAACAATGACATCCAAAAAGGTATGCGCACAGCAAAAGAGAACTGAATAGAAGAGCAATGCCAGGAAATAGAGAACAGTCTGAATAAGAACAACGGCAAGAAGGCCTACCATACTGTGAAGCATCTGACAAATTTTAAACACCCAAGGTCTCCACGATTTAAAGAAATTAAGTCTGGCATATGCCTTACAGAAGAACAAGAAGTCCTGGAAAGATGGACAGAGTACTCTCTGACCTTTACAACCACACACTAAACGGAGACCCATCAGTTCTAGAATGTCCCCTGAACAAAGAAGAAGAAATCCTCCCAATTCTCGAGAAGAAGTTGAGGCAGCAGTACAATGGCTGAAGAAGGAGAAATCAACGGGGACTGAACAACCTACCCGCAGAATTGCTTAATGCCTGTGGAGAAGCGATGATTGATGCCCTCGCCATCGTTTGAAACAAGATCTGGCAGAGTGGGTAGTGGCCTACACCATGGACCCAGTCGCGTGTTATCACTCTTCGCAAAAATGGTAATTTTTAGGAGTGTAAAAATTACCGCACCATCAGCCTCATCAGCCATCCCAGCAAGGTCCTCCTCAAAAAAATACTCAATAAGTTGAAACCCCAAGCTCAACAAATCATAGCTGAAGTATAAGCAATATTCAGGGCACGGCGAGATCCTACTGAACAGATTTTCAACCTCAGAATAATCTGGCTCTGTGGGCTACCATGAGAGAGTACAACATCAGCCCTAACATTATTGAAGTCATCAAAAGCCTGTATGACAAGGCTACCACTGCAGTCCTCCACAACAGCGCCATCGGGAACTGGTTCAGAACAATAATCGGCGTGCGTGAAGGATACTTACTCTCTCCAAAATTCTTCAACATCTTCCTGGAGCGCATCATGTCAGATGCCCTTGCAAATCACAAAGGCACAGTCATCATAGGAGGTAGAATAACCTCCAACCTCCGTTTTGTGGATGGCATTGATGGGATGGCTGGAGAGGACCAAGAACTTGAACAGCTCGAGGCTTGACCCCATCCTTAGAGCCTTTGGAATGGAAATAAATGCAGGGAAGACCAACACGATGACCAACAACACCAGTGTCATCAACACGGATATCAAAGTCCAAAGCCAATCCCTCAACACGGTGCATAGCTTCAAATATTTAGTAGCCACTGTACCAGACAATGTGTCCCGACAGGAAGTCCTCTCCGGATCGCACAAACAACTGTTGCACTGGCAAGGTTGAAGCCCATTTGGAAAGACAGGACTATCAGTCTACACTCCAAAGGTAAGGCTTTCTGCGCTCCCTTGTTATCTCCATCCTTTTATACGCTTGCGAAACATGGACACTCACAGCAGATCTACAACACAGAATACAAAACATGGTGATGAGGTGCTTGTCATGAACTGGCTAGTTTTAACTCTGCCCAGTGACTATTCAGCCTTGTGTAGTCATTGTAACTTTAGAAGTTAGACTATTACACAGCAGCAATTAAATTACACAGCAGGCCACACACAGCGAGCTAGCCACCCACATCGCAGTGAGTCAGCACTTGAGCTTTGAATCTGACCGTTTTAACCAATCAGCAGCAGGCTAAGTGGGTAGAGCAGTTTTGACTGTGTCAAAACCTAGCACAGCTTGGTCAGTCGTGTGTGAGACGAGGAAGAGTCAACATCTCCACAGCTAGAGAAATCTCTTCACTCATAGACCAGGAAGCAGGACTTTAGAATCTCAGAAATCTATCAAGTCATCACGGGCCTGAACTTGTCAAACAGGTAAATGAACACACTTCTGTTTCATCGTGATATATTTATATTATTGTTGAAATTATGTTTGAAGAATTTGCTATGCATAAATGTGAATTGTTAATCCGAATTTGCGTGACCATGTGGGAAAGCCGAACTCGTGGCGAAACACGACCGGTTGCGCCGCCATGTTGTAAACCGTACGGAACCACTGTTGTTTAACTTATATGTATGTTTGCAGACCAGTGGCTGTACCACTGAATGTTTATATTATTATTAATTCTGTATGTGTATAGTTAGACATGATTGATATTTAGGTATGTATAAGAATTTAGAGTGAGATTCCAGTGGACCCCGGAAGTAGCAGAATGTTCGTCGCTTATGTATAGAGATGTGGAGCTATCACTGAGGGCTACTTTGGCTTTCAGTGAGACGCTCTGCACAAACCAATTATTCAGGGTTGTGCAGAATTTCGTCTCTTATATTACAGACGAGCAGGCGAGCTATCCTGTGCGTCCCACTCCACAGAAACGACGAGTTGGTTGAGGAACCTCTACCGCACAAGTCGGAAAGAGCTACCCTGAAAAACACCCTGTCAGACCCCACAGCGTGGCAAGGGAACCCAACTACACAACGACAAAGGTGTACCAGAAGCTACCTCACAGAAGGACTTCGCACGCACCATCTAGCAGTTAAGTGTAACAACAAAGGTGCACTTAAACTGATCGAAACAGGACCACAGTAGTCCAACTCTTCAGAAACTGTAAAACGGACCACAGTAGTCCAAATCTACATGAAATATAATAGCAAGTGCCCGAGGAAGATATAACAGCTGCCTAGACTATCAGCGATCGAACTATTAGCAGTGACTGAGACTTTTTAAGTTAGATTAGTACTTAGAAAACCTTGTATAGAGTAGAAGAAATAAATGTGTGATTTTAACTGTTATCAAGTGGCTGGACTACATATGATTCATAGCCGTGTGAAAGCTAGTGTGACAGTAATCTTTTACCATTTTTCTATCTATTTCTGTACCCCAACCTTAACACAAAACGAGCTAAACAAATAAATTTATTAAAGTAATTCATAGGGTGACTTACTAGCAGTTCCCACCGAATAAACGTGAGGGTCCATAATTCCATTGTGCAGAGCCCATAAACCCCACGTGACACTTTAATTGGCGAGCCTGCCAGGATCTGTGTATAATAGGAATTGGGTATAACCGGATCTAGGTACAATAAAATTAGATAACAGTAGAAGTAGAATAACTTAGAATAGTGTAAGGGTATAACACTGATCAGTTTTGGTGCACTATTCTTTACTTAAAAACTTTTTGCTTCAATTATTTTTGTGCCTGTATGTTGCATTGTTCTTTTGCAGGTTTTGCTTAAATAACTGTTGTATGCCATTTGACTCTTGTTTTATTCTATTATTGATTGCGAATTTTATGGTCTTTGCATTGTTGTTATTGAATTGCAATATTGCTAGTGTTTTGGTATTCCACTTGATTCAGAGGTTGTTCATAGACACGTTTGACAATGTCGGACCCAGTGGCCTTGAGATTGCGTTTCAAGGAACTAGGAGAAGCTTTACACTTAGCAGGGGGAGACCTAATTGCGTATATAAATGCAGAGGTAGAGAAACAGGAGGCTAAGGCAGAGAGAGCAGCAGAGAGAGAACAGAAGAAACTCGAAGCAGAACAGAGAAAAGCAGAACTAGAAGCAGAGCAAAAGAAATTAGAACTAGAGCAGAAGAAATTAGAGGCAGAGAGAGAAACGAGGAAATTAGAGCTAGAAGCAGAACAGAAGAAGGTAGCAGCAGAGAGAGAAGCAGAAATTAGGAGGTGGGATTATGAGCGGGCAGAAAAAGAAAAAGAGAGGGCAGAAAAAGAAAAAGAAAGACAGCATGAGTTAGGGCTAAGAAGATTGGGATCAGGAGCTTCAAGTTCTTCCTCAACCCCTCCCCACTCAGATCAGCTAGAGGTAGCCCCCAACCCTGTACAAGGAATGTCATTTCCACTGGGAACATTCAATGAGAGAGAAGAAGGTTTAGATCTCTATCTGACTAGGTTTGAGCGCCTAGCAACAGAGTACAAACTAGATCCCACCCATTGGTCTTTTAAGCTTAGCCAAGGGCTTAGAGGAAAGGCTTATGACATCTACAGTAAGCTACCGACTGACAGGGTGACTGACTATCACAAAGTAAAAGAGGCACTCCTAACGGGATTCGAACTGACAGGAGAATGCTACCGGCAAAAATTCCGCACCAACCGGAGAGTGAAAGGAGAGAGCTATGCGCAGTTCGCGGATCGGTTGTCCACAACGCTGGATAAGTGGATTAGCCAGTCAGCCACGCTGAAACGTATGATGGACTGACAGAACTGTTAGTATGGGAACAGCTACGGGAAACCATGACCCCCCAGCTGAGGACATTCTCAGTAGAGCAGGGCGCGGAAAGACTGGAAGATCTGGTCAAGGTCGCAGATAGGTACGTGGCCGCCCACGGAGAAGCCAAGAGCTTCAGGCGAGACCTAAAGCCTAACGGGAAAGAGGCACAGAAACGAAGCCCTAACCGGGAAGAGCGCACCGCGAATAAGCCGAATAACCCCAGACCTGGGCAGAATAAAGGACCCAACACGGAATTCGGGAAAAGAGGTCCTGCAGAACAGAGACGGTATTGTTCGTTCTGCAACAGAAACAATCACTCCACCGCAGAATGTTTCAAGTTGGCCGCACAACGTAGGGAAGAGCGCGAAAGCCGGCCAGCGCACAGAGTTCTAACTCAAAGCAGCGGTAACAAGCCACACACAATCGGAGATCACCCATCGGTGACAGACACGGTCAAGGTCAACGGAAAAGAAGCGAACTGTCTGTATGACACAGGTCTATCATACGACGCGATAGTTAGCGAATCTCTTGTATCGCGCGCGGACTTGACGGACAAGACAGTCGACTTACAAGGAGCAGACTTGACGAAACCGACGACTACTTGCCCAATAGCTTGGATCGAAGTAGAGAGTAGGTACGTCACAGGACGAATCCAAGCAGCTGTTTTACAGAAACCCCTGTATGATCTAGTGCTAGGTTGTAGGTATGTGTTCTTAGGCACGCCCCCTAAAACTGTAGAGATAGCTGCAGTGCAAACCAGGGCCCAAGCTAAAACCCAACCACCCCAGCCCGAGTTCGCTCCGAATCCAGGACTCGAAGAGATCAAAACAGCACAGAAAGAAGACACCTCGATAGCGAAGTGCTTCCAGAAGCTACCCAAGGCGCACACCCCCCCGCACAAGGGAGACTTCTACATGGAAGAGGGAGTTCTACATCGCCAAGGAGATGGAGATCACACCCAACTAGTACTACCAGCCACCCTTCGAGCCCAAGTACTAGAGTTAGGCCACAGCATGCCACTCAGCGGACACATGGGAATTGGAGCCACAGTGCAGAGAATCAGCGCACACTACTATTGGCCAGGAATCACGGAGGATGTCAAGCGCTACGTGAAATCTTGCCACCAATGTCAACGATATTCCCCGCGACATCACACCGTACCAGTTACCTTAGGACCATCAGTAGTAGTCGGCGTGCCATTCCAGCAAGTCTCAGTAGACATAGTAGGACCACTGCCCATGACCAAGAAGCGGAACAGATTTCTACTCACACTCGTCGACGCATGTACGATGTGGTGCGAAGCAGTCCCGTTGCCAGCGATCGACACCAAGAAGATTGCAGATGCACTCATCGCCATCTTTACCAGAGTCGGATTCCCGGACAGCATTAGAACGGACAACGGATCTCAGTTCACCGGCCGCCTGATGCAAGACGTGTTCGAGTTGATACAGGTTCATCACATTCGCACACCACCATACCACCCCGCCAGCAACGGACAAGTAGAAAGACTGAATGGAACCCTTCTCACCATCCTCAGGAAAGTCGCCGACGACAATCCAGAAGCGTGGGACACCTACGTGAATGCGGCACTGTTCGCATACCGAGAAACGCCCCATGCAGCCACAGGCTACACCCCGTCAACATTGCTATTCGGCAGACCTCTAGCAGGACCGCTAGAAGCCCTACGCAGAAGTTGGACGGAGGCCAAGATAGACGACACACCAAGAGGTGCCACCAAGTACGTCGCAGACCTGCAGGAAACCCTCAAAGCAACGTGGAAGAAAGCTGGTGAAGCACTGAAGAAGGCAAGAGCCCGTCAGGCGAAGTACTACAACCGCCACGCGAAGGACCGAGAACTGCAAGTCGGCGATCAAGTGCTACTCTTACTTCCAAGTGGAACCAACAAGCTGGACATCGCTTGGAGAGGACAGTACCGGGTGACTGCCAAGAAATCCAAGACAGTCTACCAAGTAGAGGTGAACGGGAGAGCCCGATACCACCACATCAATCTCCTCAAGAAGTATACGGACCGACCAGCGACCCCCAGCACTCACAACTTGTTAGCCATCGCCATCGCGGAAGAAGGAGAAAGCATGGAGACCAATGCAGTAGAGTATCCCCTGCACTCCAAAGAAACCTACAAAGACGTGATACTCAACGGAGACCTAGCCGCTAACCAGCGACAGCAAGTACTACAGGTCATTCGACAACATCAGACTGTGCTCACAGACCGACCAGGGAGGACAGACCTCGTCGAAGTAACCTTAACGGTGACCGACCCAACACCCGTCCGCCAGAAGCTCTACCCGATGCCCCTGTCACAGCAGCGAGCCATCAAGGAAGAGATAGACACCTTACTGGCAGCCGGAATCATCTCAGAGTCTACTTCACCCTACAGCGCAGGCACGGTATTGTTGCGAAAACCCAACGGAGAGCATCGACTGTGCATCGACTTCAGACTCCTGAATGCGGTAACGCAGTTCCAGCCAGAGCCACTCCCGGACCAGACAGACCTATTTGCCAAGCTACAGCGAGCTAAGTACTTCTCACGCATCGACCTCAGCAAAGGATACTACCAGATACCAGTGCAACCGCAAGTCCGAAAATACCTAGCGTTTAGCACTATGGAAGGACACTTCGAGTTCAACGTGCTTCCATTCGGACTCCACAACGCACCCAGCATCTTCAGCGCCATGATGCGAAAACTCCTGGCACCCCTGAGCAGCGAGCACCTACATTCGTTTATGGACGACATCCTCATCGTAACACCTACGTGGGAGGAACATGTCACGCTCCTACAACAACTACTCGCCCGCCTCAGAGACACGGGATTGACGGCAAGACCCACCAAATGTCAGATTGGATTCACCGAGCTAGAATTTCTGGGACACACCATAAGTCAAGGAAGCCTGCGACCGGTAGAAAAGACCGTGAAACGCCTACTCGACGCTCCTAGGCCCAAGACCAAGAAGGAAGTACAGTCGTTTCTAGGACTCTGCGGCTTCTACCAGAAGTTCATCCCCAACTACAACAGCATCGCTGTACCACTGACAAATGGAACCCGGAAAATCGCCCCGGACAAAGTAGTATGGACAGCCGAATGCGAGACAGCATTCCAAACACTCAAGGACAGAATGACATCGGCGCCAGTACTCCACCTACCCGATTTGACCCAGCCATTCGTTCTTCGCACCGACGCAAGCGACTTAGGCCTCGGAGCAGTACTGCTACAGCGCGACCCCAAGAATGCAGAGACGCTATTCCCTGTCGCCTACGCCAGCAGAAAATTGAGACCCGCCGAGACCCACTACGCCACGTCGGAGAAAGAATGTCTTGGACTAGTCTGGGCCATACAGAAGTTTCAACTCTACCTGTATGGGACCCACTTCACAGTTCAGGTGGACCACCAACCACTATCGTTCCTGGCAGCCTCGAAGTCTTTGAACTCTCGCCTGATGAGATGGGCACTCACCCTTCAGGCGTACTCATTCCAGATCGAGTATATCCCCGGCAAAGAGAACCACGGAGCCGACTACCTCAGTCGCCATCTCGTGGAGGACACAGCAGCTGTCGCCCACCCAACACAACTAAGGGCCACAGCACCAGAATTCGTCCCCGCCCAGTAATACCCTGTCACTAGTGTCCATAGCTACCTGGCACAGCATTGCAGCTCAGGTAGAGCAACTTACTTAGTTTGTAAATAGGACCCTAGGATAGTGCAGTGTTAAACTAGGCTCTGTAGTAGAAAAAGGTCGAATCCGGTAGTCATCGCCTTTTTTCAGTTGAGGGAGCCTGTCATGAACTGGCTAGTTTTAACTCTGCCCAGTGACTATTCAGCCTTGTGTAGTCATTGTAACTTTAGAAGTTAGACTATTACACAGCAGCAATTAAATTACACAGCAGGCCACACACAGCGAGCTAGCCACCCACATCGCAGTGAGTCAGCACTTGAGCTTTGAATCTGACCGTTTTAACCAATCAGCAGCAGGCTAAGTGGGTAGAGCAGTTTTGACTGTGTCAAAACCTAGCACAGCTTGGTCAGTCGTGTGTGAGACGAGGAAGAGTCAACATCTCCACAGCTAGAGAAATCTCTTCACTCATAGACCAGGAAGCAGGACTTTAGAATCTCAGAAATCTATCAAGTCATCACGGGCCTGAACTTGTCAAACAGGTAAATGAACACACTTCTGTTTCATCGTGATATATTTATATTATTGTTGAAATTATGTTTGAAGAATTTGCTATGCATAAATGTGAATTGTTAATCCGAATTTGCGTGACCATGTGGAAAGCCGAACACGTGGCGAAACACGACCGGTTGCGCCGCCATGTTGTATACCGTACGGAACCACTGTTGTTTAACTTATATGTATGTTTGCAGACCAGTGGCTGTACCACTGAATGTTTATATTATTATTAATTCTGTATGTGTATATTTAGACACGATTGATATTTAGGTATGTATAGGAATTTAGAGTGAGATTCCAGTGGACCCGGAAGTAGCAGAATGTTCGTCGCTTATGTATAGAGATGTGGAGCTATCACTGAGGGCTACTTTGGCTTTCAGTGAGACGCTCTGCACAAACCAATTATTCAGGGTTGTGCAGAATTTCGTCTCTTATATTACAGACGAGCAGGCGAGCTATCCTGTCCGTCCCACTCCACAGAAACGACGAGTTGGTTGAGGAACCTCTACCGCACAAGTCGGAAAGAGCTACCCTGAAAAACACCCTGTCAGACCCCACAGCGTGGCAAGGGAACCCAACTACACAACGACAAAGGTGTACCAGAAGCTACCTCACAGAAGGACTTCGCACGCACCATCTAGCAGTTAAGTGTAACAACAAAGGTGCACTTAAACTGATCGAAACAGGACCACAGTAGTCCAACTCTTCAGAAACTGTAAAACGGACCACAGTAGTCCAAATCTACATGAAATATAATAGAAAGTGCCCGAGGAAGATATAACAGCTGCCTAGACTATCAGCGATCGAACTATTAGCAGTGACTGAGACTTTTTAAGTTAGATTAGTACTTAGAAAACCTTGTATAGAGTAGAAGAAATAAATGTGTGATTTTAACTGTTATCAAGTGGCTGGACTACATATGATTCATAGCCGTGTGAAAGCTAGTGTGACAGTAATCTTTTACCATTTTTCTATCTATTTCTGTACCCCAACCTTAACACAGAACGAGCTAAACAAATAAATTTATTAAAGTAATTCATAGGGTGACTTACTAGCAGTTCCCACCGAATAAACGTGAGGGTCCATAATTCCATTGTGCAGAGCCCATAAACCCCACGTGACAGTGCTACAGAAGACTTCTGGGTATTTCCTATACCCAGCACATCACCAACGATGAAGTCCGACAGACCATCACACAAGCCATTGGACAACATGATGACATGCTCACAGTAGTAAAGAAACGGAAACTCCGATGGTATGGCCACGTCACCAGAGCATCAGTCCTTGCAAAGACCATCCTGCAAGGCATGATGTAAGGAGGCAAAAGAAAAGGCAGACAGAAAAAGGGGTGGGAGGACAACATTCGAGAATGGACTGGCTTGACACTGAGCGAAGCCATCAGGGTTGCTGAGGACGTGAGAAAGATGGAGTACTTTGGTTAAACGATCATATGTGGTGTCCCAACGAGTTACGAGATACTGTAGGATAGAAAAGGAAAAAGCATGTATTACATCCCTTTATTTTGCATGTGTTATTCCCGTCTCTCTGTTAACGTTAAACCAGGGAGAAACTGTGGGAAAGGATCTCATTGTTCCCAATGAAGATTTTTCGTTAAAGTTGACAGTATCTTATCGCAATCTCATATACAGTGTGAACCTACAATACTTGTTATGAAACTTGTATGGTAGCTTCAAATATTTAGGAGCCATTGTATCAGACAATGTGTCCCGACAGGAAGTCCTCTCCATGATCGCACAAACAACTGCTGCCCTGGCGAGGTTGAAGCCAATTTGAAAAGATAGGACCAGCAGTCTACATTCCAAGGTAAGGTTGCTGCGCTCCCTTGTCATCTCCATCTTCCTATAAGCTTGTGAAAAATGGACCCTCACGGCAGATCTCCAACGAAGAATACAAAGCATGGAGATGAGGTGCTACAGAAGACTTCTGGGCATTTCCTATACCCAGCACATCACCAACGACGAAGTCCGACAGACCAGCACACAAGCCATTGGACAACACGATGACCTGCTCACAGGGATGAAAAAACGGAAACTCCGATGGTATGGCCACGTCACTAGATCATCAGGTTTTGCAAAGACCATCCTGCAATGCACAGTGCAAGGAGGTAGAAGAAGAGGGAGACCGAAAAAGAGGTGGGAGGGCAACATTCGAGAATGGACTGGTTTGACACTGAGCGAAACAATCAGAGTTGCTGAGGACAGGGAAAGATGGAGTACGCTGGTTAAAACGATCATCATTGGTTCCCCTACGACCTCCGAGTTATGGGATAGGATAGGATAGGATAGGATAGGATAGGATAAGATAGGATAGGATGATGCTAGTGCCGCTAAAAGGTTACACATGGAATAGTGATAACTGATTAATAAGTATATTCGTCTTCACGGTGTGAGGAGTTCATGAAAAGGGGAATCGCCGTAATAGCCTATTTAAGCAGCTAGAGTTACTGCCCTTTGTCGCCTCGACTTTGACCAATCCAGTAGGGGGCGCGCGTGGCCACTTAGCGGGATATCTATGATGACCTGTAGGTGATTTTCTATCTTCTCGTTTTACTACCATGTCCAGTCTGTTCTACAGCCCGTTTATCATCTCCCCCTCTCCCTTCACACACACTCCATGCCTCCACATCCCATCAATTTACATCGTTAGAAAATAATGAAAATAGCTGATCCAACACGCATCCCATCCCACCTCATTAAACCTCCCCACAACACACACACACGCGCGCGCTTTCACACATTCTCACACCCCGCTGTAAAATTATTTACTAATAATGAAAATTCCGAAATATCGTTTAACATGTCTAACATCGTCTAACCTTACGTATCTGAAGTTTAAATGTCTATACCTTATTTGAGCAATGCTTAATGCCTGTCATAATTCCTTGTAAAAAGTAATACAAATATTGTTGAATTTAACTGAATTGAATAACTGCATATTTTTATTTCTTGCGCATTCACTCTTCTCTATGATGTGCATACGAATTGCTATGCTGCCTTCTCGTCCGTCCGACTGTCTTTGAAAAAAGCTTGAATTGTCCACTGTCCCAATGTACAATGTCCGCTGAATGCCCAACAGTGGTCAGGGACAGACCAAAACACACTTGACACGCCCAGTACTTGACCATGCTGACCCCTGGCTTTCATACTCCGCTGCCCTCGACTCCCATCCATATGGTCTGCATTAAAAGCGCCCTTCCAGGGGACATCCAGTCACTCTGGAGTAACTCAAACCATTCTGAGCAATGTTGGTAGTGTAGAAATACTCAGATTGTGTGTGCGTTTGTTGACTTGATACACTGGTTGTGCAGTTAAAGCATCAACAACCTGGTATAAACTTAACATCTGGACGAGTTGTGAGCATTTTTTGTATCCCTCTCTCCTTATTCTCCATTGAAACATATTTCGACCACCCTTCCTGAATTCAACTCCTATCTGAATATACGCATTCATTCCAGTGCACATCTTTATCTTTGTTCTTGTAAGCAAAACACAAGACAGTTTACTACCCAAAACCCATAATACAACGTGTGTTTTAATAAACTAGGCGCTATTTACCTGGAAGAAGCAGAAGAAGAAGAAGAAGGAGAAGAAGAAGAAGAAGAAGAAGAAGAAGAAGAAGAAGAAGAAGAAGAAGAAGAAGAAGAAGAAGAAGAAGAAGAAGAAGAAGAAGGAGAAGGAGAAGAAGAAGAAACGGAAAAACAAGAACAACAACCAAATCATTAGACAGGGGAAAAGGGAACATATATTGAGAAAGTCGACATTTAAAGTGGATCCAGTGGTCCCAGGTTGAAGCAGTTTGATTGGGATTAAAAGGAAACCCTGTCTTTCAAGTGCCAATGGACCGTAAAGAAAGCCTTACATTACGGACTTGGACTATTCTTCTTCCAGATTAACCAGCTTGTCCGAAGGACAGAGAGAAAAATGGGAATGAAATATGCAATTTCTTAACTGTGTCTCACTTCCTTTACATCTCTCTGCCTGTCTCGCTATATCTGAACACTTTCTCTGGCTCTCCCTCTGTTACTCTTTGTCTCTGTCTGTCTTTATCCTTCTTTGTGTCGTTCCCTCTTCCCGAGCTTCTCTCTCCTTCCTCCCTACATTTCTCTCTCTCTCTCTCTCTCTCTCTCTCTCTCTCTCCTTCCTCCCTACACTCCTCTCTTTCTCTCTTTATTTTTCTCTTTCTTTTTCTCTCTCTTTCTCTCTCTCTTAGCCGCGAAACGATATGAGCATTTATCCTAAGAAAATATTTATTATAAGAATGCATATATTAGGGAAGTATGGGTCTAGCACTCTTATTTCTATAAGGCTGTCATAAACCTATAGCTGCTGCACCTTCTCTTTAAAGAATGACTGTAACTGGGTATGAAACCTACACCGTTGCCCTATTGGTTTATTATTGTATTAATATTGTGCAGCTAAAGAAGTTAACAGCAAAAACCATACTGAATTTCACGACAGCCTAAATATAAGCCTTTTTTTTAACCAAATATAGCAAAGCGCTCTAAGAGCTGTTCAAGTCCCTTATAGCGTATGGGATATTAAAAGGATTAGAGGCAGGTAAATCTTACAGAAAAGCGGGCAAAACGTTAAGGAGTCGAATATCAAAATGTCAAAGTCGCCATATGGGTGGCGTAAGATAGCGCTAATATAGCACTGGTTCCCCAACGTGTAGCAAAGGCTTGTGGTGATGCAAACGATAAAGAACAGAATGGAGTTTGGGGGCTTAGCACATACTGGTTTTGTTACAGCAACACAAAGGGAGCTAGAGTCCGGGAAAGAAACACCCCGGCTTCTGACACCATCACCACTTCAGAAAATATCTCCACCACCACTACCAACAGCAACAACAAAGTTGATTTACCTTCAACAAATTTCTGAAGAAAAACAGCCCGTTTTAATACTGAGAGTAAAAAAAAACACGGAAGTTAACAAATTTAAAACAAGTTTTATCGTAAACTATACTTAAACAAACAAGTTTATTTAAAAAAAAAATGCTCGTCGTTTTAAAATCTTAATTGTTGTTGTTGGATAAATTAATGTCCCCGGATACATGAGCATATAGGGGACGTATAAAAAATCTTAATCTGTACTATGAGATTTTATCTGACTCCAGCCATGTGATGGTAGCTGAGTTTTAAGACCGTATTGGACTGTAGAGCTCTGATCACGGGCACAAGCAGGAGGAACGTTGTGCCCTGTACCGGGGATGGCCTTAAACAAATGTATTATTCAAATAATACACATAATGATAAACAATGATTTACAGGATAGGCAACAAGCGAGCTTATATATTAGCCCATCCTGATTCGGCTCTTTGCAGTCTGCTGGACCCTATAAACAATGACTAACCAATAGTCCTGTGTAAGTAAAATTCAACCTGTGACTGTAAATAGTTACATACTGTACGGGGAATACATTACCACAAGATCCAGAAGAAGACGAAGAGGAAGAAGAAGAAGAAGAAGAAGAAGAAGAAGAAGAAGAAGAAGAAGAAGAAGAAGAAGAAAATGAAGATGATGATGATGATGATGATGATGATGATGATGATGATGATGATGATGATGATGATGATGATGATGATGATGATGATGATGATAATGATGATGATGGCGAAGAAGAAGAAGAAGAAGAAGATGATGATGATGATGATGATGATGATGATGATGATGATGATGATGATGATGATGATGATGATGATGATGATGATGAAAAAGAAGAAGAAGAAGACATTACCACAAGGTCCAGAAGAAGAAGAAGAAGAAGAAGAAGAAGAAGAAGAAGAAGAAGAAGAAGAAGAAGAAGATGATGATGATGATGATGATGATGATGATGATGATGATGATGATGATGATGATGATGATGATGATGATGATGACGGCGAAGAAGAAGAAGAAGAAGAAGAAGAAGAAGAAGAAGAAGAAGAAGAAGAAGAAGAAGAAGAAGAAGAAGAAGAAAATGATGATGATGATGATGATGATGATGATGATGATGATGATGATGATGATGATGATGATGATGATGATGATGATAATGATGAAAAAGAAGAAGAAGAAGACTGTAAAATAAGGTTAAAACCCAGGCAGGTGCACTTTCCCTATTGTTTATTTGTTTCTTAGCTTTTTATGCATTGAGAAAATGTCTTTGTTTAAAACACATGTTTTAATTCACGTGCAGCCGACGGGATATTCTGCCATAATAAATAATACAATTGTTTACAAAATAAATAACATGAATAATTCGTATTCATTCAGCTTCAGCGGAGAGATATTTAAAAAAATTAGCAGGCAAAAAGATGAAACACCTAAATAACGAAAAGATGTTACATTTAATTTGGACGATGGCCGCCTACTACTACTACTACTACTACTACTACTACTACTACTACTACTACTACTACTACTACTACTACTACTATTATTATTATTATTATTATTATTATTATTATTATTATTATTATATTTATACTGTTACTGTTACTACTAGTATTTATACTGTTACTGTTACTATAATAATATTTATACTGTTTTCCTTCCTGGGTCTAACCGGGCAGATAAATAGCTGTGAATAGGCTTTTGCTATTCTATTTTTGTATTTTTTTGTCATTTGTGTACATAGTTGTAAATAGTTTTTACTTTTACTGTTCCGTCTTTTGGTGTATCGTAGCAAAAGCGATGTTTGATCGAGTGCATGTATTTTTATGTAATGACTATGTAAAGCGCGGTGAGTCTGGTCATAGGCTGGAGTACCCGCTATATAAAAATCCGTTTTTATTATTAGTAGTAGT
>CM072515.1:36901317-36983817 GCA_036898135.1 Oncomelania hupensis | reverse complement strand
TGAGATGCAATGTGTGACGGTGTGTCTATTGTTGCTGGGCCCTGCACAATGGAATGCTATTACCCACTCGTCTTCCGTCGATGGGGATCGCTAGTTAATCTCCCGGTGACTAATCTTAATACATTTAAATACGTTTAGCTCGGTCGGTGTTTAGGCTGGGGTTGCAGAGCTAGAGAGAAAATGGTAAGAGATTCACTGACACACTAGCTCTCACACGGCTATGAAACATGGGTAGTCCAGCCACTTGTTAACAGTAAATATCACACATTTATTTCCTCTACTCTATACAAAATCTTCTAATCTATATGCTAACTTAAATGTCCAAATATCACTTCGAATAGATCGGTCCTTGATAGGTATCTGCAGCTATTTGTTTCATCATAAGGCTACTCAATTTGCCTGTCCTCCTATTCCGGTTTCTGGAAGAGGGGACTATCGCACATTCCATCTAGAACAGTTTTGGTGCACGATTTGGATAGCACTTAGCTGTGTTCAGTTGAAGAGCTGTGTTGTGGTGGAGTGTTCTCCTGGCCCGGGTATACGCTACGTGTCTGTTAAATTTTCGCGGTTTTGAACAATTTTGGCAACCAACTAGTTCCATGAGTAGACCATCTCTCTCTTCTCTCTTTCTGTCTCTGTCTCTGTCTGTCTGTCTGTCTCTCTCTCTATCTCTGAGAGTGTGTGAACAAAGCAGTTTTATAATACAGATATAAAAATGTGTGGGTTATTCTGAAAATCCATTTGAATGACTTGCCATCTTATCATATGTTGCTATATGAAGCATTGTTAATCATCATGCAGCTTAAATAGAGAAAGGTAGCGGCGTAGGTAAGGCGAAACTTTAAAACAACTAAAATACACTAGAGCGCGGGAAGTGTGTTTTTCTTATTTTTAATTTTTTTAAATAGAGGATTGTGTTTCCTGTAGATTTTTTTAAAATGCAATAAACCTGACAAACATGTTTTCTTCGCGCAAATTTACACTTTTCTCTCATTGTTAAAATAACAATAACAGCTTGGGTAAAACCGGCATAAATTATAATGCAGACAAGAATATGCGAGAACATCAACAGTAAAGCTTGATGCAACATGAGGTAATCAACATAGGTTCATAACTGCACGGACACATTTCCTTTTAGAGTTCATAATGTGGATCTAAACAATAACAGTTGTCCCAATTCAACAATGATTACGTCCCAGTTTTAGTTGAAGAATTTTGCTGGAAATAAATTGAAACAAAAGGTGTAAATAATTAGCGTATATTATTATGTGGTAAGTTTAAAATGCATTGGTCAGACAGTTAACAAATTCTAAATTGAATAGTAGTTCCAAAGTGAAAACTTAAACGACAATCGTAAAAATTATCAGACAAAAAAAAGGAACCTCAAATTGGTATCAATGCAATCTTCCTAGAGTTTTGAAACACGACCGGTGAAAATTGCCATGTAAGTTTGGGATGAAATCTGGCGCTCTTTATAAACATAAAAATCAGCGTTGGAAAAATTGCAGCGTATCCAGAACACAGCTGCAAGAGTAGTGACTAACGAAGAAAATGGACCCATATCACCCCAGTTCTGAAGGACCTTAATTGTCTTCTTGTTGAATACAGAATTAAACTCAAAATCCTATCACTGACCTAGAATTGCTTGTGCAATTCTGCTACACAATACCTTCAATAGCTTATTGCCCCTCGTCATCCAAAATGAAATCTTCGATCTGCGAGTCAGTGTCGACTCAGGCTGCCAAGCGTTCATGACGACAACACAAACAAGAAAACTACTTTTAAAAGTTCTGCTCATTAACTACGGAATTCACTGCTTCTTCCACTGAAGCACGGCGATATTGTGTCTTCGTTCAAAAGGACAGCAAAAACTCATGTTTTTAACAGTGCATTATGACTCGAAGTTTATTCCAGGACTATAAATAGGCCATGTACATTTTATTTTTAATCTGATGGCGGCTCCCACATGTTTGGACCATCTTCTTTTCCCTTGCATGCGCGTCCAGCATGTCACTGACGTGTAGACGGAGTTATGCAAGACCACATCCTCCTCCTCCTCCTCCTCCTCCTCCTCATCATCATCATCATCATCATCGTCATCATCAACATTGTAAACCTATCTTGTCATTTCGATGACGAAGACGTTAACAATACGAACGACAAAGCAAACCTACCTTTTCCACCCCTCAAGCTAATACTATCTCTAAAGCATACCCTTTTCGGGTTTGTGCACGGGAAAGGCTTGTACGATATTAACAATAATGTACATATATACACACACAATCTTAACAATATAAAGTTAAGGGCATTTGAGAGTAAGGACGCATCATCTACAGCTCAGTTCGTCACAACACCCTAAAGTAAAATGCAAATAATGCATACACGCTAAAGAATAGTACTTGGTGTAAAACAACCTTTTGTTGGGGACATTCAAGCAGGCTTGGATTAAAGCATCGGGGAAACTCAAGATGGTGTAATACAATAGGTTAATTCAACGGAAAACATATGCATGCGATGAATCACTTTTCTCGCGTGGCATTGGAAAAACATATGCTAGACTGGAAAATCTAGAAGGGTTCTTGTGTTGCCTTTTATGGCAAACGCAAACAAGCGATATCGTGCGTCTATAATCTATGTAAAATACGATTAGACATTCATTTGAAATGTGCGGCACTGGAGGATCATTCCATACACTGGCTTCTATAGCGCTGTTGCAAAACTAGTGCAGATAGAGTTATCCGGCCCTGCCTTCACCTATGCCACGGACACCGGCTAGTTCCGGTTGAGTATTAAGCATGGCCTAATTTCGCGGGAAAAGTAATTGAAGGGCGCATTGTCAAGTTACACACATTACCAGCTAACAAAACACTGAAACCACTGTGGGAACAACGTTTGCGACTGATTCGGAAAGATTACAACAATGTAAAATAAGATTCAAGATTCAAGATTCTTTATTGTCCAAACACAAGGCGTGGATATTTGTTTAGCAGTGCAATAAGGAAAGAAATAACAACATCAAAATTATTACAAACATGGACATACAATATTGATACATTTGATATACTATCAAAAACAACTTCCATACCAAAATACAAATCTATAAACACTAACACACATGCATAAACAGATAACCAGCCACATACCCATGCGTACACATTTAACACACAGATAATTATTCCACAGTATATGTATACACAACTACAACACTCACCCATTCTTCCATACCTTAGATCCATCCTAGATCATAATAATAATAATAATTATTATTATTATAATAAGAGTAATAATACAAAATAGTCATCATAATATTAATAATAATCGTAATCATTAGAGTAATTAATAATTATAAAAATAATAATAATAACAATGCAACTACAACTAATAATAATAATAATAATACAACAGCAGCACCAACAGACAACTAATAATTAATATATGGTAATAATGATAATAATAATAACAATACTACTACAACTAATAATAATAACAACTGAAAGACTGAAAATAATAAGACATAATTGCAGTTGCTTCACTGAATTAAAAACAAAAATTATTCTACTGTATAATAATGTTATCTTCTAGATAAACTGCAAAATTAAAATTTCTCAATTAAAAAATTAAAGCAAAGAAAAAGAAAGAGACTTCGAATTTCCCGTGAATGTAGGTCACTGACAAACGAATTAGGCCTACTGAACAAACAAATCAGCAATCAATGTTTAGGCAAGCAGCCATCCTGAGTAAAATTTGAACGATTGTACAAGAGAAATATAATTTATATAACCCTCCATCTTTCTTGCTTCAACCGGAACTAGCCGAACCCAAGGGCCGCAACCGATCCGCCACTTTCGCTTTCATTATGAAACAGCGCTATGGACTAAAAGAGAAGGAATTTATAATGCGCAGTTATCCTAAACATGGTAAAGTTCAAGACGCGGTTCAGGGGCGACAATGATGCGTACTGTAATAACCAGTCAGTTTCTCCCTTTGAAACCAGTGTCCATCTCGACGGTGAGACCAAAGAGCTTAATGGTGAGACCATACGCTATCGTTATGGTTGCCGAGACTAGCGTTTTACGCTAAAGTGTCAAAGATGTTAATGGCATGATTTAAGCGGTCAACATTAATATTAATCTTTGACCAGAATTGTTAAACCTGTAAGATGTCTGTGCAATATTAACTGGACCCACCACCACCACAGTGTACTCTGACGAGAGTGCGATGTCATCTAGTTATGTTGCGGAGAAGAAATTCGTTAGGCTGGTGTACATGTACTCATCGATGTATTGTGTAGGAAAAAGTATAGTAAAGAAGGTTAAGTATGGAAATTACATGTCCAGAACTGGACAGGTGCAGATGTTAAACTCTATCAAAACTCATAAACCATTTAATACAAGAGTGAGATTTTTCATTCATTTTCCTTTCAAAAGCAAGCAACCTTTAATGATTGTTGTTCTACCTCATATATCATGCCTTTTTTTTTCTTCTGAATTACCCTATTACAAGTAAACATAAAGCTTCAATGGCAGTGGTTTGTTTTTTAAATTGTTGCGACAAAAAGGTTCACAAAAGAAAAAAAAAGAAAAGAAAAACAAGATGGCAAGCCATTCAAATGTATTTCCAAACAGTCACCTACATAGCCGAAAAATAAGCATTTTCAAAAAGCGTGAATTTTGTTGGTGGTGTTGTGGATCGGCTTTATCCCAACGAAGCAAGAGGACAGCTTGGGATGACAGGCCACGATCTCAACCATCACAGTATCAGCAAGCAAAACTTGTCCAAATAGGCTCAGTCAATTTTTTAGAGACAAAGCAAAAACATGTTTAGAACATGGTGAAGCACAATAACCTTGACTTTTGAGAAAGCACAAATAAGAATGATCTAACATGACATTACATTACATGGTTATTGCTTTAGGTCCAGCGAACTCTCTCACATGCTTAGCAGGAGTTAAAGTATAGGGAAAGTAAAACAAATGGCGGATTTCTGTTTATTATTGAAATAAGGCAAAAAAAATAATAATAATAATAATAATAATGAATGGTACTTATATCGCGCAAATCTCACATTGTGACTCATTGCGCACCCACTCGCATTCATCCATTGTACATCCTTTCATTACAACACATATGGCATAATATTACAATGAAATAAAAACAACAATAATAATAATTATTATTTGAACGCAAGCTTGAACAAATAAGTTTTCAGTTGCGATTTGAATGTTGCCAAGTCAGGTACGCCTCTCATGTTTGCCGGCAGCGAATTCCAGAGAGTAGGCGCAGCAAAAGAAAGTGCACGTTCTCCAAAAGTTTTCATATTTCGGAGTGGCGCTGTCAAAAGACGTTCAGACGAAGAACGTAGTGCCCGAGTTGGTTTATAGGCTACAAGTGCATTGGCTAGGTAGGATGGTAGTGTGCCTTCAAAGAACCGAAAAGCCAAAACGCAGACCTTGAATTGAATGCGAAACTTCACCGGCAGCCAGTGAAGCTTGCATAGTAAGGGAGTGGTGTGATCCCTTTTCTTCCGTTTCAAAATAAGACGCGCTGCGTTGTTTTGTACGCGTTGAAGGCGATTTATTTGTTCAGTTGGAAGACCAACCAGAACAGAATTGCAGAAGTCAAGCCGTGATGTTACAAAAGCATTGACAAGAGCTGCACACGCTGACTCGGTTAAAAACGGTCGAATAGAGGCAATGCGCCTCATCTCGAGAAAAGTAGCACGACATATAGTACCAATTTGATCTTGCATTGACAAAGTTTGGTCAATTTTGACTCCAAGATAGCGCACGGAGTCTTGGTACGGAATGCTGCTGCCATTTACAACTAGGGAGTCGCTGCCGACCTGCCTGAGACACGAGGCTTTGCCTACAGGCATGATTTCAGTTTTTTCAGTGTTAAATTTAAGCTTATTGCTATCCATCCAGGAAAGAACATCATGGATGCAAGTTTGAATGTCTGACTGCACAGTCTTAAAGTCTGATGGCTGAGAACTCTTGGACAGTTCAGTATCGTCTGCATATTTGTGGAAATTACATTCATGGTCTGTGATGACATCTGAAAGTGGCTGAGAATACAATGTAAATAACACAGGCCCCAACACAGAACCCTGAGGGACACCAAATACAAGTGAGTCGGGTGATGATAAAACACCATCAACCAGAACTGACTGAAAGCGATCCTGCACATACGACACAAACCAGTCATGAACAACACCACGTAGGCCAAATGATTTGTTAAGTCTTTGAAGCAGTACAGAATGATCCAGCGTGTCGAAAGCCGCGCTGAGGTCAAGAAGCGCCATGAGAGAAACTCGCTTCTGATCTGAACTCATTAGTAGGCCATCCAGAACATTCAGCACGGCTGTCTCCACGCTGTGATCCTTTCTGTATGCACTCTGATACACTTCTAACAGATTGTTTGCTTGCAGATGCTCGATCAGTTGGGCCAGAACCACTTTCTCTAATACCTTCGCCATGAAAGGCAGGTTCGACACCGGTCTATAGTGTTTTAACACGTTCGGGTCAAGCCCAGGCTTCTTGAGAATGGGAGTGATCACAGCTTGTTTGAGCTGAGGTGGCACTATGCCACTGACCAGAGACGAGTTAACCACTGAGGTGATAATAGGAACAAGTTCTACCAAACACTGTTTCGTCAAGGGAGTTGGGATGGGGTCAAGCAAACACGTTTTGCTTGGCATCTTCTTCAGGAGATTCATTATCTCTGTTTCTGTCACGAGGCGGAAATGGGTTAACAGAGGACCCCTATACTCTTCAAAAGAAGTAGGCTCAACAACGTGGGAGTCCAGCTCATCTCTCAGAGCTTTGATTTTGCTAGAGAAGAAATCGCAAAAACGCTGTGGAAGCTCTTCCTTAGGGATGTCTGAGGGAAGAGGTTTAGTGGAGGTTTTGCCCAGCAAATGTGTGGTTTGAACAAAACAAGTGACCTTCGGAGCGACGGACCAAAAGACCAACTGACTACCGGAGTGCTATTGAAGGCTGGCCCATGATTTGTATAACAAAACTCAACGAAATCGCTTCAGCTGTTCTTTTTTTTTGTTTCTAGATATTGATCAAAACGTTTTTAGCAGCAAACAGACTCCAACGACCAATCTTTGCGGTAGAGCAAATAGGATGACATGGGAGGCAGGTCAATAACCTAGGTACTGTTTCTACGAAGTTTAATCAAAATACGTTCAGTTGTTCTTGAGATATATATGACTTTCAACGGACCGATGAATAGGGAGAAGAGAAGGAGGACATGTCTTAAATGTTTAAATAATGAAGGACACGAAATTTTAGGTCCGTAATTAGTTAATAATATAGCCATAACTAGAGATGCCAATTAACAAGATGAAGAATGGGGAAGAAGAGGAACAGAAAGAAAGAAGGAATTATGGAAATGACCAAAAGGAGTAGGAAGGTAAAGAATGCCGATTGGGATGTGGGCAAGACACAACAGGGAAGAAAACAAAAAGGGGGAGGGAGAGAGAGAGAGAGAGAGAGAGAGAGAGAGAGAGAGAGAGAGAGAGAGAGAGAGAGAGAGAGAGAGAGAGAGAGAGAGAGAGAGAGGAAAAAGGAAGGAGAAGGGGGGGGGGGGGGGAAACACAAGGAATAAAAGAACAAACTAAAACAAAAAAGAAGGGACACTGTTGGTTCAGTGGCATATACTCAGCAGCAAAAACAGGGTTTACGGTGATAGCATCGCGGCCCGTACGGTCGGTGGTTCAAAGCAGGTTGACGAGCTGGAGTGGAGGAAAAAAAAAGACATTGCGCCCCTACTCCTTCGGATAAAAGAGTATAAACCGAGGTCTAGCCTGTGCACGCACTCATTCCATAGCACGGACTTTAAAGATCCTTAAGCTCATGTCCTAGATGTGTGGGTGCCGGCTACACAAATACACCCAGAGAGCACTAGGTCCCTTCTCCCCATCCCCGGTCGCCCAGGGTTGTGCTCAGTCGTCTTGGCGTCAGACTATGCGCCCAAAGGCTGCACGATAGCACCCTCGAGCGGGTTGAGTGACATCCTGTATCAGCCATCGCCTTGAGCAATTCTTAAGCTGGAAAAGCGCTATATAGAAAGAAAGAAAGAAAGAGATTTCTCTTATATAGCGCACTTACAAGCTCAGAGAGCTTCTCAAGGCGCTGGCCCGTAATATCCAGCAATCACAAAATAGTTTGCTGAAGTCAGGATTCGAACCCACGTCGCCCAAGACGCACTCACACAAGTCGTGCGCTCTGACCACTGAGCTATCCCTGCCGATTAAATAAATAAAAATAAATACAGAAATAATATAAAATACAGAATAATTGCTTTAGAACAAAGGCAGTTCTGGTGTGAATATTGTATGTATAATCTGAAGTAAATAATTCTCAAGATTCTGCAAACTTAGGGAAGAAATTATCACAAATGAGAAACGGATTTCAGCTTCCTCAGTGTCCCTTAAAATTAGTAGACAATTATTTTCCATCACCTAGAGAAAAAGCTGAAGAATTTGTAAACGTTTTTGCTCATGCTCGTAATTCAAATAATCTGCCACCTAACGTTAAAAATGAAAGAGAACATCTAGGACATACTGAAGAATATGAAGCTCCCCCCTCAAATAATAATTTATATTTCAACTCAGAAATTAATTGTGATGGATTTAGAAATGCTATTTTAAATTTAATAAATAAAAGTCTACTGTAGGGTTACATGGTATAATATCATATAACTTACTGATGCACCTTCCTGATACATATAAGAGGTTACACATATTACATAATCCTATCCCATCCTATCTTATCCCATAACTCAAAGATCTTTGGTGCACCACAAATGATCGTTTAATCAGCGTATTCCATTTTTCTCTGTCCTCAGCAACCCTCATGGCTTAGCTCTTTGTCCAGCCAGTCCATTCTCGAATGTTGTCCTCCCACCTCTTTTTCTATTTCCCTCTTCTTCTGCCTCCTTGACCGTGCCTTGCATGATGGTCCTTGCAAGGCCTGATGCTCTGGTGACGTAGCCATACCAATGGAGTTTCAGGTTTCTTCAACACTGTGAACATGTCATCATGTTGTCCAATGGCTTGTGTGATAGTCTGTCGGACTTCGTCGTTTGTGATGTGCTGGGTATAGGAAATGATAGAAAACAACTGCAGAAGAGAAAGAAAAGGGGGTAGGGAAAAAAATTATCATAACCGCACAATAAATCTTACAATCCTACCATTAGTCTTTTGAAGAAAGAAAGGTACCAGTGAAGCGAACACATTATGGGATCTCCATAACAAGAGATGATGAAGACTCGGGGGACAAATCTAAGGACAAACCGTTTGCAATCTGACTCCTCCCGTGTCGGAGGATACAGTGACCGCACTACAACACTTAAATCCCCTAGTCAATCTTTTTTAAAAAGTTGTACTTTTACACAGCTTTAGCACACGAAAGGCTGTTACGCGAGCTGGTGTCTTGGGCGCGTGGAGTTAGATCCTATTTCCGACCAGCGAATGCATCAACCTTTTGAGCTAGGAAAGTCAAGTCAAGTCAAGTCAAGTTAACAAATCGTCAATACCCACAATGGAAAATTCATACAGCGCATTGCATCTTAAATAAAGAATGTTTTGTTTCTAAACAAAGAACAATAAATGTAATACATGATATCACAAATTAACTACTAAAACTACATTTCCATGACAGTTACTTTAAACTATATTCACACCTCCACACACACACAAACACGCACACACAAGTATATAGAACACCAAAACTGGGTTGTTGTTTTTTTACGGAAAGAACGCAAATTTTCATCTAAAAATGTAAGAAAGTCTTGACTGACAAACCACTCAGCACGCTAGATAAAGACAACTTCTCAATTCGTTATAACAATTTTGGCTATAATAATTAAATATAAAAGAAGTAAAATATTAAGTTACAGGGGCAAAAAAAAAACCAGTAAAAGGGCTATATGAGAACAACCCATTTAATTCCCTCGTCTCAGAAGCATAGTGGAGCGGGTCTGAGAGATTGGGGTGGTTGGTTGTCTTTATTGAGCGTGCAGGCTTCGTTTGTATTCTTGATAAGAATTCTCCAGTTTTTGGCTTTGTTAAATTTAAATTAAAATGGGTCGATTTTTTAATTTTTTTGGAGAATGGTGTTATTGTTTTTTGTGAAAAATAAAAAAGGCTTTTATACTTACAGTCCTATTAAAGTTTCAACACGCATCTGATTCACATTTATTTATTAACACCGCAAATTTAGCCCAAAGGAACTAATCCATGCTAATTATCTTGTGTTGGGCTCTCACTATCTTGAATCTGGATGCATACTATAATATAATACGCTGTGATCTTGCTTTTTCTTATGCTCAAGGGTGTGTGGCTAATTATTGACCACATTTTGTTCATCTGTTTGCTGAGCAAACCAATCCCGGAGGAACTCGCAAAACTGCGTGTGCTAGTCAGGTTTATATTTAAAGAAAAAAAAGAAGTAAAAACTTTCAGCATTTCAATTTTATTCTGGTCGTTGTGCAATCATCACCTGCTAAAACTACTATTCTATAGTGGTCTTAAAAAAGGTACAGACAGATAGATACCTATAACTGAAATGTCTACAGGTAGGGTGATACCCCACAGGATCAACTGAGGTCACAGTGTCATCACTAACCATAGTCCCTCTCCAATCCCTCACGGTTGGGTAGAACGGGTAGCTTACAGCACCCGTCTAGGATTTTATGGTAATGCGAAGTTCTCGTAGACAGGAAGCCACCAACGCTACTGTTTTGGTCCCATTCTATTTTTGGTATTAACATTTGCGAGACCCTGCTTCGTTTTAAAATCATAAATAGTTCGTTTGCACTTGATAGATAATATAATGTTTGCATTAATTAGGATGTAGTTTGATACCTATAGATCGTTTGCGCGCGTGTGTGTGTGTGTGTGTGTGTGGGTGTGGGTGGATGTGTGTGTGTGTGTGCGTGTTTGTGTGTGTGTGCTATTTCCTGTGTGACTCCTTTTTTCCTTTAATTTTTTTCATCTGTCATAATTCCTTTCATTGCAACAAAAACGGTGTCACACTAAATGATTAATAGTTGAAGATTCATATAGTACCTCTAAGATTAATACAGTACCTCTCTGCCTTGTTTACCTTGTCATTTAATTACTTCCTCTCACTGAATTCAGTATAGATGTTTATATATATAATATGTGTTCGTGTGTTTTTGTGTGTGTGCGTATATACGCATTTGTTAGCTAAGACTACATCAGTCATGCTTTGCCTTGTATCGATCGCCCTTTTCGATCAAATGGCATACTACCTCTTTACATTTCTTCTTTCTAGATGACTAGTCTTCCCACTCGTCCTTTCCTTTTTTTTAATGTCAGTACATCCCCACCCCTCCCCTACCTTCGCCTCATTTGTCTATTCTTCATTATGTCTCGGCATCATCACGTCATTACAAAAAATAATCAAACCAGCATGATCTGGGGGTGGGTGAGGGGAGGCCTACTTAGGTAGTATATAGTGCTGCTACATTTTACACGGCTGTTTTATGAGGATTCTGTTTCAACTGCCCAGCGTTTAACGACTCTTGGTTGTCCATCTAATACCTGTGACAAGTTTCCTACATGAAAGCGATATGCGTACGACACTTCATTGTACTGAACATGTACACTGGTACTGCAGCTACATGTTACAAAATAATGTGTGGCTATTTATGCGGCGCGTGGCAGTTTTACGTCTTTACTAATGACTGGCAAAGTAGATCATGTCTTGTTTTATTCCCTAAAAGGTAACATATCTCTGGGTCATCTGTTAGACCCACCCTAAATATCATTAAAAATTGAATAGGACGGCAAACACCGCATTTATTTCTGTACTGTTTTCAGATTTATTTGAAGTCTCTTTCTCTCTGTCTCTCTCACACACACACACTCTCACACACAAACACACACGCACACCCACACACGCACCCACACACGCACACACACACACAAGAGAAAATGCTTAAAGCACGTATTCTTCGTAGCATTAAGAATTATCTTGAACGCAATCAAACCTTTATAGATTATAATTATGTTAAAACTCTTTTTAATGTCTCTTTTTTCATTTTTCGATAGATCTACAATATAATTATAAAATTATACTTGTTTATAGAAAGACGTGCTGTGGATAAGTTAACAACTTAATCAGCCATAATAATCTCACCTACCCGGCAAGAATCGGATATTTGGACTTGTAGAATTTTACAGCCGTAAAGCAGTATATCCACGGTGGGTGGTATAGGGAGCATGTGTCTGTTCCACCAGATATTTGTAACACCAATGTTTGTGTTCCCTCAGGTCTATGATTGTGGGCCTATAATGCGAATATAAGTTGATCGACAATAATAATTATTTATTCACAAGAAATGTTTCCAGTCTGGCAAGCAAACTCTAACACCAGTAGCTGACATTATTCACAAAAAGAAGGGACCTTTCGGATGTATTAATTGTTAGCAAAATTAGCTTGCATGTTCAAGCATAGAAAAGTAAATCTTGAAGCCCGTAAAGGAAATTTCCCGTAAGAACGGACACGTACCCAAAGTGCGAGAAATTATGTTTTTTGCTAAATGGACAAAAGTGATGGACTAGACATCAAGAAAATATGCAAGATAGAGAGAGAGAGAGAGAGAGAGAGAGAGAGAGAGAGAGAGAGAGAGAGAGAGAGAGAGAGAGAGAGAGAGAGAGAGAGGCGTGATGGTGTGGGACGGGTTTAATTTAGTATAGTAAAAAATTCCTTCCAGTTCGGAACAAACGAACTAATAGAGACGACACCGTTCGTGCGCGCTGCAGCAGAAAGTAACATTTCACTGTTTGAATAGGAAACGAAACATTTAGACCGCACACATACCATCGTTATTAAATACAGTGCATTTGACCCATTGATACGTAGGTAGCCTATCCGTTGCTTGTTTCGCACATTGAAGCTAAAAGCTGCTCTTTGCGTTTGAGTGTTGTCAGGCCGTGAGGTTAAAGATGTAAAGGTTGCTATTCATGTTGCAACTGTATACAGTTTGGCTTGGCTCGAGTTGAGTTCAAAGCCTATTTCTATCCTTTTTAATGTTGCATCTGTACAAGTTAAATTCACACCTATTGTCTTCCAAGGAGATCGCATCTCGAAGATAAAACTGAGGGGTACAGTGCGTGGTTATTCATGGTGGTGGTAGTAGTGGTGGTGGTGGTGACGATGACGATGATGATGATGATGATGATGATGATGATGATGATGATAATGATGAGATAGGAGGATAATGAGGAAGAATAGGAGTAGCAGAAGGATCATGAACAGCGTCAGAATCTATATGTAGCCTACCTATACTGATTCCCGCAAGGGGCGAACGTATGTGACTGTAACGGAAGGTTTTTTTATGTATTATAAGCTAAATAAATATATGTATAACTACTTATGGTGTATTGAATGAGTGTGTGAGTGTGGCTGTCTGACGTTCAGTATAAGGCGTGTGTTCTACCTCTGTTTACTATACTCATACACTGCCACACACGTACTTACAGACAAAGACAAAGAATACACAGCTATTTCTCTTTGCCCTCTGTTATTCTATTCTCATTCAGTTATTCACATCTACACAATAAATCCTTCACGTATACAACAAGTTACAGATACATTAAATCATACAATTCTTTCCAGCATATAAATAAATCACACAGCTGATAAATAAGCACACATAGTTAACGTGGTACTTTTACCCAGTTAAGTTGATGGGGCCACATAGTTACTACCAGAGTTCAACGCTAGCAAAAGTCGTTGTCCTTTCTAAGGACGTCACTCGACTCTTCTCTTTTCCATTAGCACCGGAGCACAGAAAATGTCACAGTTTTTATTTAGGCCTACTGACCGTGTTACGCGGATCAAACACTCCCGGCGCGGTATTCACAGCCGACGCTGGGGTCACAGCCACACATTGAAGACGCTGCAGTTGTCTTCGTGGCGTTGATCCGGACATTCACTTCGGCACCGTTGTTGCAATTCTGCACCAGTGATGGTATCCGAAGGAGAGCTACGGCGATGATGGTGTCCACATCAGGTCAAGCCAGTGATGTCACGGGGACCAGATCCATCCGCCGCACATCAGGGGTCCTTTGCTCCGTAACCGCTCCGCTGTATACAACATGTACACAATCGTAAATTTTTGCTCTTATCCTTAAAGAGACTGTATGTCTTTATAGCTCACATTGAGCAAGGATCATTTCCCTTTGTAGAATGTCTCTACACGCCACCACAATCACTACAATCACTACTGTCACCATTCCTGTGACAATACCTAGTATAGCCACTTTACACACATTGCATAGGCTACACACAATGGACTATGAGACAAATATTACAAACACAGCTCACCTCATTTTATAACATATTTATACCCATTCATTCATCAATAGATACACAAATTACACAACTGAAATACGTTCCTATTTCAGCCCCATATCCACATATGAATGAATATAAAAATGGCATCATAATTACAAACTGAGTCACACATACATGTATACACATGATCAAATAAATATTGACACGAGTTATCGAACTTTGTTTTCAAACATGGGTTCGTCTGTACCCTAAACGTACTACTTTACAAAAAGCAATATTCTTCCTTCTTCGTAAAGATAGCTTAGCAGTTCATTATAAATACCACTAATAATAATAACAATAAATACCTGTATTCTTTATACAGCAAAAGTAATTCCTAAAGAATCAGGTCTTTCTAGAGCACCCCACGTCCTGTCACTAAGGCTGATGTATAGTCTCTGCTCTAACAACAGTTCACAAACTATTCGAAAAATTATGCAGTGACGTCATACCGTCTTCCTACAGAAAAGTGTACGAACTGCGTCCGTTACACTACCCCCCTCCCAAAGAAAAAAAGAACCGACCGAGGTTATTTTTTACAAGTTCTGAGGATAATGTCAAAACACAGCAACGACCACGAAACCTTGATCTATGGAACCGATTGATCACGATCAGCGCGTGACAACAGATCCGCGAACACATTCTGTGTACCTGGAAGTGGTTCAAGAGTGAATCTGAACTCTTGTAAGGACAAGGACCAACGCATGATGCGGGAATTCTTAAAACGACTTGTATGCAAGTACGTCAGCGGTCTGTGATCAGTCTGAAGGACGAAGTCAACCCCCCAGAGAAATTTGGAAAATTTCGAAATAGCCCAAACAATAGCCAAACATTCCCTTTCTATCGTGCTATATCGGGTTTCTCTGTCGAGCAACTTTCTGCTCGCAAATGACACGGGGTGAAGAGTTTCCTCCAACTCCTGAAGCAGCACAGCACCCAGGCTAGTAGAACTAGCATCCGTGCGCAAAATGAAAGGTTGGTCCAGCCTAGGTAACTGAAGAACAGGCGCAGAAGAAAAAATGTGTCTGATCTTAACCAACGCTTCCTCACAAGCAGGAGTCCACGTAATTGTGCGCGCTTTCGTCTCCTTTGTGAGATCGGTAATGGGGGCCGTGATAGTTGCGAAAGCAGGGACATATCTTCTATAAAAACTCAACAGCCCTAACAGGGAACGGACCTGCTTTCTGGTAGTCGGAGTAGGGATGGCCAAAATCTTTTCTATCTTTTTCTTTTCTGGACGCAGCATCCCCTCTCCCACCACATGTCCAAGAAACTCCAGACTTTTATAACCAGACGCGATCTTAGCTGGTCTTGCCGTCAAATTGTAGTGAAGCAGCTTGTTTAAAACTCCTCTAACATGCACCAAATGATCTTGGAAAGTAGCACTATGAACCAAAACATCGTCAAAGAAATTCATGGAATTGGCCTCATCGAGTTCGAGCATCCTCATCATCCGGGCAAACACTGCAGGAGCAGAAACCAAGCCAAAAGGCATCCTGATCCATTGGTAGAGACCAATGTGCGTTGCGAACGCCGTCTTGTGACGATCCACCGGGCTGACAATAATCTGCCAGTAGCCCTTAGAAAGATCAATACGTGTGAAAAACGTACTGTTCGCAAGCCTTGTGAACAAGTCGTCCACATCTGGAATAGGCTCCGCATCAAAAACTGTAATTTTGTTGAGGGCTCTGTAGTCAATGCAAAATCTACAAGCGCCATCTTTCTTTTGAACCAAGACAACAGGTGATGAATATGCAGACTTTGACTTCTCGATCACACCCAGATCAAGCATGGCTTGAATTTCTCTTACGACTACCTGCTTGGAAGAGAAAGGTAAATCATAAGCCCGTCGACGAACTGGAACATCAGTCGTAAGTTTGACGTCAAGGAATAGATTTCCATTGAATGCACCGGGTTTCGATGTCAACACCGTAGGAAAATCTGCAAACACTGAATACAGGGACTGACCATCAGAATCAGAGAGATCATTGTTGAAATCGATCTTTGAAATGTCCTCGTCATTGACAGACGACAACATGAGAGGAATAGTGGGAAGACCACCAACATCATCATCATCTTGGACAACACCAATAGCCACTGATGGGACAGTATGCCAATCTGAAACGTCAGCATGAGGAACAACACACTGAGGTCCAACATCCTCGACATCTGGAAGCAAAAAAGTAGAAATGGAAGACCAGTCAACTAAAACACCTGTTGACAACCGTGTAGAATCCTCAACAACACCAACAGCAGCATCAACACGACGAAGATATCGTTTGAGCATGTTAGCATGGAAAATCTTCGACTTGCCTTTCACAAGAATTCTATAATCTGGATGAAGACATTCCTGTACAAAATAAGGACCTGACCATGTCATAAGAAGTTTGTTAGAGTCAGTAGGGAGAAGAACGAGTACCTCATCATGGACAGAAAAAGTTCGTGCCTTTGCACGACGATCAAAGTACCTTTTGTTCTTGACAGACGAATCTGCAGAGTTTTGGGAAGCAATTTCACAAACTTCAGAAATAATATTCTTCAGGTCAAAGAGGTAAGTGTACAATGGCTTCGCTGATGTATCACTAGAATTGTGATCTTCGGTCCAGAAATCAGCAATGAGAGAAATGGGACCTCTCGGTTTGCGACCGAACATCAGTTCGAAAGGACTGAAACCTGTACTTTCTGATGGCAATTCTCTACATGCGAAGAGCAATGCAGGAAGATAGCGATGCCAAGCTTTAGGTTGAGAATGAACAACCTTTCGAAGCATAGATTTCAGAGTGCCATGAAACCGTTCAACAGTACCATTTGCTTGAGGATGGTAGGGAGAAGTACGTATGGCTTGAGTACCACACAAAGCATGAAACTGTTTCATCAAATCTGAGTTGAACTGAGAACCTTGATCTGAAAGAATTTCCTTGGGAAAACCTAACCTTGAAAAAATACTCATCAAAGCCTCAGCAACTGCAACAGAAGAAATATCCTTCATAGGAACAGCTTCCGGAAACCTAGTAGCCAAATCAATCAAAGTCAGAATATATCTGTGACCTTCAACAGATGGAGGAGACAAAGGCCCTACTAGATCAATAGCGACCCTCTCGAATGGAGTCGAGATAAGAGGCATAGTCGCCAAAGGAACAGGGGGAACTTTTCCTTTTGAAATTGTCTTCTGGCAAATGTCACAAGTGTGAACATAAGCACTCACATCAGCAGAAACACCAGGCCAAAAGAATTGGGACAGAATCCTAGTCAAAGTTCTACGAACTCCACAATGACCTGCCAAAAGTTGATCATGCGCAGCAATCATGACTGAAGTACGAAGTTTTTCAGGAACGACAACCTGATGCAAAATATCCTTGGATTTCTGATACCTTCTGTACAAAATTTCATCTTTAAAATAGAAAGTATAAGTAGCAGAACCAACAACCTTTTCTTCACCTGAATCAGCTAACTTAAAACAACCTTGCAAAGTAGCATCAACTTTCTGCAACTGAATAAGTTCAACACGAGTGACCTTCAAGTCATCGCACACAGTGACAAGAGGTTTGTGCGGGAGATCTTGTTTCCTAGCCTGAGCACGAGTAGTGACAGCAGCAACAGGAACATCAGCAGCAGCAGCAACCTTGGTATCTTGGGTCTGCTGAACAATCAAACCTGGAATATTTCCTACAATCAAGTCAGCAACTGGATCCTCAAGAACACAACAAACCAACTCTCCAACAAAATATGGGCAAGAAACAACAACTTTAGCCTGCTGATAAATGTTGATCTCTCCACCAAAAGTTTTACAACGAACAGAACCTGGTACATACTGCTCATCAGAAACCAAACGTTTTCGAACACCACAAATGGTAGCACCTGTGTCTCGCAGAACTGAGCAAGCAGTAGAATTTACAGAACCAACTTCTAAATGCAAGTGACCAGGTGTCTGATCAAAAACAGAACAAACAACTTCAGAGTCTACAGGGACAACTGCACAACCTGAGCTTGATTTATTTGTCTTATCATCTGAAGCTGTGGCTTTCATTACAACAAAGGGACAAGCTTTTCTAGTATGACCACCAATGTTGCAAACAGGGCAAGGATTTTGACTATTTCGAAGGGGACATTGTTTAGGACCATGACCTTTACCATCACAAAGAGGGCAATTATCAAAATTGGTGTAAAATGAACCACCTCCACGTCCACGTCTATAAGATCCCCGAGTTTGATCAAAACGACCTTCGACCTTTTGGTTCGAATCTGTGTATGTTGGGTCTTTCTTTTGAAAACCACCACGATTTCTCCAATAGCCACGACCTCGATAGTTGGAGTAACCACCGCGAGAATCTGCAGAGCCAGCAGCAGCTTGCGATTCCTCAGCTACATCAACTGATCCTACTGAACCGAAAATTGTAGCAGCCGATTTGCGTGCTAAGTTCTTTCCGGGACGAGCAAGACGATAACTTTCAGCAGTTTTAACCATATCATCTAATGTGACAAGTCCACGCTCGCGAATGAAAGTAGCGAGATCTTGTGACACACATTCTAGAAACTGTTCACCTAACACAAGATTCATTATTCCTTGCATGTTTCTAGGAACACCGGACAAAGCTATCCACCTATCAAACAATCTGTTCAATTCAATACCAAATGTTTGGAAAGGTTCGTTTGAGTCTGGTCGGACTTCACGGAATTTCTTGCGAAAACCTTCAGCAGTACACTGGAACTTCTTAAGCAAATTGTCTTTCAATGTTGGATAATCAACCTGACCATTTGCAGCAAGACTGTGGTATAAGTTCAGTGCATTACCTTCTAACAAAGCTGAAAGAAATGTAACCCATTTGCTTTTATCCCAGCCAAGGGCTGTAGCATGAGTCTCAAAACGAAAAAGGTATGAATCTATGTCATCTTGTCTTTCTTTGAAAAGAGGCAACTTGGGGTAGACAGGCCTAGCACCAAAAGAATTACTATCTCTACCTCTGTTTCCAAAACCCGTATCTTGTTCCTCAGGTCTATGTTCAGAACGGAACTCCAATTCCTTTTGTTTAGTTTTCTCTCTCTCTTTTTCTAATTCAACATCTGCTTGTTTTTTAGCTAATTCCACTTTCTCTTTTTCTAACTCAACATCTGCTTGTTTTTGCTTTGTAGCTTCTTCCAATGCTTTCTGTTTTGTTTCTTCTTCTAGTTTTTTCTCATCTCTCACTTTTTGTCTTTCAATACGATCAAAACATTCCTGTACATATTTCCCACGTTCCTTTTCCGGAATACCCAAAGTTGTAGCTTGAGCAATAAAAGATTGGAACAACTGATCATAATCATCAGACATGGCTAAGTACAATGTAGATCAACAATCACAAAAAAAAAAATTACTATAAAAGTATCAAAGTGTTCAACCAGTAAATCAATAAAATATCAAAGTGTCAAAATAGTAATGGTAAAATGCAATCAACCAAAGCAACTATAAATTGCTCAACGGATCTTATGAAAACAATTAAGGTTTTTCAAAAGCAGCTTTTAAATACAATGCACAATTCAGATTATAATGAAAGCAATCAAGTATCAATGTATACAAAGCAAATTATATATTATATTATCCCAATATGTTTTACAAGTTGTGAAGCAATGACAAAAAATCTTTTTAAATATCAAATGGAATACACCGAGTCAATATATTCACAACATATGTTGAAGAACTTCAACTGAAGTTGATAATAAACACAATGAATATACAGTGAAAGATTAAATTACTAAGTTAAGTTTGTATCCAAATATTTGTTCAAACAGTCTTTTAGTTTTAAAGTATGATAATATTATTATGCATAATCACAGTAATAAATCTATTCACAAGTATTTAAAGTTTATATTAATGTCAATAGGAATTAAAAAAAAATTAAATAAATTTCTAAGTCAAATAAAATATACCAAACGTTCAACCATTCACAATCAAAATTGTTGCCTCCCTTGTCCCAAGAGAATAATTATATGAACCAGTTTTAAAAAACTACCCTAATGAAAAATATATACAATGCCCACAAAGGAAATATTATTTAAACAAAGTTATTAAATAAAGAATTATGAAATGAGAAAAAAAACAATTAATTCTCAACACAATAAACACTATAACTAAATAATACTATAATACCAAGTTAACGGCCAAAGGAAAATAAACTCAACAAATTAACAAAGTCTTATCAAGATTAATTTTATAAATAATAAAATCAATAAATGTCACACTAACTACTATACTATTCTATATCCAATTAATATTCAAAGTCACACAGAATTACTGAACCCGAGTAAATTAAATTCAAAGTCAAACCGAATCACTAAACCAAATAAAATCACAAACAAAAACTATCAGCACTAACAATCCAACATGAACCAAGGGAAACAATTTAACAACAATCAAGCTAAATAAAGGGAAACAATTTAACAAGGATAACCCAGTATAACTACATATATTAATACAGAATATTATAACCTCAAACTCAATGCAAATCAATAACACAATGAATAAATAAAATAAATCAAATCAAATTAAATGGGGCTGAAATCCTAATACTATAACCTACTTAAAATGAAGGCAAAGAGACATACACCCAAACACACGCATGAAAGGACAGAACCCTACACAGCAAAGAACTAACAAAAACAAACAATCCCACTACCAGAAGAACAGAGCTGAAAATAAGAAAATAGCAACCCACAGACAGAAAAAGAATTAAACCCTTAGTGCCCAGAAACTGTACACAGGCACAGCCGTTACACTGGAGACGGCATTGTCACACAAAACAAAACATCACAGTCATACACAATATAATCAGAATTTCAAGGGAGATAAGCCCACTAGTCTAACTGTATATAAATATAATAACTAGTGGTGCCCTCTAATAAATATAAATATGTATGACTTAATGCTAACACAGAGACAGTCTAGGGTCACCAAATGTAACGGAAGGTTTTTTATGTATTATAAGCTAAATAAATATATGTATAACTACTTATGGTGTATTGAATGAGTGTGTGAGTGTGGCTGTCTGACGTTCAGTATAAGGCGTGTGTTCTACCTCTGTTTACTATACTCATACACTGCCACACACGTACTTACAGACAAAGACAAAGAATACACAGCTATTTCTCTTTGCCCTCTGTTATTCTATTCTCATTCAGTTATTCACATCTACACAATAAATCCTTCACGTATACAACAAGTTACAGATACATTAAATCATACAATTCTTTCCAGCATATAAATAAATCACACAGCTGATAAATAAGCACACATAGTTAACGTGGTACTTTTACCCAGTTAAGTTGATGGGGCCACATAGTTACTACCAGAGTTCAACGCTAGCAAAAGTCGTTGTCCTTTCTAAGGACGTCACTCGACTCTTCTCTTTTCCATTAGCACCGGAGCACAGAAAATGTCACAGTTTTTATTTAGGCCTACTGACCGTGTTACGCGGATCAAACACTCCCGGCGCGGTATTCACAGCCGACGCTGGGGTCACAGCCACACATTGAAGACGCTGCAGTTGTCTTCGTGGCGTTGATCCGGACATTCACTTCGGCACCGTTGTTGCAATTCTGCACCAGTGATGGTATCCGAAGGAGAGCTACGGCGATGATGGTGTCCACATCAGGTCAAGCCAGTGATGTCACGGGGACCAGATCCATCCGCCGCACATCAGGGGTCCTTTGCTCCGTAACCGCTCCGCTGTATACAACATGTACACAATCGTAAATTTTTGCTCTTATCCTTAAAGAGACTGTATGTCTTTATAGCTCACATTGAGCAAGGATCATTTCCCTTTGTAGAATGTCTCTACACGCCACCACAATCACTACAATCACTACTGTCACCATTCCTGTGACAATACCTAGTATAGCCACTTTACACACATTGCATAGGCTACACACAATGGACTATGAGACAAATATTACAAACACAGCTCACCTCATTTTATAACATATTTATACCCATTCATTCATCAATAGATACACAAATTACACAACTGAAATACGTTCCTATTTCAGCCCCATATCCACATATGAATGAATATAAAAATGGCATCATAATTACAAACTGAGTCACACATACATGTATACACATGATCAAATAAATATTGACACGAGTTATCGAACTTTGTTTTCAAACATGGGTTCGTCTGTACCCTAAACGTACTACTTTACAAAAAGCAATATTCTTCCTTCTTCGTAAAGATAGCTTAGCAGTTCATTATAAATACCACTAATAATAATAACAATAAATACCTGTATTCTTTATACAGCAAAAGTAATTCCTAAAGAATCAGGTCTTTCTAGAGCACCCCACGTCCTGTCACTAAGGCTGATGTATAGTCTCTGCTCTAACAACAGTTCACAAACTATTCGAAAAATTATGCAGTGACGTCATACCGTCTTCCTACAGAAAAGTGTACGAACTGCGTCCGTTACAGTGACTTAGGTACGAGACGTAGACTATTGAGATCACCGAGGGTTTTCTCCGGGCACTCCGGTTTCCTCCCTCCCTTCAATAAATGGTACAGGACGCAGTCAATATAAAAATTTCAAAAAATAAAAATTCGATTTTCTTTCCGTCTTCCAATAGCGATCTCCATTATTATATTTGTATTGAGTGGAGGTAATCCGAATTATACATGGGTATGTGGCGTTTAAAGAACCTGGGACTCACGAAATTTTGTTTATGTTTTGTGACAATGAGCTTAGCTGGGAATTTGCATAGTTGTCACATTAAAAGGTAAAATGGTGGGCACTCGTTGCTCATTCCGGTCGCCAAGCTTTGAATTTTTTGCTTTTCTTCCATATTATGTAAACAAACAACTGTACATACAATACACAATTCATTGAGTTGCTATTTTTTTTTAGAATTATAGCCGTCATAGTATTAATAGGCACATAAACAAACGAAATATTGTTTTTTATATCCAAATCATACTTTACAAAGAGGTTATTTTGTATTTTGTTTCGATGTTAATTTTTCAGTGGTGTGACAATTATAATAATAATAGGCATAATAATAATAGGCATAATAATAATAATAATAATAATAATAATAATAATAATAATAATAATAATAATGATAATAATAATAATAATAATAATAATAATAATAATAATAATAATAATAATAATAATAATAATAAATAAAAAATAAATAATAATAATAATAATAATAATAATAATAATAATAATAATAATAATAATAATAATAATAATAATAATAATAACAATAACAACAACAACAACAACAAATTGTAAATGACGCTGCTTTTGTGAAAGTTAGTTTCTTTAACAAACAAGACATACCACAGTAAAGTATGGTTAAAAGAAATGACGAAGTGTTCATCTTGACTATCTATAAAAGGAAATGCATCCCTCTGTGCAATGGCACTAACTCAAAGTGTGCTTATTACGCACGTCCACGGGATTGTTTATAAGGGGTGTGCGTGTGTGCAAGAGATAAAGCTGCGAGGGCATGTGGGTGCGTTTTGGCAAGGTGGTGCACAAGAATGTTAACAAAACGCCTTAAGACCAGAAGTGGGGTAGAGCGAGGTTTTAAGGGAGAGAGACAGAGACAGAGTGAACGAGCCTGAGAGAGAGAGAGAGAGAGAGAGAGAGAGAGAGAGAGAGAGAGAGAGAGAGAGAGGAGAGAGAGAGAGAGAGAGAGAGAGAGAGAGAGAGAGAGAGAGAGAGAGAGAGAGTTATTCATTGTTTATAGGGTCCAGCGGACTGCAGCCGAATCAGGACAAGAGAGAAATGCTGGATATCAGAGCTTAATAAAGGTAAAGCTTACACAAACATTAATTTATATCTGCGTGTCTTTGATACTCTGTGAATGGATAAGACATTGTGCAAACGGGAGGTTACACTCTGTTGAACGCTAAAGACATTTTTTCACACTTCATTTCTCTAGTCGCGTGCCAATACAGCACTCAGTTCAAGATACCCCAATTACCCGTCCTGTAATATAACTGGACCGGGTCCAGCAAAATTAGGTTAAAACTGTCCAAAGTCAACGATCAAAACATTTATTTTATGTCCCAAAGAGGTTTTATTTAAGTATTCTTTATGATTAATCACTCCCATTTCCCTTTCCGCACTCACCCTTCCCTCCACAAATGGGAAAGCGCGAAAACGGAATAGGTCACCTTCATGAAAGTATACCAGAAACTAAAAGTAGGCCTACTGATGTTTTTCCATGTTTAATTTTCAACAATAGGTCTTATGATTTATATAGTATGTCTGAACTCTTACATTTTTATATGAAGTTGAAATATTCATATTTGATGCAACTCTGTTAGAATCAATAAATATCTTGTAACTGTTGGAAGAGTTTTAGGCGCCATGAACCGCTATGTACCGTGAGATATGCGCGCTATGTAAATCCTATTATTATTATTATTATTATTATTATTATTATTATTATTATTATTATTATTATTATTATTATTATTATTATTATTATAAAGTTCGGTGCCGGGTCCTTTTGAATATAATTTAATGTTCAAAAGTAATATGTATTGAATACCTGTTTAATACACAATACTTTTGTTTATTGACTTTGGTTTTCAAATCGTGGGCAGAATTAGTTTTGATATTTTATTATTTTTCGCAAAAACGTTTATAGATATCTTACTTTGTGATGCGCCGGTAATATTAGTTATGGTACTAGGGTGCTTTATGTTTGATTTTGTATTGAGTGTTTTTTCCCCAGCTTTATTTTCTTATCTTTTTTATGAAAAAAGACGTTAAAACAACAACAACAACAACAACAACAACAACAACATTCTGTTTTTCGAAGTCTTTAGGTATGTAGTAAACCTGCAGTGAGGAAAGTTCATAGTAATATTGTACAAATTATTGTCAGCATCTGAATGATTTCGTCAAAACGGACAATCTTAGCCTATATTATTTTCTGATACACTGTCTTCAATGAGGTTAAAAATGGTCGGCAGAATGATGCTGTTGGTGTCGCATTGCGAGGTTAAGCCTGCGAAACGGACATGTGTATTGAAACATAAAATTAAAGGCATCCAACTGCAAGTATGGCTCGCTAACCGGCCATGAGCGCACTCTATAACTAGTGCAATGCTGCGAACGCTACGAAAATGAAGAGAGCTCAAAAGGTGTGTATGTCGTTCTAGACATATGAAATTGCCGAATTTTCGAGCGAACAATTTATTTTCTGCAAAAAATATCTGTTTAATGTAAGATAGGAAAAAATAGGATTGGTAGATGGGCTTTCTTTTCTCTCTTTTAAAAAAAAAAATCTTCACCTCGGGTGCGATTTTTTTGTCGTTTTTTTTTCTGCAGACGATTCCTAAAAAAGTTTAGTTTCGGGTAAAAAAAAGTTAGGGTCGGTCGGGATACCGGAAAAAGACATTTTTGGGGCATTATTAGTTTAAGACATTAGCAATTATGCGTAAATTTTGTGAAAATAAATAGGCCTATATCTGAAGCTGCTCAATATTGGAATCGACAAAAAGCCAAGTACTCTGCACTGGGGACAACTCTAACTTTCGTAAGGCAATGGATCGGCTCACTGCGTTTGGGGTTTTGTTGTTGTTGAGGTTTTGATAAATAAATGATACATTGAATCTCTCTCTCTCTTTCTCTCTCTCTTTCACTCTCTCTCCCTCTCTCTCTCTCTCCCTCTCTCTCTCTCCCTCTCTCTCTCTGTCTCTCTCCGCGTGGGTGTCTGTACAATACAAATAACAAACGCACACACCGACCTCTCCCTTTCACCGACTCACAACAATACTCTAAATATCCTCTTTCCTTTCCATAACGTTCTGATACTGATATCTCTTTGAAATTCTATCCAAGCGCAACAAACAGGCCAGCAATATTTGTTGCATCCCTAGGTAAGCCCTTCAAATGAATGAACTCGAATTATGAAAGCCGTGTGCACCCACGCAGTTCAAAGCAAAGCGAGTTCACTCCCAATTAAAAGTGTAGCATAGAAATTAAACACGAACATTTTCACATTCCATCAAACACTTTCGTCAAAAACGTCCCGTACAAAACATAAAAGTAATTGAGGCAATAAAATACTAAACGTCGATGCTAAATATTGCCATTTCAGTTTACGTCTTCTTCTATAATATTGTTATTTTAGGTATACGTTTTCTTCTCTTCAAAGTGCCTGTTCTGTGATTCTGAAAGTCAGTTTGAACCGCTTAAAAGATGTGCGCAAATGAAACGATGCTCTTCATGAAAAATGATTGTTCTCACGCCAATGCGTGAAAAGCATTTTCTTAACAGATTTACAACAGAGTAATCAGAGCATGGTAGTGATATAAAATCAGAAAATGATATACTACAGAATTGTATCTTACCATAATATTATTTCTTCAGTGATTTTCACACTTAGACTGTTTAAAATGCGAGCAACTGCAAAATAATTCTTTTCACTATTATTTTTTTTTCTTCTTCACTATTATTCACCACTATTGTGAAAAGTATCTTTAATGGTTTTAGTATAAACTAATCAGTAATTTGCAGTGTTAAAACAACACCAGAAATGGTATCGAAGTATTTTATCTCTTGAATTAATATTTCACGTTAATTTCATTTATGTATTTAAATAATAATTGTTTTGATCACATCTCTTTGCCGGCTTTCTCTCTCTCTATCTCTCTCTCTCTCTCTCTCTCTCTCTCTCTCTCTCTCTCTCTCTCTCTCTCTGGTTGTGTGTGTGTATGTGTGTGTGGGCGCGCGCGTACGTGGGTATGTAGATGATGGTTAAGCGTGATAACACAAAGAACATGTTCTATTTATATTCTTCATTTAAACTAGTGGAAAAACACAGCTATAGACATGATGGTTCCAATACTATTGCTATACAAAAACTAACCTCTTCTAAAAATTACCTCTCTATTGCCAAGGTGTGTTTTTAGTTCGGAAACTAGGCAAAAAGAACAGTTATGAGCACGTGGCACTTGCTATCCTATACGCTGAATCATTGTGCTTATACTCTCCTGTACTTTCCAAAATGCTCTGGGGAAGGAAAATTGAAACCGTGCGGCTTAACCAATACCCGATATCTCATTATATCATACACACACACTATTATGATGGGGCTGTGTGTAGTGAAAAAGCAGGTGTCTATCTAAACAAGTTTCAGCTTTCCACACCTTTTTCTTAACACCGGGATTTAAACTCGTCATGCCGTTGTCAAGACGACTCAGCTTCAGGACCTTTGCCCATCATTACTAGCAGAATGGGGCTACGTTGTGGATAACGATATTACCGAGAAGGTCGTATGAAGTGGCGGTGTTCAGATATAGAAAAGGTCCCTTTGGAATTTCGATGGGTGAGAAAGTTCTCTATCATCTTCCAGTCTAAAGGCGGGGTACGTGTCTTTTTGCCAGATATCCGTGAAATGGTAAAGGAAACTCATCGTTGAACAATAGTGGAGCTATTTCTTGCATGTTCTTCATAATATTACCTGCTGCCGCGAGACAGTGATGCTTCAGGGTCAATCCATGCTCAGGCAACATTGTACAATCCTTCAAAAGCTGCCCATGCTCCGCGTGCTCTTCCCTGTTGGCGGAGGTTTACCTGGTTTAGAGCCGACGTGTGACAACAATAGTCATTGGTCGGGCTGCTGTCCTGACCTCGTGTATCCTTACGCTTGATCTCGAGACCTCTCTCGCTCAAGTTTCAGGACGAGACTTTCCAACCAGACAAGGCAGGGATGAGGTTCTTCGCTAACTTTGCCTCACGAGTACCCTCAGAACGTCTCTTATACGGGAGATGAAAACGATTTTATTTGACGGACGATCCGATTCCAAAGACGCTTCAGCTCCAAGTTCTACATGGTGTCTAGTTAATTGTGCTTGCGAACAAAACGGTTTGTTGGTAATGTTGCTGCATTCGTGATGATGTTGTTATGACGGCAAAGAACTAGCTCTGCAATGAAAGGAGAGCGTAAACAGATAAATAAATATGCACAGACTGTGAAGGGGAAAAGGTGACTGCCGTGGCTGTATAGACCTATATAAAGCCTATAGCCTATTATTCTGTGTGTAATTTTGCGGACGTTATTTACCTTGCTCTCTGTTATTACATCTCATCTTTCAATGCACGCACTGACAGAAAGTGTTGTTGATTGTAGTGGTGATGGTGGTGGTAATTATAATGAAGATACTTATACTGCTGCTGCTGCTAACGAGAATGATGATGATCATAAAGTTAATAAACACGAAAACAAGAAACAATGTAAGGAAGAGCAGCAGAAGATAACTTCTTCAAAGTTCAGAGGCTGTTGGTCTTCACGGAGCTAATTAAATCCTTATTTCTCATATCTGCCGACTTCCACTTCCCAGAATGAACCCAAAGGTGTACAAAAGCTGCTGCAAATTAACTAGCATCTAATACCCAGACGCCTTGATCCTTCAAACAATGGAAAAGGGCGAGCACCTTTGTGGTATCCCATGTTGACAGTCTTGTGCTATGGATGCTAATTTGTATTGAAGGAAACCACGAAGTGAGTAAAGTCCTGCTTAACTCGGGCTTTGATTCAGGGCAGTTTCCTTTATATTCTGAAAATTACACGAAGACAGGTATATGTATATTTTAATATAATGAGTATCAAAAGATCCAGGTGTTGCGCCTATTTTTCCAAACTATTGAGACAACGATCTGAATTGTGGTATTGAAACTCACTTTGTCTTTATGGAGCCCGAGAATACATTTAAATTAATAGCTTGTCATTGTGTCTTCTTTAACATTATTATTAGAAGACAGTCTGTTATGATTGAGTCGCGCCCAATAATTCCTAACGTTTTCTATTGCAAAGCATGCAACAATAGTGTGTGTTTAGCTTTAATTTGATTCTGTGTTGTTGCTAGAAAAAGGCTTTGTATAATGTTGATAATTTCCATAGATTGAGAATAGTGTAGCATCTTTGAGAAATTTTTGGAATTATATCGCTCGAAGTTTCCAGATGTATTTGGCACTAGCTTGTAAACTGAGGAATGTTCTATGACGTAAGACAGTGCGTTGTTCTGATGACGAGTTTTAATTTGTTTGGGTGTTATTGCGTCATTCTGGAATGTTCGAAGCTTCTCTGGATTGCAGAGAAGCTATATAAGTAATGCACTGTCCATTTCTAAAAGTGATTTTTGGATGGTTTTTCGGAAAGCGATCTTGTATGCAGTTGTTGGTGTTTGAGGAATAAAGTGTGTATGTGTGTGTGTGTGGTGTGTGTGTGTGTGTGTGTGTGTTATTTTCAGTATGTGCCCAAGAATCGTCGCTCTGATTTACAGAGTGACTTACGTTGGTTAAGATCACGTGTATGTCAGCCACAACCGTTTCCACCCGTTAGAGTGCTGCGTGTCAGGCGTTCCTAAACAAATCTCATTTCACAACATGACAATGTTCCATACTCTTCGTGTAAAAACTGGGGTTAAATAGGTCGATTCGTGTAGAAACACACACTTAAGAGGTCGCCTATAGCAGAAGGGCAGGCAGAAAGGGGTCGCATACAGCCATAAAAGCAATGGAGAAAACATAATCTCAACTCTGACGGGGCTTTTGAGCTGTTGGCTTAAACCGTGAAGGATCGAGACATAAAAAGTAATGATCCCTCGTTCGTGTGGTAACTCATAATTCAGCAATTGCGCTTAAGGGAGGAAGTGGGCGCCTCTCCGGATTGAGTTAGAGCCTGCATCGGCAATCGCCTCGAGCTGCTCTTGACGTGGAGAAGCGCAATATAACAACGATTTAATAAATTGTTTTGGATTTCAAACGTATTGTACTGAACTTCTCGCCTATGCGGTTGAAATTCGGGTTGCATTGTTAATTAAACACGTCACCCACAACGCAGCGCCGCCAGAATAAATGGAATAACGCTCCTCAAATCTTCCTGGTTATTATTGCGCCTAATGCATTGATTCAACCGTTAAGAGGGGCGTGCCCTTTGTGGTATGAAATGAAAAGACAGGTCCTGTCATAAAGGACATTTTTTTTCTCTAAATTTACCAAAGTATAGTATGTTTATTGGTTAATTTTTTACACTCATAAATAAATCTGAATTCTGGAAAGACTTTTTGGAGGATCTTTGCTGTCTCGCACTGAATAATGAACCTCTATACTTCGAAGTTTGCGCCTGGTCAGAATCTTAAACGAAAATATAATCACAATGGTCAAGTTTAATGCGTGCCAGCCAAAATATCCAAAATATTTGGCCAACGATACTACTATTACTACCACACCTTGGTGGCATGCAGTACGAAATAATAGTTTAAGGTGATAATAGCTCACTATTCAATTGTCAAATGTGGAGCATTTGATTCCTGTTATTGTAGAAGTATACCAACGACTGAGATTGGTCAGGTTGTCGCTGTTTTGGGTCTTATTAGATTAAAACAATTGTATACAACCTTGCATTTGTTAACAGTCAGGACAATTGTATACATACCTTGAATGGCAATAACAACATTTAAGGTGATACCATCTGTGTACCGACCGTTTAACCTGTTTGACACTCTGTTGTTTGCTAAAGGCCTGAAGTCGTCCCCGTACAGACCGTTGGACTGTAAATCATCCGGCCGCAGGTTTGTTCAATTTGAGATACAAGTCTATCTGAAGTCTTAGCGTTGGGTTTGTTGATATTGTTCAGCAACTGTTCACAAAATCAAGACTGGTAGGCTACTAGGCTGACATTCTCTTGTATCATTTAAGAAGAACAAAAAGAAGAACAAAAAGAAGAACCGTGAGAAAAAGGAGGAGGAGGGGGGTGTACTATATTCTATGCAAGCAAGAGCCATAACAAACTTGGATTAGAAAATAATATTTCTTCCTGCAAAATTAAACAAAACAAAATGATTCATATGTACGCTTAACTGGGCAAAATATGTTTTCCCTTAAAACAATCCCACTTATTTGCTGCCAAGAAATTAAAAATAAATTATGGCTCCACATTCTATATTCTTTTAAAATTTCCATATAATATCTGGAATTATTTTAAACTGATCCGTCCGTTGCACGCCATACCTTACGATCCAAGGACAGATTTTGTTCCAATTTTAAAGGAACATTAGTGGGCAGCTTCCAGCGCCAACGTATTTGCTCTAGTTTAAAGATCAATGCTGGAGTTAATATTTCGCTAAACACGTTTTGCTCAATATCTCAAAAACGCCTGAACCGATTTTAATTTTTTTTATACAGATACATCAACTCATGGCCACTCAGTGACAATCCGTTTGTCCGTCAGTCGGTCGGTCTGTCGCTCCTAAGTAGGCTTACACAATTTATTCAAAATACAGGTTTGCCTTATCTTTTCAAAAAAGACTGGACCGATTGTAATAACTGTTGCCATGCAGGTACTTTAACTACTGCTACATTGCTAATCCCTTATTTTAACCATGCAGATATTTTAACTATCTCTCATTTTGGCACTTTCTACAAAGTCAAAGTCGCTGAGGTCGAAAATTGTATTTCCTGGAAATAAAATAAAGTGGACTGGAATTAGAACGAGCAATGTTCATCCATCTGTCTGTCGGTCCATCCGTCCGTCGCGCGCTGCAACTCAAGAACCACTGAACAGATGTTGACAATAATTATCTGAAGAACAACAGAACAGATTTTTTTTCAAAGTTCACAGAAATATTATCTAGAATTGTGGCCAGCTTTCTTATAGGTCTAGGTCGTTGATGTCCATAATTTGGTAAACCCGTTGTGCAATATATCAAATATGCCTAAACAGATTTTGACTCTTTTAGCTGTGCAGATAGTTGACCAATTTGGTCAGTCGCTCTCATGTTGCTTCTATAAAACCGAAGCAGAACAGCTTCTCGAAAATTAACACTTGAAAATGCTGGTTTTCAGCTGCGTTTGAGTCTGTCATGCAGTTGAATTGCTTACTATCTTCTTGTTTATTTTAATACACATTCTGAAATACTTTCAGTTCTTTGACAGCCATTTTAAAAGAAAGTTCGCAATAACCTGAAGTCGCAGTGATCTTTGCTGTATAGAATAATAGCTAGGGATGTTGATCTCAGCTCTTAAGGAAGCGGGCGGCCCCCATTTAAGGCGCTTGGCTCTAACAACAGGCTGCCATGTTGCCACACGTCATGCCAGCCATGCAGAAACGCACCGGAAATGCACGTCTTCGTCAGAGGGAGTTACCTCTTTCTTTACCAAGGGAAATTACTGCCGTTAAGCGCAGTTACCTCCCAATTTTCTTCGCGTTTTATTTCTCCAGTTTTGAACGTTCTGGAGTTGTCGGAATGCATTGCTAACTGTGTTCGAAAATCTTGGGTATGTGTTTAGTCAATGGGATTGCTGGGATCACGAATAAAACTAGGCAATAATCTAGTGCACGATGTCAGCAGAAGCTTTCTCATTGCCCCACTGTCGATGTTCCACAATCTTTAAGGTGTATTTATCATTAAATATTCTTATAGCAAACGGGTTATAAATCCAACTGTATCTTTAAATAAATAACCGTTATTATTTTTTTAAAGTCTAAAATCACTTAATTCCTGAACAGACTTTAAATTGAATGATTGAAATGGATTGACTCTTTAAATACAGATCAGGTTCACCCTCCTTCGTTTCCTTCTTCTTCTTCTTTTCCTTGAGAAACATGTGTCTAACTCACGACAGAAACAAAACCTCCTAACAAGGTCATCATCTTCACAACAGGTCAATCTGGGTAAAATCCTAAGCCTGAAAGGAGAAGGCTAGAACGCCGACTTTAAGCCTTATTGTGAATTTAGGCCTTACGGAGACTGGCAGGTCAGCAGTGGTGTGAGGGTAGGCCTGAGGGAGAGTGACAGGTAAGCAGAAATCAAAGACGAGATTAGAAACCTAAGACGACACCAGGGCGGACCCAGAATTTCTCTGAAGACAGGGCTAGGGTGCAGATAATGGTCTCCAAGATTGATAGCGTCGAGAAGTCATTAGCTTTTTTGATGCTCGTTGCTGATAATAGAGAATAGGAGAGGGAAAAATGTCTTTTTAGTTTTATGTTTTAAAGAGAAGATGTTTATATCTGTGCATGTTTTATACCACGTTTTATAATGCCATATTCTAGAGCTAGACAAGGGTACGTGACCCAGATTGCTCACTACTCGAAAATCCGATGAAACAAAGAAGCAAACCAAAACAGCACATCGACATTTTTTCAGACCTTTTGACTGGGGAAAAATACAGAGGACAGTACACTTTGCGAGTGTCTTCTGATGGAATATTAGTTGAAAAGGGACGAGAGACAATTTATGAAAAGAATGCAACGGGAGATTATTAAGGTACCCATGCAAAGTGCAATAATCCTTTAAGAGTTGAGTAATTGAACAACAAGAGCACTGGACGAGTGAGGAGGATGAGGAGGAGGAGGAGGAAGAAGAAGAAGAAGAAGAAGAAGAAGAAGAAGAAATTGGTTGTTATGGTAATAGTTTATCTGCATACTTCATTACCCTATAAAATGTTCAAAATGTCGTCTTGAGGAAGAAGAAGTGTAAACATATATTAATCGCAAACCCTCCGACAGTTTTGTTCTGACATAGAACTACAAGGAAGTTACATACATATAACAATAAGATGAGGAAAAACTTAATAACTTCCTGCATTTCAATGTCTTCTGTTAAAGTATGGGAAGAAATAATTAAAATGTGAATTCTAAACAAACACGTATTAACCAACTGAGATCCTTGGGCAATAGTCAACCAGCACTCGTTTACTAAATTAAATATCCTACGCGGAAATTCAGGTGGCCAAAATGTCTGTGGCGAGATTCAAATTCAACCCAATGTGACAATTTCAAATTTATTAAAACATGGAAATGTGTGAACTACTAAATCGTGTAAGTGGTAATCATCTAAAAGATAGAAATATGTTTTAAATCAATAAGGAAACTAATCTAGATATTATCCTTTACGAAGATAAAGATGTCAAAGACATTTTTTCAAGCATTGAAGTAATGATGTCAATAGCTTCAATCATTACTTTGTGTGCGCCAATAGGAAAATTAGTATGATCGCACATTGTACACCAAATCATCCAGATTCATTTTAGTTACACAGGGCCGTTAATTAAATTTATATAGTCTTAAGAATTTTAATAAATGTTTTCTTGAACTTAAATTTTTCGGGAAAAGTCTAATATTAATTAGTTTAGTTGTAAAAAGTCTCATCATCATCATCATCATCATCATCATCATCATCATCATCATCATCATCATCATCATCATCATCATCATCATCATCATTATCATCATCATCACCACCACCTCCACCACCAACGCCACCACTACAACCTCTGTACATTGATTAAATAGAATTTGAAGTGCACGTATTTCAAAGGTTATTTCAGTAGTTTTCAGTGCAGTATGTAAATGGGCTGGAAGCAAACTTGTTTTTTCCAACCTAGTTCCAGTCATTAGCCGAAAAAGGCAAGTACCGAAGTCGAACGAAGCTCTCCGAGTCGAGCGAAGCTATCCGATGTTTTAGAACGAATGCCGGCAGGACTACGTGAAACTACAGGCTGGGAAGTCTCGTCTTTCGTAGGCCTCAATTACATACTATACTACGTACGTATGTAGGAGGACCACGAGTTTACAAAGACGAAAGAAAAGACTTCAGAGCCTGTGGTGAAACATCCGTGCATAAAAATGGCCGCTGTTGCTTCTAGATCAAATTCTAATTCGATCTGCACAGCTTCAAGCTGTAAGTCAAGTCGAGATTCGCATTTTGAAGCAGTTAGTAGTATTATTATTATTTTATAATGATTAATATACTGGCACAATTAGTAATAAAGAGTAAAAGTAATACATAACACATAATGCACACATACAACGATTTCACATCTATATCAACAATAAAACCATGACAAAACTTCAAAGCGCTATGGATACATTGATGTCCCTTCAGCACAACAAGGCAAAGCAAGTTTATAATGGTCTCAAAAAACAGTGACATTTTTATTGCAAGCACCAAAGCAATTATTTATTTAACTAATATTATTCTTTTTAACTGATACAGTAAATTTGTTGTATGTATTTCAATATGTATTTTAATGAGAAACACGTATTTTAAAAAATGTTGCGTGGCAGGTGGAAATGTCCATAAATCATCTGAAAACTTTGGTAAATCTATAAGAAAAAATAACCAGTAACACCATCTGAATATTTCGGGTTACACTCAACTTCAGCAAAAACAAACAAAACGTCACTGACCATATTTACACCATTTAGCACGCACAGCAGCACAATATTCTTTTCTTTTTTTAAAAGTAGGAATAATAATAATAATAATAATAATAATAATAATAATAATAATAATAATAATAATAATAATAATAATAATAATAATAATAATAATAATAATTTTAAATAATAATAATAATAATAATAATAATAATAATAATAATAATAATAATAACAAACAAAACAAATAAATAAATTAAAGATTTAACTAAATAACTACTACTACCACTTCTACTACTACTACTACTACTACTACTACTACTACTACTACTACTACTACTACTACTACTAGCGAAGTTGTGGTCTTGATTTTGTGGTCCTGATTCGGCTCGTTGCAGTCCGCTGGACCCTGTAAGCAATGAATAACTAATTAGCTATTAATTTAACTCTGATCTCGAGTTGTCTTGATTTTGTGGTCCTGATTCGGCTCTTTGCAGTCCGCTGGACCCTGTAAGCAATGAATAACTAACTAACTATTAATTTAACTCTGATCTCGAGTTATATAAAATAAAATTCGCTTAGCCTACTCGTCCTTCTCTGGAAATTTAAAGATTCAAATATTATAAAGTATAGGGCTAAATATTATTAATTAGAATATATATAGTTTATATATTTATTTACGTATAAAACAAACAATACAGGTCTAATAATTATATTCAGCTAGTGAGCTTCTTCGCTGCGTGAAGACTGACTTATAATATATAATGTAGATTAAGCCTATGTATACTGTATAACAGTGTCTACTTGGTTCTAGGCAGGAAATGGGGACTGCTATTATTAACCTACTGCTGAGAACTAACAAAATACAAATCAAGTAACCCAACTATTAAATATGGTCGATAATAACAAAGTATACCGTTGCGAAATGCTAATCTGTGTAAATCGAACAGAATTAGAAGCAACAGCGATAGTTTTTAATGTCAACTAGTCGTAGTCATGCAAGCATCATTTCGTAATACATCGGAGAGCTTCGTTCGACTTCGGTGATTGCCTTTTTGGGCGAATGACTGGAACTAGGTTGGAAAAAACAAGTTTGCGGGCTGGAAAGGCATCCTTTTGGCGTCGTGAGTAAGTAGCATAAAGAAAACCTAAACATAAAAATGAATAAATAAATAAATAAATACGTTGAAAAGTATTAAATCCAAGCAGTCAGGTTTAACCAAACATAGCTATATATCTCCTCTTACAGTTGCACACTATTTAGTACCGAGGCATAATGTGCTGCGCCGTTTCCACAAGGAGCGGTCTTAAGGAGTTTATGACAAGGACAAAGTGTCGTCGACAGGAATGAACACTGAAGTTTAACGTCTACACCCACCATTGGCGAAACGGCAGACGGGGATTACCATCCCAGAGAAGAGGCGGTAAGGATCTAAATCAACACTGAACCACCAAAGCAATCATACTACTAAGACGGACAGTGACAATGGCCACTTTTATCTTGCCCACCACGAGATTCGAACCTGGGTCATCGGTGTGCCAGTCGAACACTGAGCTACGGCGGTGGGACAGGTCGAGGGGAAGCAAGAATTAATATTGTGTTAATGTTAGTGTTATCGGGTATTGTAACAATGTCTAAAGAGGAAGCACTTTCCTTATTTTCTTCCACTACTAAACTTGTGCACTTTTCGTATTGTTTCCAACGATTCAAATAAACATTATAAACAAAAGAGTTTACAGTTATACAACTTTAATGAGTTTATATGCATCCTCCATCTTCCTATATGCTTGCGAAGCATGGACCCTCACAGCAGATCTACAACGAAGAATACAAAGCATGGAGATGAGGTGCTACAGAAGACTTCTGGGCATTTCATACACCCAACACATCACCAACGACGAAGTCCGACAGACCATCACACAAGCCATTGGACAACATGATGACCTGCTCACAGTGGTGAAGAAACGGAAACTCCGATGGTATGGCCATGTCACCAGATCATCAGGCCTTGCAAAGACCATTCTGCAAGGCACAGTGCAAGGAGATAGAAGAAGAGGGAGACCGAAAAAGAGGTGGGAGGACAACATTCGAGAATGGACTGGTTTGACACTGAGCGAAGCCATCAGGACTGATGAGGACAGAGAAAGATGGAGTATGCTGGTTAAACGATCATCTGTGGTGCACCTACGACCTTCGGGTTACGGGACAGGATAGGATAGGATTGGATTGTCTTTCTCGCATTTTGTTGCACTGTTTAGGAAAAATAAAATCTTCAATTTTACCACAACATTAAGCGTGTGCAAGAAGAAAGCTTAAAAAACGGCGACGAATAAATTATACAAGCAGATATAAATCATGGTTCGCCTGGTTATTCTTACGGTTACGCCATTTATGTGCGTTTGTTAATTGAGTGCAATATTGGTGGACTAGAACAGGAGATTCCTAGTTACAAAGTAAATCGTATTTTAGTTTCGTTGTATTATTATTTTGTATTTTCGATGTCAATCGTTCGGTCGGATTAACATTGATTGTATTTATTTATTTTTATTTCGGTTGTTTCTACACTTAAAATCTAAGTCAAATTTCAATCCCGATATGTGTGGTGCTGTTTTGTTATGACCCTGGATATTACTGGAAGAAAAAGAATATATGCAAACAGTTCATATGAGTTTGATTTGATTTTAAGCATTCAAATTGTTTCGAATTTTTTTTATTCTGAACATTGTAGTCTTTTTATTATTGGTATTTATATATGTTCGTGGAATGTATGTGATAATGGAACTTTACAATAACCTTGATCAAACCAACACCTATTCCAACCCCCATCCTAGACCTATATTCAATATTTGCTTATAAAACATTATTATCTTGTAATTAATTTATATCGACAGTTTGTTACATTACATTACAAATCAAACAATGAAATTAACTTATACGGCGCATTGAAAAAATCCCATTACGCATGCACTGGTTGTCACCGCAAAAGAGAATCTGGTAAAATTTACTGATTCTAATGTATAGCTACTTATGCATGTATTAAAAATGTGGCACTCCTGACTCTGAATGACAGGCCCGCTTCATCTAGTTACAACAGATTTTGTGTGTCAAAGCTGCAGCATTGTGAAGAAGGTAACATGGTGGCGAAATTAACTTACTGACCATACCAAGACATGAACAGATTGATCATTAGTAATGTCGACCCTATTACACAGACTGGCCGCGTATCATGCATTCAGTATACTTAATTATATTTGTCAACAACGCTCTATACCGGAGATAATGTCATAATTAACCGACTGAATATTGTCATTATAAACAGATTGACCAGTAACAATGCTGAGCTTGAGCGACAAGGCTGACCGTGGCGTTAGATTGTCGTCGCGTCCGTCACGCTGCGATGGCCACAGCGATAGCCACCCACCACGGTGTCATTCCTTGGACACTGGATGGACTTTGCAGCCCAGTGTTGCATATGCTGTCCACACTGTCCAGCGAGTGCAGTGTCCTGAAGTGGACAGTTTTCATGTAAAGACAGAGTTTAACGAAGAGATAGACGTCACTGTTGCAACTATATATCCATTACTAAGCATAGGTCGTAAGTGATTAATTAATACCTTATTTTTCAATAATATGAGCGCTGTCTGAAGTGAAATATTTATTCAATTGCTATATTTTAATGCACTTTTATTCAATAGCTTTAGGCTGAATACGCTCCTGCTGCTTAGATGTTGATCTTGATGGAAACATTCCAGTTTATATCTCTTTGATGAAAAAACAAATGCGTCTGAGGTCGAGATCTGATTTGCACGAACACTTACAACATGTCTAATTCACGCTGAGATTATTATTTCCTTATATATTTATACTTGGCTTTAGGTTCTAATATTTGCAACAATGTAATCTAAACGTCGTGTCCGACCATTCAAAAGGCCGTCTGCTATAGGCACTGGGTGAATTATCTCCCCTATCACAGACACTAACACGTGGAGTTACAGGTGCATGACCCAACGCTAACAGCCTTTATTAGAGGGCTTTGCTGAGGTTGTTGCTATGCGATTAGTTCTGGGACTGTTGTATCGGATGAGCCAGTTGATAGACTTGGGAGATGTCAATTGAACGGACACATTGTTATAATTATCTGGCCTTTTCCCTACACTTTCAATAAACTTAATTATAACTACTGTTATATTGCACTTTTCCAGCTCCAATAATCTGCTCAGCGCGCTGGCCGAAACAAAATCTAACTCAAGCAGCTCAAGGCGCCAATATACCGCTTTAAGCTTAACACCCCACTCATCGACGACCGAGGAGGGATAAAACCTGGGCGCTTGTGTGGTGGGTTAATTTAAATGGCACTCAAACGTCTTGGACATGAGCGTCAGGATCTTTTAAAATCCGTGCGATATAATGGATGTTTCAATAGACTAGACCTCAGTTTATACTGTGGCCGAAGAATGATTGAAATACTGTTCTTAAAGTGACTCAGCTTTAACTCTACATCAGTGCCTGCTTGCTTGCTTTCAAAAGTGTGTTTGTATAATGTATATATTGATATTGTAGATTGATATTAGAAAGACAGAACGTGTTAATGCATAATTGCATTGTCACCCAGTATGGAGTATAGCGAGGCCACGGGCTGTGGCTAGAACGATCTCAGACAACGGAAGCGACGACCAGGCATATGGGTGATTATCACCAGACCTGATCATTGCTCTTAACAGAGGCGTAGGTGTGAAACCCTGATCACCGGTCACTGTCGCCTTTTGGGGGCTTAATTTTCGCATGTTAGTATGCAGTGTCCAATGCTTAAGGCCCAAATGCAGTGTCAAAGGTAAAATTAGAGTTTATTTGATGTTAATTAAAGCTGCTTCTACAGCCCATTTATTAGAAAACAAAATGAAGGAAAGTGTATGAGTAGGGGGTGAGTGGGGTGGGGTTATGCGCGCGCGTGTGTGTGTGTGTGTGTGTGTGTTTTAGTGTCACAACCTCCCTGCCTCACCACCCAACCCACCCCAATATTCCCCCTCCCCTCGCCCGCACCTCCAAACAAACCAGATCAGTCTTACATGTACGTTCGCATAATTTATTCTATACAAATCCTGAGGATCCTCATCACGTTGTGACAGCTTTAAATTAACGCATGATTCAATTGTACACATGTTTGATTGGTATATGCTTCATCTTTACAGAGTTAAATGTTCAGTTTGATTTTCAACTGTCATAATCAGTGTTTATTATTATGTAACAAATTGGAATACAATTACTTTTTATGTTATGTCTTATACCTATTGCCAAATTGTCACAGTTGTCAAGTACATTTTTTTCCAATAAAGTAATACAATATGAAGTTCTCGTTTGTTTTATTGAGTGAAAGGTAACAACGGTACGTGCTACTGGCACCCTAATGGGCGTCGCCTATATTGCATCATTTTGAACAATGATTTGTTATAGGCACTCCGATTGAGATCGCGTGGCCATTCCATTAACTGGGTATCAAAATTAAAATGGGCTGGAGTAATATTAATACCAATTCTTCTTCTCCTCCTCCTTCTTCTTTAAATAACTTGGGTTAGAGTAGTGAAAGCATCCTTTGGAACTGGGAAACTTTTGTCCGCAATATATTCTCGAGAGTAGAGCAGTTTCTCAAGTGTCAAGAGAGATATAGAAAGGTGTCGTCTCTCTCGACTGTTTGTACTAGCTTGCAGGTATTGGTCACATCACTCCATGGTGGATAATCCTCGAGGAATAATCCCGGATGCTTTCGCTGCTCCAATCCTTTTTTTATAAAGAGAGTCTGTTCCATGTGTTTCACCAACATATTATTTATTTATTTATTTATTTATTTTTACAGCGCTCGTTTCCTAAAATGCTTTGGAGTTCTGTTGCATTGTATGAGTATGGTAGGCCTAGGTCCTGAGCTCAGTTTCATGGTTACTATTTTGGGCTTGAATAATGTCCCCCGTGGGTTTCTGATACACAGTAGATGTACTACAGGTATTTTTTCTGACTATTAACAGCAATAATAATCCCTGAAACTCTTGAGTAACCGTGGCTTGCTGACACCGTTAGTCTGAGAGTATCATGTATCACCTGTCAAGACTTTTAAGTAAATAATACGCGGTTTATCCTTACTATTATGATTTCCTTTATACAACACTGTATTATAATATTGTGATGATGGTGATGGTTGATGTCGATGTTGATGAAGATGATGAGGACGCCGCCGCTGATGATGATGATGATTATGCTGCTGCTGCTGCTGATAATAATGATGATGATGTTGATGATAATAATAATAATAGTAATAATAATAATAATAATAATAATAATAATAATAATAATTATTATTATTATTATTATTATTATTATTATTATTATTATTATTATTATTATTATTATTATTATTATTATTATTATTATTATTATTATTATTAATATGCTGATGAAAGTAATAATGACGACGATGGCCAAGAAAAAGAAGAAGCAGAAGAAGAAGAAGAACAACAACAACAACTCCTGAGTGCGTCTTAATGGATTTAAACACCTTGTTGTTTAGATTTTTGTGGTGCAAAAAAGGTTGTAACAAGCGGGCATTCAAAAAAGTTAAAAGAAGTGTGGTATGTGACGGAATAAAAAACGGTGGAATAGGCATGATTGATGTACGACAACTGCAGTTGTCCTTTTTGCTACAGTGGGTCACTAAGCTGTTTGCAGCCTCTCCTCATGAGCGTTGGACGTTCACTCCTACTCTCCTTTTTTCACACTTTGGAGATAATTATGCTTGCTTTTATTCTAATATTAACAGCAAGAAATTTAAAGGTAGAGAAAATGTACACTCCTCCTTTTGGAAAATAGTGCTTAAAACGTGGTTAGATAACAATGTGCATGAAGTTAAAAATGAAGAGAGTTCTCATCTATGGAATAATGTCCATGTACAGTACAGTGGCAATGTACTTTACTTTCGAGAGTGGGCTGTAGGAGGTTTTGTGTATGTTTGTGATGTTGTGAACGCTTCTTATGAAGACATATGCGTAAAGGTAGGACAATCACCAAGTAGAATGTTAGAGTATTTTACAGTACTATCTGCAGTGTCAAAATATAGACGATTATTCCCCGATATGATTGTTGCTATAGCAGGCACCCCCCCCCCCCTCTCACCTTTTGTTTCACAATAAACTGGTACTTAAGGCACGTGATTTTAGGCAGGCGCTAGTTGCAACAAAAAGTACAAGGCCTTGTTCGGTAGGATTCTGGAGGAGGAAGTTAGACATAGATATAGATAACAAGCACTGGTTAGTTTCATACAACGCAACCAAAGAAACAAGGCTTAGAGTGTTGCATTGGGAGATATTACACAACATTTACCCCACAAACATATTGTTGCACAAAATGAAGGTGGCGAATGATAACAAATGTTCCTATTGTAATGAGGTTGTAGATTTTTTGGAACATTTTTTTAACTACTGTCCAGCTATACAAGCATTCTGGTCCGAGATACAACAGCGCATTCTTGGTACGCTTGGGGTTAACATTAAGCTAAGTGTTCAAGATGTGCTATTTGGTGTAATAAGTAACCGTTTGGTAAACAAAGACAATGTAAATACTATTAACCATATTATATAGATTGCTAAAATGTGCATTAGAATATTTAAGAAAACTAAGTCTGTTTTTTTCCCCGATGGCAATCTTTGAAAAGCAAACTTTAATTAGAAAACTTTCTTAAAATAAGTGGCTGTAAGGTACAATGTGTACAAGACAGAATTACTAGTGTTGTCACTTGAAGAAAAAAAAGGGGAAAAAAAGGGAAAGAAAAAAACGGAAGAAAAAAGGGAAGGAAAAAAGGAAAAAAATAGAAATGAAATGGAGGGTAAAAATGGAAAAAAGAGAGAAATAGAGAAAGAGTTTCAAAATTCATAGTACTGTTTGTAGTTTGTTTGTTTGTTTGTTTGTTTTTTGGTTGAACACTTTTTTTATTTGTTTGTATGCTGTTAAACAACGCACACAATTTTCCTTGTTGATGTTTATGGGAACATATTGTCCATTGCATGAACCAAATCTTGTACGATTTCTTGTACGAAGAGAGAATTTAAAAAATAATTTGTAAAGAAAAAAAAAACAAGACCGAGAACAATGACAACCAGACAAGAAGTGTAAAATAAGCCCTGCCTCTCCCTCACCCCTCCACATAAAAGATAAGAGCCAAACATAGTCCTATAGGCAGACTTTAGAGAAGAGAAGTTCAAAAATAAAAGGAGATGCGTCTATATAATATAAACCTCACGATTAAATCTCAGACCCGTCTGTAACACTGACATGGTCATTCCAAGCGTTATTATCACCCCGCTGAAGGTGAATCGTCCATCGTCTCACCTTCGTCTCAAAAATCCCATTCAGAAAGATCCCCATTCATTAAATATTCCCATTCATCTAGAAGTTCCTTGCAGTAAAATTGATTTCCGACAAAGAAGGGTTGAAGTACAGCTGTTGTCTCCCCTGTTCATGGAAGGTGTCAACAGCCCTCTCACCTTTGACCTTTGCACTGACCTTGCACTTTGCACCCTGAATGTGCTACTAGCCGCTAACATAAAACATGCATACTGTGAAATCAGCTGTTCGAAGGGCAAGTACTATCATTTCCGGCGACAGTCCCTTATTTCTGTAATTGTTCACGTTACTTCTACATCCTATACCGAAACTTCCTGCCCCTACCCTCCTCCTCCTCCTTCTTCTTCTTCTTCTACGTTGTCGTTGTCGTCGGGCTCTTCTTGCCTACACCACGTCGATGCTCAGGTAAAATGGCGACATTGGTTACAGAAATCTACTGAACCTAATTAGAGCTCGCTACGAAATTCGATGTATCTAATCAGTTAGGTCATGTTTTACTTTACTTCTAAATAACGCAGTTTTCAACAGTTCAAAATAGTTATCTGCATTGCGGTTCATCATTTTAAACAGGGCATGCGAGCATCCCAAGCAACCCCTCAGCCCCCGACCTGCCTCCTAAAATCCTTGTTCTCAATCCACCCCATCGTTCATCCTACACCCTATACATACACCTCTAACTTGCATAGCTCCCAGAAACTTGAGTTAGCAGTTGTATATCTTTATCAAAGTCCACAAAACATTCTAGTCAAAGAGGACTAAAGGAGCTTGATATTGCTAAGGGGGAAACTTGAGTTTAAAATCCTGCATATCACAAGCTAAATCCTTAATGAAATATTAGCCGTATTGGGCTCTGATTTTCAGTGTGTCCCCAGAACATAAACAGTGAGGTCAATGTTGAGTGTGTGGGAACCAAAGCATCTTATGACCCAGCAGGCACGGATGGTCTAATGTCGACTTTCCGGAACACGTACAACAAGGTTTTTTTACGCCCGGAACACGTATACGCCTAAGTCATTAGTAACCCGTGGTTAAAACCCTGAAAGTTGTCTTTTTGCAGGTGTTGTGTGAAATTGGTACAGTACAATACATCGGAATGCTTGATGTACTGCAGAGTGTATGTGAGATATAGCTTTTGTTGGGGCGAGGACAGGGATTTAGGAGAGTGGAGGTGGATTTGGGGGAAAACTACAATTTTTTGTTGAGGGGTTTGTTGAGAGAGCATTGCCACTTGGGAGGTTGATTTCAGTGGTGGATTTTTTTGTCCCCACCCCACCCACCAAACAATTCTTATTTAATATATTTATTGGCCGGTCAAGATGCCGATGTTTGATCAGGACAAATGACAATTTGTTTTGCTTTCTTTCCCAACTGCCAAAATTGTAGTACTGTCAACTACACCTTGTTGGAACTTCTCGCTCGATTTCACCTAAACTAGCCGCGAGAAAAGGGCTTGACCAATCGAAACAAAGGATTGGGCGCGTGGAGCGCTCGTGCCATATCCATATTCATGAAAACTGTGTGACGTAATGCCATTAGCTCGAGCAGCTGCCGGGGATTACAATTTTAAACTATATTTGCGTCACTTGGGAAATAAACGACATGCCAAAATCTGCCTACTGAAGTATGCAAACCGGATATGGAGAAGATGGCTGCAAATATGTTTGTTATTCTTTGTCATTAATGGATTGTTGAAAATGACTAGTGAGAGGTTTTAGATGCTTTAGTTCCTATTAATGTCTGTTTTGAAAACCAGCCAACATAAAGCTAATCACTAAAGATATTTATTTTATATAAGAAGAAGAAGAAGAAGAAGAAGAAGAAGAAGAAGAAGAATACAGGATGCTATGTACGCTCCTTTCCCCAAGGCTCAAAGCGCGGCGATCCATACCAACATACACGCTCACCTGTCTCATTTACCCTCACACACACCAAATACACATACATCACTCAAACAGGTGGTGTAAAGGCAGGAATATCGCTATTAGAAGACGGAAGAAAATCGAATTTTTATTTTTGAAATTTTTATATTGACTGCATCCTGTACCATTATTGAAGGGAGGGAGGAAACCGGAGTGCCCGGAGAAAACCCTCGGTGACCTCAATAGTCTCGTACCTAAGTCACATACGTTCGCCCCTTGCGGTAATCGAACCCGCGACCTTCGGCATAGGAAACCGGCGACTTATCCACTGCGCCACGAGGCCACCCCGGTTATAGGTTTGAGATTAGATTTAGCATATTTTCATGGGCTCAAACCAGAACTTGCGGCATATTTTCTTTAATTTCAATCCGGAAAAGGAAAGTTCACTGTTTTCGTATTCTGTTTAGCTGCATCATTGCTTAAAACATTCTATGCAAAGTAACTGCGAGGTATGAGCAGACATCCTCCCCTTTGAGGGAGTGTTGGGTAGAGGAAGGATAGGTTTTCCACTTACATGTACACATAATTCCAAGCACTGACTTTGAACTGTTAAAGGAAATATTATTTCTGAACCAATGTGTCACTTAAAAGCGGGTCTGAGAATGTGACCATCCTATTAAACGCACACAAACGTACGCGCGCTATGGGAGCCATTCATTATTTTATACAGTCTAGATTTACATAGTTACACAGTTCATTGAAAGTTAGTGGTTTGTAATATCATCACAATTGCCGAGTTAAGTCTGAAACCTGATATGGGCAAACATCACATTGAAAGAACAGGCTAGAATGTTGTTTAGCAGAAGACATGAAGGGCAATGCTAACCAGCAATGCTTGGAAAAGCAAGACAACAACATAGAAAATGCTGGGTAAAGTACTGCCCTATCCTATCCTATCCTATTCAATAACTCGAAGGTCGTAGGGGCACCACAAATGATCGTTTTAACAGCGTACTTCATCTTTCTCTGTCCTCAGCAACCCTCATGGAAAGCTCAGAGTCAAGCCAGTCCATTCTCGAATGTTGTTTTCCCACCTCTTTTTCTGTCTCCCTCTTCTTCTGCCTCTTTGTACCGTGTCTTGCAGCATGGTCTGTGCAAGGCCTGAAGCTCTGGTAACGTGGCCATACCATCGGAGTTTCCGTTCCTTCACCACTGTGAGCATATCATCATGTTGTCCAATGGCTTGTGTAATGGTCTGTCGGACTTCGTCATTGGTGATGTCCTGAGTATAGAAAATGCCCAGAAGTCTTCTCTAGCACCCATCTCCATGCTTTTAATTCTTCGTTGTAGATCTGCTGTGAGGGTCCATATTTCGCAAGGAAGATGGAGATGGCAAAGGAGCGCAGCAGCCTTACCTTGGAATGTAGACTGTCTTTCCAAATGGACTGTACACACAGACAAAAAAAGGAAAAGTGCTTGGTGAAGTACACACAAAACCCAAGGTAAAAAGAAAAGCTTAAATTCAAAAAGCAATTGCTTTCGTCCTTGATTCCTCGCATCAAAGGTCTGAAAGAAATTTGAAGGGTTTGGTGGACAGTCGTTCCAATTGCTGTAATCCCCTTTGTTGAGTGAACTGATTGTGGGTGAGTGTCACTGACCATTCCTTGTACATGAACAGCCATGAATCGATGCAGCACTGGAATACTTCTAACAGTCATTTGCACTTTAGTGAGACTGACCAGGTTTAACATTCTGCTTTGACACCCTTGTCCCTCGAGATTGACCTAAACTTGAGAATTCGGTATTTACCTATGTGGATATCTTTCATAAATTAATTAATACTGTGCATAGTAATAATAGCTGACTTGATACTCAGTTTGCAGTGCGATCAGGCTTGACCGAAAGATGAGGGGTAAAGGAGAGCGTTGTTGACAATTGCGATCGCCAGCGTTTGACAAGGCGCTAAGTGGTCAGTGGACTCCCCCCTGTAGAGATAAGAAGGGGAGTGTATTTTAACTGTAACTGGGATATCCGGCACTTTTGTCATCAAGGTTCCGTTATAAAGCAAAAAGCCTAGTGAAATTTACCTCATTCTCCTCTTGGTTTTTGTTTTATTTTTGTTTTTTCTTTCTTCCTTTCTTTCGTTCGTTCTTTCTTTCATGCATGTAGTCTTTCTTTAATTTATTCTCCGTTCTTTCTTTCAATTCAACAGATAAGACAGGAAAATAATTTAAATTAAATAGGTCCATTATTTTCCTTTTCAGCGTTGTTGTTTCTGCTGCTGCTGATGATGAGGACGATCATCTGCAAGCGTGGCGGATGTATGGCAATAGTGTTAGGACGTTCATAGAGCACTTACAGAATGATCGTAGTTCTCGATCATCTGCATGCGTGGCGGATGTATGGCAATAGTGTTAGGACGTTAATAGAGCACTTACAGAATGATCGTAGTTCTCGAAAAAAAAAAGTCATAAAGAAGAAGAGGAGGATGGGGAGGAGGAGGAGAAGAAAAAGAAGAGGAGAAGAAGAAGAAGAAGAAGAAGAAGATGATGATGATGATGATGATGATGATGATGATGATGATGATGATGATGATGATGATGATGATGATGATGATGATGATGAAGAGTTCAAGTAATGACTTCTAATGCGTTTTTATTATCTTCATCTTATCGTTCGTGCAGAGCACATGGAATGACCTTTAAAGCATAAAGTATTTTAACCAAATTATAGCCGATAAATGATCTCATTTGTACTACATTCTCTAAACAATCGCTTACGACGTTCTGTTCCAGCCAAGAGAGCCCTTAAGACGTCAACAAGGAAAGAAAACTGTAGGAAGTCGCTGCTGGGTGACACGTGAATGGTTGCCTTCCCTGTCATTAGCAAGGCCGCTAACCACAGCCCGTCAGCGTGAGTGACTTCCCTTTAACTGACATCACCCCCAGGTGGAGGCTCTGATTGGTTATTCACTCTTTTCATCCTTGCTTTAAAAAAATTCATACGCTGACACCTCGGTTGTGTCTTCCACACAGCAATGGCGATGGCTGGCAGAAACCAAATGGAATGGTAGGATCCCCAGCAGTCTATGAGAATAGCATAGAACTCAGGAACCAAAGTGTGTAAAGACTCATGACAGAATTTGTAATTTACTTTATCAGCGTGTGTAAGTCAACATCACGCGATCGAGAATAGCAAACAATCATGTCAGCAAACTATTTAAGTTAAAGTTTATATCACGTGAAAATTAACTTAATACACAATATACAAATAGTGGCGTGGCATAGGTTTATGAAATTGTATCACGGTTTGATGAATCCTCGTGCGATAAGACTAAGCCTTAAAAAAAACAATAACCCAAGATTACCCAAAATTTACCATTTTGAAATCAAACAATGGCACAAACAATGGAAGGCAATTAAATATTTGGAACGAGACCCTTTTCTACATCAGCTTACCATTATACAGGAAGGCAAACTAATGTGTGCAACAAGACCCTTTCTTGCTCGGAAGTTTGATAGATGAAGTGTCGTGAGCATATTACTTTGTTGTTCAGAACAAGGAAAACAAAACTCATACTGTGCAATGGGGGGTGCTATGTTCATTACAAATTAGCCTAAAATAATTGTATCTTGAAAAAAAAAAAGTATTTCCATTACAACAACGATGCGAGAGAGGCTGTCACAACGTCTCATCTGTAGGCGAGTTGTGGGTGTCTCATCTTCATTTAAGAAGACTGCTCGACGTGTTTAAAGTCTCTGCAGTGACTGTAGGCTGATTTTCGTGTCATTCACGGATCTCATATGCCCTTCACCATCTTCATCATAGCACTTTCGGTCCGGTCTTCTAATTAAAGTTGTCGTAATCATTTTTGTAATCATTTTCAAGCAGTTATAGTAAGATCAGGAAAAATATTTCCGAACCCCCCCATGAAATGGGACTAACTTACGTGACTTACATAGGCTTATATGTACCAGACTTTTCAGGACACCGAGGGTGTTCTCCGGTACTCCGTTTTCTTCTCTTCCTTCAATAATGGCATTGAATGCAGTTTGTCTAGCATTTCTAAAAAAAATTGATTTCAATTTTCCTTTTTCTAAAAGCGACTTGCCTTTACACCGCAAGTTAATGATGAATATGTGTTTATTGTGTATGTAGGAGTCTCTATCACATGTAAGAGTTAATGTTAGTTACCGATCGCCGCTCTTTGAGTCATATTTAGGAATGAGGCGCGTACAGCATTCAATAGTAGTAGTCGTAGTAGTAGTAGAAGTAGTAGTAGCTTAGTAATAGTAGAAATAGTAGTAGTAGTAGTAGTAGTAGTATAGTACTAGTATTAGTAGTTGTAGCAGTACTAGTATTGGTAGCAGTAGTAGTAGTAACAGTAGTAGTAGTAGTGGTAGTGGTAGTAGTAGTAGCAGCAGCAGTAGTAGTAGTAGTTCAATGTAAAACAGAAATAGTGAAAAGTGCAGAGGAAAAGAAAAGAATTTGAAACTACATGTAAGAATATGAGCTGATTTTATTCAAATCATTACATTACAGGATTTGTACGGCGAGACATTTTAAAAATTGTATTATTTTATTGTCTCGCTTAAAATGCGCTGTACAAATTCTCCATTGGGATAATAAATGTTTGGTGACTTGACTCGACCAATTAGCAATTAAGGTAGAAATGCATAGCTTATTGCAGTAGACGAGGCGAGGCTAAATGATACATCATTTTGATCATAACACTAATTGTTACACTTGTTGTTGGTTTTTGTCAGTAGCTGATTCAGCCCCGATGCTTGAATCCTGATAAGTGTAACTCAGATTCGTTTATCCACGCAACCTGTTCACTCAGTAACAAGGCAGGAGTCGTCGTATGAAGTTTTCCAACTTTATTCAGCGTACATCAACAACTGCATACAGTCGCTCAATCGCTTTTCACTTTCTCAACTCTCAACTTTTTCAACTCTCCACTCTGAAATAGTGCGGCACATAGATAGTCTCTCTATACTCTAGAGAACGTTCGAACATTCCAGCGTGACGCAATTACAACCAATCAGAATAAACTTCGTCATCAGAACTGTCTTACGTCATATGACCTCGCCTAGGCCAGAAGAATCTCAGCTACCAGTAGATCTATCTAGACGCTTCGATGATAGTAAACAAGCAACCCCAGAAAATTCTTCAACACTATCGACCACGAAAATCATCAACACTATACCAAGCTTCTTCTAACAACAACGCAAAATCAAATCAAAGGTAAATACACTCTGTTATTGCATGCTTTGCAAAACAAAACGATCACATCTATCGTGCGCGTCTCACACGTACTACCGTGCGCGTCTCGAACGTAACACTAATAAATACATATTGGCAGCTGCACTTTCTGGCTGCACAATCACATGTTTTGTAGACTTGTAAGTGCGCGCACGTTGTGTATGTGTGTGTGTTTGCGTGTGTGTGTGCGTGCGTGTATGTTTGCCAAATAAAGCGTGTGTGTATACTGGTGGTATCCGAACAAAAACGACGATTATCGCACACGAAAGAAGAATAAGAACAGGGAAGAGGAAAAGAAAAATGGAAAGGCGACAAGATGGGTCTAAATTTGAACTGACGTGAAGCATTTAGAGGAGTATAAAATTCGGCAGGGAAGATTATCGCTATCATCTTGGGTATATTTATGAAAGATCTCTCCATTTTGCCATTGTGTAGAAAGTGGGTCCACGTGGTTACCAGGAGAGTGAATTTATGATGGGTGATTTCTCGCATCACTGGCTGTGGAAGGATCTACTCTGGCCTTACAGAAATTGGACATAACAGAAAATAGAAGAAAGTAAAAAAAAAAATCCAACGGACAGTAGTGATGTGAAAAATATCACACACTGGGCAAGATGAACAGGATGCTGATTTTTGCCGCCAAAATGAAAAGTGCTTTATAAATATATTTGTTAAAATTATTGTGGGTAATAGTCGAAGACCCCCGTTGGGTTGCCGGGGGTTTCAGTATAAATAGTATCCCCACTTTCTGGAAATTTAGTGCTTTAAATTCCCACTGTCGCTGTCTTTCTCATTTGCTCTTTCTCAGTCCTGCTCTGTTCTATCAATCTGCTATACTATCTTCTTCTTCGCTAGACCAGTCACCTACCTTTTTTCTTGAAAACTCTTCCGGGACAAGACTCCTTGTTTGTGTATGAGGTCTGTTGGATGAGCTTGGGAATATTGGACGCTTTCTGCCAGGTGGTCACTAGGGCTTCCTATGATGTTATTTTTTTAGCAATGTAGGCATTTTATATGTATATGTTTTGTTCATAATTTATAATGATGTTTGTATTCTATTTTGTTTTTGTAAACGGGGGTTCGATAAATTAGAGTGCAGCCTCAGCGTCCCCTGCGTGGGATGTCTTTATTGTAAAGTGACTGGCTGGTGGAGGGCATTCAGTTTTCCCACTAGGGTTGTTTCAGCAGATCTTTTATGCGGATTGGGGGTTGTCCGGTCCTGATTTGGCTCGGAAGAGTCTGCTGGACCTAAAGCAACAATTATGTAATGTAATGTAATAGTCGAAGGCCTAAGTAAAAATAAGATCATAAATTTCTCTGGGATCTGCACTTCGCTCTGGTTTCCTTAGTCCCCCGTAACGAAGAATATTGCTTTCCCGCCTATTAAATAAAGAGGAAGAAGTGGATGGTAAATAGAGGACTGAATGGTAGAGGAATGGTTCCCGCCTACCACAGTACTCACTAAAGGTAAAAGGTAAAGGTAGTCCCATAGCCTTGTGGCCGTAGGGGAGCGTGATGTTGGAGATCACACTTATCTTGGGCCAGCGTAATGAGGGTGATGCCCATCTCTCTCCCTCGCTGCTTTACCTTCCCCACCCTTAAGAGAGTAGGTACTCAGTCACAGTTGAGTGAATTGGGGGCGTTGTTATTTGTCGCTTCACGTTTTGCGGTCACCTATCCAAGTGCTAAACGCACTGGACGGTGCTTAACTTGCGACACAGTAGCGAGTGCTCCAACCACTGCGCTATCCGACAACCCTAGTACTCACTGGGTCCTGAAAAGTATCGTACCTAAAGTTCGTCCCATGCATGGTTCGAGCCCGCGACTTTCGGCATAGAAAACCAGCTTACTATCAACTATGCTACCAAACCACCACCTTTTAACATGCTTGATCTATTCAGCCATTGAGATGCGAGCGGGACAAAGCTGGAATACTACCTTTAGCATGCAAGTTGTATCCATCATTCGTCAGAGGATGGGTGGAAGGAAGCTTCAACTATTTTGCTGCTAACCATTTTTGACGATGTCCTGTGGAGAAGTCGGGTAGTGCAGTTAACACGCAAATCGCTGCTATTATATAGTAGTAGATGCCTTGGCTCTTTGGAAAAAAAAAGTTTTATCAGTCTCAAAGTCTCCTAGAGCGATAGATGCCTTAGTTCTTTAGAAACCTGGCAGTCTGTAAGTCTATGGTCTGTACTCAATTATAAGTATATTTTCTCTGTTGGAGTCTCCTACTTCTATGTGAACTAAGATCAAAAGCTACCAGCAAGTGCCATATCCTATCATCTAATGCTAATATTCGAGCTATTTAATGCAAAAACAAGTCCAGAGTAAGAGAGAAGTAAGCCTATAAAAACTAGGACCGGATTGAGATTGTCAACGGCAGAAAAGAGAGTACATCAAATCGCATTGGCAAGTTACAACTTCGGGGTTAATGAGACTAGCAAACCAAATTTTTTTAATTGTAAATAGGTGTTAGTAAGGGTAATATGTAGTGCGGAGTGTGGATAGAGAGGCATGAAACACAAAATAACATGAATGATTGAATATGATTGTTGAGGGTGGCCTCGTGGCGCAGTGGATTAGTCGACGGTTTACTATGCAGAAGGTCGCGGTTTCGATTCCCGCAAGGGGCGAACTTATGTGACTTAGGTACGAGACTATTGAGGTCACCGAGGGTTTTCTCCGGGTACTTCGGTTTTATTGGATTCAGTCAATCTAAAATTTTACAAATACAAAAATTCGATTCCGCCTTCTAATAGCGACGTTTTTTTTTACAACACATATTTGAGTGATGTGAATGTGGGAGTGTTGTACCATGTGAGCGTGTATGTTGGTTACAGATTGCCGCGCTTTGAGCCTGATTTAGGAATAAGGCGCGTATAGCATCCATTATTATTATTATTATTATTATTATTATTATTATTATTATTATTATTATTATTATTATTATTATTATGCGTTGACGGAATATATATTAATTCAACCAGCTTATTTTGTAGGGGTCTTGGTTTTAAGACAGCAAAAACTAAAGAAAAAAACATTAAAAAATAATCATCCATATGCAAGAGCACCAATATACATGAAACTGCAAACAACAGTTCTTATGTCAAAAGTCACTAACATTATTTAAGGGAACGCCTTTTTACGACAACCGGAAACCGTGCCCTGAAGTACCGGGCGTTTAAAACATGCGCAGACATCAATTACTGTCAAGAAGTCCAGGAGAGTTGCATTAAAATTCAATCGCAAACACCAGCACGCGTGTGCTCTTCAAGCATGGCGCCAGACGTTCTCCACCTAAGTATCATATACTTGGAGTAAGTGAGGGCGCTGTGGCTGCTATCCAGAACATGCAGTACAGTATTAGCCATCATTCTTCTTCAGCGAATGGAAAATTGTTTTAAACTTATCTGGCTCCTGTGACAACCCAACATCAACCGTAAATCCAGGGTTGTTGAAGGTGTCTTCAAAGCGATGGAAGAAAATGAGCAGGGGGAATGATAAACATGGCTAAAGGATTGTGAAAGCGATCCTACTTAAGGGGCGTGTGCCTGGTTTTGAAGTGTTGGAGCAATTGCGTATTGCAAAACACAACGGTTCAGGTTTAAACAAAGTCTTAAGTACCCCTAAGTAAAAGGCTCATATGTTAACCTACTCTCACAAGAGGACCTAAGGGGCCCATTCCTTTATGCACCTCAAGAACATATACTTTATATTTCAAGGTTAACTGACTGGAGCGAGTACGTAAATCACTAAGCATGAATCTGATGAAGGAAACAACAACAACGACAAAGAAACAACATCAAAATCTTGGTTTCACACCCAATCATCGCCTCAGGTTGTACCCTAAAAGGCATTGTTTGTACCCACCCCATCACTCCCCCCAACGTCCCACCTCTGATTTCGCAATTATAGATGATAGTATGAATGTCGACTAAGCTATCTACATGTAAGTGTTAATTATTTACAAATTATCGAAAAGCGTCAGACCTACAGCAAAAATCAAGTTTGGCAGCTGGCATGACATTGACTTTACTTGAAGAGAAAAATATGTTAGGACGTAATTAGTTCAAATGGACTAGTTAAAATTAATGATTCTGAAGTTAAAAAAAATATTATTGTGTTTTCTTATTTTACGGAATCTTACACTGCTAGGTATATTCTGTTACGTTAGAGACGCACACGATCGATGGTGCGTGTGTGAGACGCGCGCGATATATCTGATCGTTTTATTTTGCAAAGCATGCAGTAATAGAGTGTATTTATCTTTGATTTGATTTTGCGTTGTTGTTAGAAGAAGCTTTGTATAACGTTGGTAAATTTAGTTGGTCGATACTATTTGAGAATTTTCTAGAGTTGTTGTTTACTGTCGCTCGAAGCGCGTGGATAAATCTAGTGGTAACTACGAGACGCTTCCATCCCAAATAAGGTTGTATGACGTGAGACAGTTCTGATGACGAAGTTTATTCTGATTGGTTACAATTGTGTTGCGCTCGAACATTCGAACGTTCTCTCGAGTATAGAGAGACTATATATGTACCGCACTGTTTGAGTTGAGAGTTGTAGAGAGAAAGTGAAAAGCGATTGAGCGATTGTATGCAGTTGTTGATGTACGCTAAATAAAGTTGGAAAACTTCATACGACGACTTCTGCCTTGTTGTTGAGTGGACAGGTTGCGTGAATAAACGAATCCGAGTTACACTTATCAGGATTTCAGCATTGGGGCTGAATCAACTACTAATAGAAACAAAACCAACATCTAGTGTAACATATTCACTACCACAAAACTTAAATAAACACAGGTAGGTACCAACACTACTAACAACGCCTCTTTAAAGTATCATTCACTTCTGCCAGTAATAGCACACGCCTTGACTTGGTGCGCGCCAGCTCATGATTAAAGGATTTGTTCGCAGATACTGAGAGACAGAAACAATGTTGAGTTAAGGAGGATCTCTCTACAGTAAAATCTTACAGTTCACGAAGCTTCGGGTATTAACAGATGTGTAAACCGATGAAGGGCCGGAGGGCTAGGAAGACAAAGGATCTGCCGTTCTGCAACAATCATACCAGGACCCATTAAATCGTCATTACTGTGAAGAGCATGATCTGTCTCTAGTCCATGACACCTGCGCTTGTCAACGACCATACTCGTGAGCAAGCTCTCGATCTATTTTTTCAAGGTAGTGTTTTAAAAGCTTGATGAATTGGAGAGGTTCCAAACGTACAACTTATAAGGTTTGATAGAACCATGCATTATTTGACGTAATTTTTAGGTATTTTTCCTTCTGTTGTTGTTGTTGGTTGTTGATGTATCCAAATTGTATCGCATTTTCCTTGGCCTTCTGTACTACATGTGCCTTTAAAATCGTTATTAAAGAAAAGCTCTCATGGATTGCATTTGCTGAAAGCAGGTTCATGTAAGTTATATTCTGTAATTACCTGCTGATCAAACAGTTTCAACAGATTCCGCTGGATCTAAATGCATAACAAGGTTAATTTTTTTTTCACCACTTGTTTAACTTATTTCCTTTTCTAATGATATTCCTAGTTATTAGTGACCCCAACCACTTAATTCAAAGTTAGCTCTCATCGCCTGTGAATAACCAGTACGTGTCTGTCTCAACATAACTGGATTTTAAATTTTCATTTGAGATATTATTCGCCGGTCCAAATTCGTGAAAAGACTTCGGCTTTTCTATTCAGTAGCATTCTGGCTCTAGGCTCTCAGTTGGTCCATGTTAGGTCGTCGCAGAACTATCTATTGCATGTTCTCAAGCCCCCTAATTCACGACTGTCATCTGTATTTCAAGCTTTATGTCCAAGCTGCCCCACTTTTCAAGTTTTTAGTTGACTCCGCTCTTCGATCTACCGCGCGTTCCCTCGATACTCCTCTCAAGACCCCAACCTGCTCCAAGGACCTGAGTTGACCAGTTTCTTGTACAGCACCCGTAGTAATAAATAAAATACTCACTTGCATCTGGATAGTCTCAGCAAACCCCATCTCAACAAGACAATCAATATATTATCGTCTGGCACGCTCCTGTCCTTGAGTCTTTGCATATCCCCATACCCCATGCCTCTGTTTCTGGGATTATCAGCATTCAATCTTCACAGATAATTGGAGACTAACGGAGACAGCGTCTAGCTGAATCCAAGCAGAGTGTACCGAACAACACACAATTCTTATAATATCACGGTATGATCAAAGGAAGGGCGTGATTAAGTCGTTGCAGAGCTGCTAGGTGTGCCCTGAGTATTTTATGCAACAACAAAAAAATCTCCATATAATCATATCTTTGAAGTATAAACTGGAATCAAAAGATCGAACAATAAAGTTTTGCAAATATGAACAGTTTCACTTATGCCCTTCTAAAAAGAAAGAGGCACAGTTGTTTTCGTAATCTTACTATCATCTGGAAGAAAGTCATTTGGGACCTCACTTTTCCGTGGGCCAGCTTCATGCGGGATTGGCCTATTTCCTCTTCCATTGTGCCATGCGATCTAAAAAACAAAGCCAAGTGTCCATTCACTTCTATAGATGGATTGGGGTATATTGTGCACTTTGTCTTTCTAAAACAGTAAACTATAAATAAAAATTGCTTTATGTTCCTTCATACAGGATACACCCGTATTCCGTCCTGTCATAAAGAAAGATGATGAATGGGCGACTACAAAATGTAATTATCAAACGATGAGATCATAAAGCATTTGTTATCTGAAGTTGTATGTGGGCAGAATGATCTCCTACACTGAATATCAGAGGCCATAAATGACTATGTCCAGTACCCTAAAGAGTAAAAATTTAAAGTGGATGTGCACACTTGGTCAGAATGCGAAACAACTTTAATGTTTAAGATATTATCATCTGCTGCTTTAGTCAAATTGTTGTGTTTTTTTTTTTTTTTTTGGTTTCCGATATTTACAAAATTCCATGAGTGTTTTAAACTATAGTCTGCTCTTATCATACTCAGTAGCTGACTTAGCTTTCTTGTAAAACGCCATTGTTTTATTTAACTTTCGAGAGTGTACACTCACAGTTAGACACAGACATGCTAGACTACAGTATTATAGGCCTACTACTACTGATTCAATAAGCTACAAACTCTCCCCACACTACTACTACTACTACTACTACTACTACTACTACTTCTACTACTACTACTACTACTACTACTACTACTACTACTACTAATAATAATAATAATAATAATAACAATGATGATGATGATGGTGATGACGATGCCGAGACTGACTGACGAATTGCGAGACGGAGACTTTATTGGTCTTATTACATTAACATTGAAATTTGCCTTTCGGTTGCACAAATACAGTAAATGTAAAATGCAGAATATTTTTAAAAGAATGAAATGTACAAACAAAAATTAAGTAGTGCAATTGATAAAATATCATAAACAACTACTATTCCACACCCAAAACACACCCTCCCAAACCAACGCCGTCACGCGCAAACACCAACCACAGGCGTACAGCACACTCAACCCGTGCATAGACATAATAATAATAATAATAATAATAATAATAATAATAATAATAATAATAATAATAATAATAATAATAATAATAATAATAATAATAATAATAACAGGCAATTTATACAGCGCTTTCCAAAATCACAAAGCGCTTTACACAAACAAATGTAAACAAAACATGCGTACATTGGTCAATAACACGCAACCACATACACACCCCAACACTCAAACCACTCACTCAGAGCGCCCTCTGGGGCGCCTAAGAAAGGGCCTCTCTAAAAAGATGCGTCTTCAAATTGATTTTAAAAGACGCTAGTGAAGGACTGTGACATGATCAACAAATGCTAAGCCAAATCACAAAACAAGACTGTTTGAAAAATTAACACACTTACACACACACACACACACACACACACACACACACACACACACACACACACACACACACACCCCTCCCGCACACACACACACACACACACACACACATCCAGACACACCCATACCTACAATGCACAGTTTTCACAACAACAACAAAAATACTGTATTAGGCACTGTATATACTGTATGCTGGATCATACACACACACGCAGTACACACACAGAGGCATGTTATTTCATACACCACAAAACTTACGCGCTCGCGCTAGCGCACACACACATACACACACACACGCAGGCAAAAATTAAGGCTGACTAGCTAAATTTATGAGACTGACTAACCGACTGACTGATTGACTAACTGATCAGATTTCATGAAGTCAGGGAATAGAGTTTGTGAAGAAGGTGATGATGGTGATGATGATGATATACTACTACTACTACTACTACTACTACTACTACTACTACTACTACTACTACTACTACTACTACTAATTATCACAAGAGCCCCGTTTCCACTGCATTTGAGTTATTGCTTGTTTTGGTCAGTAGTAAAACTTAGAAGGTTACTGTTAGTCTAAAGCAGACGACAGAAGTGATCATGCGTAACACAGTTGTAGCTGGATCATCGCAGCCTACGATGGTGTTTCGAATTTTACATCCACTTAGATTTTTTCATCCAATCGGGACACAGCCAGGTTAGTTAGAACCGGTTCTGGGTGATTCAAGGAGAGAGATAGAACGTCAGTCTTCGTTGAAACGCTGAGCAGTACACAGTACACTCGAGCAGAAATCTCTCTCCTGAGAAGATTAGACAGCAGTACTTGTTGAATATTCGAATTCAATCAAGTAGCCACGTCCTGACATTGTCAAACAGGTAAATGAACATACTTCTGTTTCATCGTGATGTATTTATATTATTGTTGAAATTATGTTTGTGGAATTTGCTATGCATAGAATTGAATTGTTAGTCCGACTTTGCGTGATTACGTGGAAGAATTCGACCACGAGGCAAGCATGACCGGCCGACGCCATGTTATATTATGTATGGATCCACTGTTGTTTAACCTATATGTATTCTTGTAGACCAGTGGCTGTACCCGAGAATGTTTATAATATTATTATTTCTTTATGTGTATAGTTAGCCACGATTTATATTTATATATGTATAGGAAATTAGAGTGGAGATTCCAGTGGACCACAGACTTAGCAGAATGTTCGTCGCTTATGTATAGAGATGTGGAGTCATCTCTGAGGGCTACTTTGGCCTTCAGTGAGACGCTCTGCACAGACCTATTATACAGGGTTGTGCAGAATTTCGTCTCATATGTTACAGACGAGCAGGCGTTATATCGTGAGCCCAACTCAGCAACAGACAAAAACCAGTCATCGCTGAAGGTTGGCTGTCGAGGCATCTCCAGCATTGCGCGCATATAGCCCAACCGTCGAACAACAAAGCCAAAGACTACACGGCAACACAGTTTGTCCCAGAAGCGACCGCAACGCAGCGCTTCAACCACGCAGTTAAGTGCCACAAGAAACAGTGCACTAAGCTCTGTATAAACAGGACCACAGTAGTCCACTCTTCAAGACTTCTGACCATTAGGGCAGAAAGTATCCAGTGCCCTATGATGCAAAAGTAGCTGCCTAGATTATCAGCAATCGAACCATTCGCATTGACAATTGAACTTTTAAGTTAGATTCGTACTTCGAAGATTGTGTATAGAGTAGAGGAAATAAATGTGTGATTTTTACTGTTATCAAGTGGCTGGACTACATATGATTCATAGCCGTGTGAACGCTAGTGTGACAGTGATCTTTTAACATTTTTCTATCTATCTCTGTACCCCAGCCTACACACAGACCGAGCTAAACATATAAATGTATTAAGTGAAGTTAAAGGGAGATAACTAGCGATCCCCATCGACTAAGACGAGGAGGTAATAGCAGTCCATTGTGCAGAGCCCAGCAACAATAGAACCCCCGTCACAATAATAATAATAATAATAATAATAATAATAATAATAATAATAATAATAATAATAATAATAATAATACAGGATGCTGTCACGCACTTTTTCTTCAATCGAACTCAAAGCGCGGCGATCTGAAGAAATTGCTATTACAGAAGACGGAAGAGAAATCACAATTTATTTGTGAAAATTTAGATTGACCGCATCCAATACCATTATTAAAGGGAAGGAGGGAGGGAACCTGAGTACCGGAAAAATCCTTGATGACCTGAAGAATCTACCTGTCACAAAAGTCCGTCCCCTGCGAGGTTCGAACCCGCGACCTTTGATATAGGAAACCAGCGCCCTATCAACTGCGCTACCAGTCCCACTCAACACTGCGCCTATACTTTATCCCCATAGCGTCACTATCTTGTGAGCATTTCCGCTGTGATTTCCACAAAACTTTGTGGACGGCTGGAAAGACGCAACAAACTTGTTTTTGTACACTTATCGGAAAGCTTTCACGGCAATAAGGTGAAGTAATAACGTTTTATATGATCAAGCTAATCTTTCTGTTTAAAAAAGATTTGGATTCAGACTCGCTTTAATTTATTCGGGCACGGATACTCCTCCAGGGAGAGATCCTCTGGGCAACAGAGGTGTGAAGGGAAATGACTAGATGCGAGAAATCCAAACCTCCGATTCCTAGCAACGCAGAACTACGCGGGTTTGAAGAGATTTACACGCTTCAAGATATACGACCAATCAGGAAGAGCAATCTATTAACAGGGAAAAAGATGATACCGAAAAGATAACGTGGCTGATAGCAGAGCCTATTATCTTTGGTTAACAAGGATAGGATAGTATTCTTCAACCATCCTGCCTCTCTTGCTTCTTGTACTGTACGAGTGCGGTCAAAGGAACTCTTTTGGCACGGCTGCTACACATCAGTACTGAATTTGTTTTATGCATACAGCGAGAGAGAGAGAGAGAGAGAGAGAGAGAGAGAGAGAGAGAGAGAGAGAGAGAGAGAGAGAGAGAGAGAGAGAGAGAGAGAGAAAGAGAGAACATTGAACATTGGATCGTGCAATAGAATAAAAGTTTTAGGCTTTAAAGTCAAGTCTTAAACCTGTCTTAAACAAGTGACAGACAGACAGAGGGACAGGCAGAGAGACAGACAGAGGCAGAAATTCTGATTGATTTACAGTACAATTAGCACTATACATATTTAGTAAAGGTGTCCCGATATACCTTTCGGTTTTCCCCGGTTGGGGTGCCGGGGGTTTCAGTATAAATAGTATCCCCACTTTCTGGAAATTTAGTGCTTTAAATTCCCACTGTCGCTGTCTTTCTCATTATTTTGCTCTTTCTCATTCCTGCTCTGTTCTATCAATCTGCTATACTATCTTCTTCTTCGCTAGACCAGTCACCACCCTTTTTTCTTGAAAACTCTTCCGGGACAAGACTCATTGTTTGTGTATGAGGTCTGTTGGATCAGCTTGGGAATATTGGACGCTTTCTGCCGGGTGGTCACTAGGGCTTCCTATGACGTTATTATTTAGCAATGTAGGCATTTTATATGTATGTGTTTTGTTGATAATTTATAATGATGTTTGTATTCTATTTTGTTTTTGTAAACTGGGTTTCGATAAATTAGAGTACGGCCTCATCGTCCCCTGCGTGGGATGTCTTTATTGTAAAGTGACTGGCTGGTGGAGAACTTTCAGTTTTACCACTAGGGTTGTTTCAGCAGATCTTTTATGCGGATCGGGGGTTGTCCGGTCCTGATTTGGCTCGGAAGAGTCCGCTGGACCTAAAGCAATAATCGTGTAATGTAATGTACTCTTTCATTCATCGGGGAGTGGATTGTTTGGGATCTCCCTTTTTTCTAGTCTAGCTTATTGAGGTCGGCGCCTATCTCCTCTCCCTCGTTGCTTTACCTTCCCCGGTTCTAAACAGATCCAGGTACCCATTTACAGCTGGATGGACTGTGCGCTTGTAATTTGGTGGTAAGGTGCCTTCCAAGCATGATTACCCATCCAAGTACTAACCCTTCCCGACGTTCCTTAACATGAGACATTGCTAATATTTACCAAAACCACTACACTTCTGCGCAACCCAAATCCTATCCTTATCCTATCCTATCCCGCAACTCTGAGGTCGTTGGTGAACCACAGATGATCGTTTAACCAGCGCACTCCATCTATCTCTGTCCTCAGCAACCCTGATGGCATCGCTCAGTGTCAAGCCAGTCCATTCTCGAATGTTGTCCTCCCACCTCTTTTTCGGTCTCCCTCTTCTTCTACCTCCTTGCACTGTGCCTTGCAGGATGGTCTTTGCAAGGTCCGATGATCTGGTGACGTTGCCATACCATTGGAGTTTCCGTTTCTTCACCACTATGAGCAGGTCATCGTGTTACCCAATGACTTGTGTGATGGTCTGTCGGACTTCGTCGTTGGTGATGTGCTGTGTATAGGAAATGCACAGACGTCTTCTGTAGCACCTCATCTCCAAACTTTGTATTCTTCGTTGGAGATCTGCCGGGAGGGTTCCTGTTTCGCGAGCGTATAGGAAGATGGAGATGACAAGGGAGCGCAGCAGCCTTATCTTCGAATGTAGACTGATATGATGTTCTCGTCTTTCCAAATGGGCTTCAACCTTGCCAGGGCAGCATTAGTAATGATTTCTGTTTGGTTTTAATAAAACGTACGAAGCAATGGAATACATTTTTAATATAAACGTGTTACATACAATACCTTTGCTGCAGAGTGGCCAACTTCCAGTCCAGTCAGTTTGTTATAGTTAATTTTAGCACATTCCTATCCTATCCTATCCTGTCCCGTAACTCGGAGGTCGTAGGGGCGCCACAGATGATCGTTTAACCAGCATACTCCATCTTTCTCTGTCCTCAGCAACCCTGATGGCTTCGCTCAGTGTCAAACCAGTCCATTCTCGAATGTTGTCCTCCCACCTCTTTTTCGGTCTCCCTCTTCTTCTACCTCCTTGCATTGTGCCTTACAGAATGGTCTTTGCAAGGCCTGATGATCTGGTGACGTGGCCATACCATCGGAGTTTCCGTTTCTTCACCACTGTGAGCAGGTCATCGTGTTGTCCAATGGCTTGTGTGATGGTCTGTCGGACTTCGTGGTTTAGCACATTAATGCTTGTAAATGTCACCAGCCAAACTTACAGACGACCTAAAGAGCGCCGAGTCCTGTCCGCTCGCCTTTAAATCAGCGCACTAGAATGCCTGAAATGGACTTCACTTTCGAAAGAAGGAAGACCCAGAAGAGCAAGAAGTGCTGTATGTGAACATTGCTTTACATTAAAGGACAAAGTCTAATAGAAATGATTGTTTGATTATCTATTCCTAACTTGTAATACTAATTTTCCTTCTGTTTTTACCTGCCAGTTTTCACCTTCAGTAGCGCTCTGTGGGTTCGGGCATTAAATAGAATAGACCCAACGTTTCCAGGCGTGTCGTAAGAGGCGACTAACAGAGGTGATGTTAGCACGGCATCACTGGGCGAAAGTCTTCTACACAGAAGTCACTGGCCAGGGCGGAGGAACCTCACGTTACTACAGGTTCAACGACCACATGTTCAGGGCCAAGGCGAACCCCACTGTATTCGTGGATTTCGGCTGAGGATTGGGCACCGCCAGGTCTTTTTTGCCCAAGACACACTACATGATGAAGCTATCCACCAATTCCATACCGGATCGGTCGTCGCCCGGCACAAGGACCGCGCCTTCCGTTGGCCACCAGGACGGAGGTAATAAGTATGCTACTGATGGACAATTTAGCAAGATCCGCACGAGAAACAACATCGTCATAGGAACCTGGAATGTCAGGACCCTAAATGCGTAAGGAAAATTAGAAGAACTGGCCCACAAGCTGGACCACTATCGATGGAACGTTCTAGGTATCAGCGAACTGCGCTGGAAAGGCCTTGGTGAAACAACGACGGACAAAGGCCACAAGCTATATTTCAGCGGTAGAGATGACAGGCCCCAACATCAGACTATGACGACAGCGAAGTGGAACATTTTTATGAAAATCTACAGACGGTCATAGACCAAGTGCCGAAGAAGGACATAGTCATAGTGCAAGGCGACTGGAATGCCAAGGTTGGCCAAGATGCGCACCACAACTGGGGAGACTCATGTGGACCCCACTGCAACAACGAGACAAATGACAGGGGTCTGAGACTGTTGGAATTTGCCAGATACAACAATCTGATACTGGCAAACACGCTTGGTCTCCACAAAAACTCCAGACAGTGGACATGGCACAGTCCCGGCGGGGAGCATCACAACCAGATCGACTACATCATGGTCAAGAAACGCTTCAGATCAAGCATCAACATTGGCAGGACACGCACTTTTCCAGGAGCAGACATCGGAAGTGACCACGATCTCGTGATGATGTCTTTCCGGCTCCACTTGAAGAGAGTAAATACAGCAAAGTGCACTAGACTGAAGTTCGACCTGGACAAACTGCAAAACCCGGAGGTGGCAGAACTATTTCAGGTCACAATTGGAGGGAAATTTGCACCACTGCTCATTTTGGGAGCTGGTGAAGTAGATGTCAACATCATGACCACCAACTTCAACTCAGCTGTGACAAATGCCGCCACTGAGATCCTTGGCAAGCACCGACCAAAAAAGAAGCCGTGGATCACACCTGAACTTTTGGATCTGTGTGATAAACGAAGAGAGATAAAAAAGAAAAAGAACACCTCACAAGGAGCTGATGTCTGCCGAAAAATCAACAATGACATCCGAAAAGGCATGCGCACAGCAAAGGAGAACTGGATAGAAGATCAATGCCAGGAAATAGAGAACAGTCTGAATAAGAACAACAGCAAGAAGGCCTACCAGACTGTGAAGCGGCTGACAAGTGTTAAAAAGCCCAAAGTCTCCACGAGACAAAGCAAGTCTGGCATATGCCTTACAGAAGAACAAGAAGTCTTGGACAGATGGACAGAGTACTGCTCTGACCTTTACAACCATACACCAAATGGAGACTCATCAGTTCTAGCATGTCCCGAGAACAGAGAATAAGAAGAAATCCTCCCAATTCTCCGGGAGGAAGTTGAGGCAGCAGTGCAATCGCTGAAGAAAGGGAAGTCAGCGGAAGTGGACAACATACCCGCGGAACTGCTACAAGCAGGAAAAGAAGCGATGATTGATGCCCTCACCATTATCTGTAACAAGATCTGGGAGAGTGGGGAGTGGCCTACACCATGGACCCAGTCGCTTGTCATCACTCTTCCCAAAAAAGGTAACCTTCAGGAGTGTGAAAATTACCGCACCATCAGCCTCATTAGCCATCCCAGCAAGGTCCTCCTGAAAATAATACTCAACAGGTTGAAACCCCAAGCTGAACAAATCATAGCTGAAGAACAAGCAGGATTCAGGGCAGGGCGATGTACCACTGAACAGATTTTCAACCTCAGAATAATCTGTGAGAAATACCTACAGCACCACCAACATCTATATCATGTGTTCATAGACTTCAAGAAGGCGTTTGACCGAGTCTGGCATGCAGCTCTATGGGCAACAATGAAAGTGTACAACATCAGCCCTAAAATTATTGAAGTCATCAAAAGCCTGTATGACAAGGCTACCAGTGCAGTCCTCCATAACAGCGTCATCGGGAACTGGTTCAGAACAACAATCGGTGTGCGTCAAGGATGCCTACTCTCTCCAACACTCTTCAACATCTTCCTAGAGCGCATCATGTCAGGCGCTCTTGCAGATCACGAAGGCACAGTCAGCATAAATGGTAGAGCAATCTCCAATCTTCGTTTTGCGGATGACATTGATGGATTGGCTGGAGAGGAACAAGAACTTGAACAGCTGGTACAGAGGCACCTCCAGAGCTCATGGAATGGAAATAAGTGCAGAGAAGACCAACATGATGACAAACAACACCAATGGCATCAATACGGATATCAAAGTCCAAGGCCAATCCCTCAACACAGTGCATAGCTTCAAATATTTAGGAGCCATTGTATCACACAATGGGTCCCGACAGGAAGTCCTCTCCAGGATCGCACAAACAACTGCTGCCCTGACAAGGTTGAAGCCCATTTGGAAAGACAGGACCATCAGTCTGCATTCCAAAGTAAGACTGCTGCGCTCCCTTGTCATCTCCATCTTCCTATATGCTTGCGAAGCATGGACCCTCACAGCAGATCTACAACGAAGAATACAAAGCATGGAGATGAGGTGCTACAGAAGACTTCTGGGCATTTCCTATACCCAACATATCACCAACGACGAAGTCCGACAGACCATCACACAAGCCATTGGACAACACGATGACCGGCTCACAGTGGTGAAGAAACGGAAACTCCGATGGTATGGCCACGTCACCAGATCATCAGTCCTTGCAAAGACCATTCTGCAAGGCACATTGCAAGGAGGTAGAAGAAGAGGGAAACCGAAAAAGAGGTGGGATGAAAACATTCGAGTATGGACTGGTTTGACACTGAGCGAAGCCCTGGGGGTTGCTGAGGACAGCGAAAGATGGAGTATGCTGTTAAACGATCATCTGTGGTGCCCCTGCGACCTCCGGGTTACGGGACAGGATAGGGATATGATAGCGCTGAAAAAGACAATTGATAACTGCTGAAATTGATTCATTCTGCCTTTTTGAAGAGATACTAAACTATGTGAAACTAAAATTTTTTTATGTGAAACTTTAAATAATTATGATCACTTAAAGCCTTGATTTGAGTTTGGACGCCAAAATATGACAATCTTTTAAATGCATGTAATGCGGTAATTGAGTTCAACATTTAGGGAACTTCTCTTGAAAACATAAAACTTAAAACTGTCTTACTTGAAAGTTCAGGCGCGTAAAATTAAAGACATGATCATTCATTTATAAGGTAAAAACCTCTGTTGAGCAGGAAAAATATAGTTGCAAATGTTAATATCTGAGATGCTGTAGAAATACCGTGCGTTGGATGGCATTATTATGGGTGATTATAGGCACAGGCGAAGATTGCCTTCTTTAAAATTTCGAACTCAATGTCATTGTGAATTTTAAAGTTCGAAGTGTTGCAAGATAAAATACTGTTAAGACGTCGATGCGTGAACAGAATAGCTGTGTGTGTGTGTGTGGGTGTGTGTGAGGGTGTGTGAGAATGTGTGTGTGTGTGTGAGGGTAGGTGTGTGATTGTGTGTGTGTGTTACGTTGAAACGAACGAAAGTGTGTCTAAAGCGCGCACGATAGATCTAATCGTTTCGTTTTGCAAAGTATTCAATAATAGAGTTTATTTACCTTTGATTTGAGTTTGCATTGTTGTTAGGAGAGGCTTTGTATAACGTTGATAATTTTTGTTGGTCGATATTGTTGTAGAATCTTCTGGATCTGTTTGTTTACTATCGATCGAAGTTTCTTGATGGTCGTAGATAATGGAGAACATTCTTTTGGCAGGAAGAGAGATGAATGACGTAAGTCAGTGATGACGATCTTTTATTCGATTGGTGGCAGTGCGCCATTTCTACGGTATTCGAAATCTTTCCGGAAAAGAGAGAGGTTATTTAATCGTGTGCCGAGTTGCTGTTGGGGGAGAGTAAAGTTGTTGATAGTGATTTGGAAAGTTGCTGTGAAAGTTGTTGATAGTGATTTGGAAAGTTGCTGTGAAAGTTGTTGAGTTGAATTGAGAATTGTATGCAGTTGTTGATGTGTGCTGAATAAAAGTGGAAAACTTCATACGTCGACTTTGTGAATTGTATGCTGTTTGGACGGGCTGTGTGAATAAACGAATCTGAGTTACACAACTATCAGGAATTCAAGCATCGGGGCTGAATCAGATACTGATAGAAAACACCAACATCAAACCGAGTGTAACAGTGTGTGTGGTGTGTGGATGAAGGCACGCGCGTACCAGTATCTCGCACGAGCGACAACGTGAGTGACAGCTGTCACGGACCAGGGGGACGGTCTGGAGGAGGGGTTTGGACATTGCTGTCACGAGCTAACGCTTGTTGGTTTCCAGTAGTCGTCTTGCTGTCTCTGGAGATTGTAGCTCGGTTAAGGCAATGTCCTCGTATGCCAGCATGCCATTTCTTTGGTCCTCCATGTCTGGATCTGTGGCTTTTCTGAATCCCATATCTTTATCTAGAATACTGTAGTACCAAACACTGGTTTATTATATTTTATTATTATTGGCAACATCGCCTTTTTCTTTCTTTCTTTTCTTTTCCGAAATTCCCATAGCCTACTCCCCAGTCCTCTCCTAATGTTTTTTTTCCCTTCTAGAAATTTCGTATGTTTCTATATAGAGACCCACTGCTCTTTCGCTCTCTCTCTCTCTCTCTCTCTCTCTCTCTCTCTCTCTCTCTCTCTCTCTCTCTCTCTCTCTCTCTCTCTCTCTCTCTCTCTGCACCGCCAGACAGAGAGGGGGCACCGACCCGGCGACCCGGGATACCCTTACAACCCTACCCGGCTTTCCGGTCCTCTTTACCCGTATCCGTGTACTTTTACCTGCCTCCTTTCCCCCCCCCCCCCCCCCCCCCCCACCTTTCCCAGTCCCCTGTTCGCTATATGTGACGTGGGACTTTAATTTATTTATTTCATTTTACGTCTTTACACAATTTGTGATTTTAGACGGTCTTTCACTCACTCATCCGTTCCCTTACAGACACACATGCCCACAAAGACAATCACATAAACATACAACCACGCAAGGACAAGTATATATTAACATAGTGATAATAATAATAATAATAATAATAATAATAATAATAATAATAATAATAATAATAATAATAATAATATATACATAAATGCACACACATACATACACACATACATATACATATATATACATATACACATATATATATATATATATATATATATATATATATATATATACACATATATATACATATACATATATATATATATATATATATGAAACATATTTGTCGATTTTGAATTTCGTTATGAACAAATTCATAATTTAAAAAAAAAAAAAAAAAAAAAAAAAAAAAAACTACAAAACTGTCCCCAAAGGACTATCTAACAAAGAATTGAACAGTTCATACAACAGCTGTGGACTATTAAAGATAGCTGCTTCAGTATTTGACTGTAGAACCGGTAAATGTTGTTGTAATACAGGGCACGAAAGTATATGTTTCTGGGAAATAATATCATTACAACAACATAAAACATGTTTAACGTATTTGGTTCTAAATGCATTACATTTCCATCGATACATTAAGGACATTATTCTCCTTACATGAAAGGGGTTAATATTTTTTATTTGACAGAAAGCTAGAACTTTCTTAATATCAAATTGCATGAATGATTTTGTGTTATTAGTCAAAGTGTTAATATTATATTTTTTATGTTCTAGTGCCATTAAAGTTGATATATATTCATTAATTGAAAGAGGAATTTCAAGATGGACATATTGCATTGATTGTTGAGCTCCTGATTTGGCAGCAGCATCAACTCTTTCATTATAATATATGCCGGTATGTGACGGTATCCAAGTGAAGGTGATATTGCATCCTCTAATAATCATAAAATGAATCAAATGAATAATTTCTGCAAGTAGGTCTGATCTGACTTTCAGTTTTAAAGAACTTAAGGCATTAAGCACTGATTGAGAATCCACACAAAACAAAACTTGACGTATTGTATGTGGAAAATCATATAGAAAATAAAGTGCCATCAGAATAGCAATAAGTTCGGCTGTAAAGATAGATTTATTTTTCCCAATATAAAATGATTTTTGAATCTTTAAATCAGGTATAATGAATGCTGAACCGCCTGCCATATTATCTAAAATAGAACCGTCAGTATACACTTTCAAATGCATTGGATATTTTTCGTCAAGATGCTCTCGGACTGAAGATACTAAAACATTAATTTCAGTTGACTTTTTATGTTCTGTATATTCTATGTCAAATTCTGCTCTCTTCAGTTCCCAAGGCGGTGTAGGCAATATTTTTATTTTTTCGATTAAAGGTTGGTTTAAATGCAACTTAGTATCTTCAATTTCTTTACTAATGAAGGTGCCTATAGTAGTATTGGATGCTATTTGTCTAGCCCTCTTTGGAAAGTCTATGTCAGATCGAATTTTTATTTCATTACTTACATTATTTTCATTGATTGATGACCTTAACACATATTTAGCGCATGCCATTTTTCTGTATGCATCTAGTGAGAGTATACCTATTGTTTTATATGTTTTTTCGCATGATGCATGAACAGGTAAACCTAGTGCAATTTTAAAAGATTTGCAGTCGATGCTCTGTAGCTTTCTTAATAAATATGTTGGAGCATTAAAAAACACTTCTTGAGCATATGTCAACTTTGACCGAACAAGAGCTGTTGAGAGATGTACCAAAGTTGATACATCTTGACTCCAGTATTGCCTATTAATGATTTTTAAAAAATTTAAACTCTTCCTTGCTTTTGTTAATGTATGCTCTATATGACAATTCCAAGATAATTTGTTAGTTAGATGTACTCCTAGAAATTTTATTTTTTCTTTATATTCAATAATGCTCTTATTTATATAAAATATAGGTAAAGTGGAAGGGCTAGAACCGTTGTTAAACAACATCATGTGTGATTTTTCACTTGACAACGTTAAACTATTGATATTCATATATTGTACGATATTATTTAAATCTTGCTGATATATCTTCCGAATGTAATTAATATACCTTTTCGGGGTTTCCTTTTTTAATGTTACTTTCATCCACATGCATATGTCATCGGCATATTGTACCAACACGACATTTTTAGTTAATTTATCAGGCAAATCATGTAATAATATATTGAATAATAAAGGAGCTAACACTGAACCTTGAGGAATACCCATATCTAGTGTTCGTTTAGAGGAATAAATGTTTCCTATTTTAGTTTGTATAGTTCTTTTTTCTAGAAAATACTTAATAAAGTTATAAATGTGGCCTGATAATCCAATACCTTTAAGCTTGTTCAGCAGTTTAGAATGCCAGACCTGATCATAAGCCTTGGCAATGTCAAAAAATGTAGCTAATAAGGACTTCCTTCTAGCGAACTGACTTTTTATTTGTGTTGATAATTTAACAAGGTGATCTACAGTTGATCTATTTTTTCTAAAACCTGCCTGGTTAATAGGGATTACATTATTTTTCTCACAGTAATATTCCAATCTATTCAGAATTATTTTTTCCATTAGTTTACACATATGTGAAGTAATAGCTATAGGTCTATAACTACTTATTTCAACTTTGGGTTTACCTTGCTTATGTATCGGAACTACAATAGATTGTTTCCATATTTGAGGAATATTACTAGAGTCCCATATTATTTGTATTAAATTATGTACATGGGACTTTAATCTACCTACCTACCTCACCCACTACGTGTCCAAATCTTTTCACCATCAGTGTATCATTTTACTCCCCCCCCCCTCCCCATCACATCCCAAACCAACCTCTATTAGGCCTACCTTCCTATCTTATTATTTTACCTGGATACCTCTCTACCTCTTCCCTGTTTCTTCCACTGCATCTATCACCTTTCAAAACTTTCTATCTCTCACCCTTTCTTTGGTTTGAGGTGGTGGTGATGGTGGAAGTGGTGATGGACTTCGTTGTCCGTAGAACGTTTACTGTATATTATCAGCAATGTTCTGATCTTGCCTCCCATCATCATCGTCGTCATTCCTCCATTTGTTTTGTTTTGTTTTTTTTTGTTTTGATTCAGACCACCGCCACCACCCACCTCATCACCCATCCTTAGCTCTCCACTCCTCCCTCGTCTCTTATTCGTTAGCAATGTCTGATTTTATTTTGTATGAAGCCGGATTTTAGAATGAATGCGTGAGTACTGCGCTTTGAACTCATATTGTTTATTGGGAAAAAGCGCTATATAAATATCCTTATTATTATTAATAATGAAAAACACAAATGTTAGTAGTAGGAAATAGGGTAGCGACTATTACTACTACTACTACTACTACTGCTGCTGCTGCTGCTGCTACTACTACTACTACTACTTACTACTTAGTATGATGTTTTGCTGAAACATAATCACCACTACACAAATGTAAAAGAGGTAGTCAAATACAAAAACCAAAAAAACGACGCGAGGAGTTTTTAAAGTGATCAACAAAGCTTCAATCTGCAATAGTTTGAACTGATGAATTTATCGCATTAATTTCAAAACAATTTGTTCTTATTCTAGTATCAGTCAGATATTTAAATCGATTTAGATTTAATTTAAATGTTGTATCATACATACTGAATTTTTGAAATAGACAAATCTATTTCAGCTGTGGTACAATTGTCAGAGACTATTTAACACCGGCCAACTTTTTTTCTCACTTCTTTTTTTAAAATTAAATTCCTGAGCTTAAGACAGCGAGACACAGCAATGATTTTGTTAAATGAAAAAGTGAGTTTAACCCTTCACAGATGGTGTCCCTAGCCCCACTGCTACTGAATTCGGGAAATTGATTTGACCAACAGATGGCAAGCAATCTCCGAAGCGATGGAATTGCCTGAATCACGACTTCTGTTGGAGATTCCCAGACTTTAAGCACCGCCCCCGACTGTGCCGGACACACGGGCTTATTGTGAAGGCACGCGCCAGGCAGGTCGCGGATCGCATACAACAAGGCCGACAGAGAACCCACCTTTAAAATGTTCCGGAGCAGTACACAAAGAACTGGCCCAGCGCATCATCATCATACCCCCACTGGCACTATAGCAAACCATCCAACGGCACAGCAGTAATCAGCGGCCGGAGCCATCTAGTATCCCTCTCTCTCCATCCTCATTCCCTCAGTCTCTACCCGCCACACCCTTCCAGCAGTGAGCGTAGCGGACAGATTTTTGCGCGCGCTCATACAAGGTTTTTGAAGCGCGTGCGAGCAGCGCAGCGACGGAGACACAGCATAGCTATGCTACTGTCCACATCAGAGGACAGGGAAAGACTGACCAGTAGCAAACTAGAGTGACCAGTCTGTGGCCGCTCGCCGCATCTTACACACCTCTTATTTTTAGGCACTATATCGAAGTTTGCTGACAGACTTACAGAATGATCGCAGCAGCTCTGCTTTCCGCATCTTCATCATCGTCAACGTCATCTTTAACAAAATCTTCATCTACGATGGCAACTGCGACGATATCGGCGATGAAGACTGGGGAGCAGCAGGTCCGAACCTTGATTCCCGTGACGGCGGCGGACGGCAGCAAAATGTTCGTGTCTGGGCCCTGTATCGTGCTGAAAGCAAACACAGGAGTAACTCTAAAGCCGCCAGCTATGACAGTGGCACAACAGATGCAGGCACTGAGGCCGCTCATCAAGGCTGACACCAACACACTCAAGAGCATCATGGTCAAGAAGTGCAACGATCGCAATAATAACAGCAATAACACCAACAAAAGCAGCAGCACGGCTATTATTAACAAAGTCGCCGCTGGTCCAACGGAATCCAAGATTACGTCGAACACAAAGTCAAACAGCAGCAGCAGTGCAACAAGCCCCGATTCTAACACTGAGAACGAGCCCCACGAAGCCTTGCGTTGTAAGAGAAGGATCGATTTTTCTTCCCTGGGACTGCCCAGACCTCAACCCGCAGCCATGGCGCGCCGGAACGAGAGGGAGAGGAACCGAGTAAAACAGGTAAATCAGGGTTTCGAGACGCTCAGACAGCACGTGCCACAAGGCAGGAAGAACAAGAAGTTGAGTAAAGTCGACACCTTGAAAGAAGCCGTCAAATACATCAGGTACCTCCATCAGCTTCTCGTGGAGGCCGACGACGACCAGAAAGACGATGAAGGCGAAGATGTGAAGAAGAACTTGACTGCTGTCTCTGACATCGTAACCACCGTCACCTTCAACCCTTCCTCGCCTGCCGTCAGCACTATTTCATCACTCTCACCTGTAAAGGACGCCAACATCAAAATTGCTTCCCCTTCATCGGTGGTGTCAGCATCAACCAACCCAACCGCTGCCTCTTCTGGCGACTTTCTGCAGCTTGCGAGTGACGTAACCAATACCTCCTCTGATCGTCTCGCTGTTTCTGACAGTGGGGCTATGGATTACACAAGGCAACACACTACAGAATTGGATTTCGAGGATGAAATTGATGGAGGTGTTTTTATGTACAACAATATTAATAATAGTTCTGTTCAAATGGGCTCTAGCCTTATGCACTTTGCTCAACACATATCTCTTAATAGTGAGCCTCACGTTACAAACTCAGCCATGGACATTGATGCAGGCAAAGGTTCTCCATCTTCTCAGCTAAAGGAACTGGCGCCTGCTCAGATTAGTTTCCTAGAGAGCCGATCGTTGTCAACATCTTCCGTCAGAACAGCATCAACTGCGATCACTGCCTCAGACATGGATCTTGACCACATACACGTCACTCATGATCGATCAACATCGTCATCGGCAGCAAGAAGACTGGGGGATCAGTTCACTCACTATAATACCAGCATTAATGCTGACAATAACGGCAACAACCTGCCTCAGTTCAGCGCAGCTTCCATGCATTTTTTGGACTTTAGCAGTTCCACCCTGTCGCCCAGCCCAGGAGATTACTCTCACATCGAAAGAGGACAATTGAACGATGCTCACTCTCTGACACAACACCAGAATTCATGCTACCCTGTAGTTCCACAAAGTACAAGAGGATCTGCAGAACCTGATTATGGCTCTCAAGTGTCCGTGTGTGGTGTAGGATCTGACGGGTCTTGTCCAGTGTCCCCCTCTGAGTCTTCGGAAATGTCTCACGAAGAGACAGAGGCAATGGGAATGAATGGAGGGGAAACATGGCAGGACTTGACGGCAGTGGCAGAATGGCTGTGCTCTAAGTTTGACATTGAGGCCCAGGATGCATTCGTCTGATCAACCCACTAGAATAGCGTGTGTATGAATTAAAGACCTAAGCCAGTATTATGAAATGGTAAGTCAATATTTTATTTATTTATTTATTTATTTTAATTCGCATTAATTAAATTTGTGCTTGTATTATTTAGGTGACTGTTCTTTTTTCACTGCATTTTAGCAGGGGCTTAGGAGTTTAATATGACTTAGACGTTTAAACCTAAGTAATTATTTATTGTTTTCGTCAATATATGTGTGCTTGTTTAAAGCAGTTGCATACTCTCTTGCATCTGTCCACAAATTAGTTTTCCATGTTCATGGTTAAGACCAGATGTGATATCAGTTTATTTACCAAATTATATTTTTGTGCTGCGAGTGCTTCTTTTTAACCTTAAAAAATCAACCGATTACCAGTCCCGCATTTTGTCTATTTTGCTGCTTGTTTTATGTTGTTACATATTCTTTGCATGGTGAAACAATGTTCTTTCTTTACATACATCGGAGTTTTAGGGGCATGATGGAATAGCCCCTGCAAAAAATAACGTAAAGTTCAATTAACACCCAGACATCTGTTTTAGATTTTTTCTCTTTTTTAAAAAGAACCGCGCAATGTTTTAAATTTATTTGTGAATTTGGTAGTTTGACGTGGTAATTATTTTCGGCGTTAGTGTACATAAGGCTATCATTATACATACAATAAAAGTGTTTTTTCCCAGTGTGTAAAATATTAGGTAGCTTGCTTTATTTAAATCGCGTGAGGTTTAGAAATGTAATGTAAGGTTCAAATATAGTAAGTCTTAGTACTAAGTCTTTGATGTGCAATAATAAATCTCAGCCCATTTCAACCTGCGGGTGTAAGGTTATTTTCCGCACGCGCACCGTTGACCCGTCATTGGTCTGGCTGCCACGGCACGTGCCCAGGCGCTAATTTTGATTGGTCTATGCAAATGACAGTGCCCTATATGGCAGGGACGCGCGCGCCAACCTGTTTTTAGACTAAAATAGGGCTGCCGTCGGTTCAAAAAGTATAGGTCGAAACAACGAGATTTAACCTCTAGGGTTGGAGTCCCTTTGTTTTGATGACAGCGAGCAAGCGGGGGTTGTATAGTATTATGATTTAATAGGTCTGTAGGACGTAGTTCGTCTGTTACATAGAGCGTCTATAAAACAAAGAAGTTCGGTTTTGCACGTTAATGTTAATAAATGCTATCGCGATTTGCTATGCCTGGACACAAAAATGACAAATTATAAAACAAGAATGACTGGGATCGCTTGTACGTTCGCACACTTTGTCTTGATTTGGTATGCGTGGACACATTATAATGTTAACTGAAAAGGTTGATTTGTGTGTTGCGTCCCACGCAATGTTTCGATTGCTACTTCTACGGGTTGTAAATAGCCACGATATCTCAGATTGTTGCAAACGACCTTTATTTGCACTTCGGAGAAGTTGAAGTAGTTATGAAGCCTTCATTCATTAATATCAGGTGTGGTTTGACGAGGGAGCGGTTATATGGTCTTAAACGCAAAGCAATTCTTCTGTTGAGGTTATATTGTCGTTTCCTTAGAAACCTTGTGGATGACTTTGCACTGTACGCTTTACTGTGCACTCCACACTCATTCCCTCTGCACCACCTTCCCCCTTTTTTCCCTCACACAAGCACACAAGCCAGCCCTAATGGCCTGTCTTAATTGGAAGGTTCGTGAAAGGTTCGGGGAGGTGCAAAAACTAGATCCCGAACCTAGGATGCCGAAGCTTTTGAGCAAAAATTGTTCAGGAACCTAGGTTCGGGATGTGAGATCCTCGAAAAAAAGTTGTTGAACCTCCCAGAACCTTCCAATTAAGACAGACCATTAGTGTTCAAATTTAATTGTTGGTTTACCTATACCATTGTTATACATCGTATTTGTTTCGTTTACAATATTGCATTTTGATCCTGTTATATGAATGGTTTAAGAAGGCTTCATGGACTTAAAACATAGATGTTTTTGTGTCTCAAAATCCATTATTTGCTAAACTTAATGCGCACGTATTGACATCATACACGTAGTATAACCATTTTTGCAATCATTCATCGCGCACTCCTCATTTTCACTTACCCAGTGCCAAATAGTGAAATACGGTAGTTTTTAATTGTTTGTCCCATTCAGTGATATTTTGGGGAGAAAAATGAAAGGATACGTGTAGAAAGGGGTTTAGATGGAGGATTGTCCCACATTGTTGTGTGAAGTGTTTAAGAAAAAGCATACACTTCCTCTCTTGGAGTATTTATTTTGGGGCAACCGTTTGAAATCATTTCCTTTCTAATCCATTTACTGTTTTTTTTACTTCCCTTGAAATTACATCGAACTAACATCCTGTACCCATGTTGTGCGTTATCTCGTTGCGGTTTATGAATGGCTGTATAATTAAAGACACACACCTTTAAAACTTGTTAAAATTAACTAGGCGACTCCAAGAGCAAAGCTTATACGCATTTGATGTTTGATATTCTTATAACATCCGTACTAATTATCATTTACATTTAAAGACTGCCGCGCTTTCGCCGAGAAGTCAATCCTAATTTTGCCGCAAAGATGAAAAGTATTATCCAACATCCCAAATCCAACATTCAAATTAAAAGACATCATTGTTAATAATAGTTGTTTATTAATTATGCATTCAACAGTGTGCCTAACTGCTACCTATAATGATGAGTTGCGATGAAAAATATAATTGCTAATAGTGATTTCCATTGAAAAGCTATAGTTCATAATGATTAGTTCTATTCAAGACTATAATTGGTAATGGGTATGTGCTAGTCACTTTATTGAGCAAGAGGTCAGACAAGTGAACAGAAGGTCCTTAATGTGGTACTCCCCGACCCCAGGTAGTTATAAACGACATCGAGGCTGCACTGTACGTACTCTTTCTGGACTAAAAACACAGACTCCGTACCTTCAGTCTTCGTACTATGTGGCTTGAAAGAAAACTGAAGTTCGCGGAGTTAAAAAGACTTTAAGGGTTTGTACTGTAGATATTTAAGTATGTGCATGATCGGAGGGTGTGTGCACCCTCTCTCTCTCTGTGTTTGGGTGTGTGTGTGTGTGTGTGTGGGTGGGTGGGTGGGTGGGTGTGTGTGTGTAGACTTTTTCAACTCTAATATTCTTCTAAAATTTTGAGGATAGCTTCGTAATACTACTGCCGTAGTTTGCTGTCAGTAGCGACTTTAGAACGTATTTTATTTCTGTACTGTATTTTGTGTGTGTGGCTCAGCGTGTCTCGCTTTTCTTTGGATGGTTTTAGCCGGTAGCTAAGCGTAGCTTCTGTGGAGTTTCATGGTCTTTTCTGCAGAGCACGCATACTACGGTAAACATTGATCTTTGCTAACTGGACCGTTTTAACCGTTAAAGCAGCGAAGAAAAGAGCCTTATGTCATTCGAATATCGCCGAATGTGTTTCAGAAAGAGTTATTTGACTTTAAAAAAACGGTATCCGAGTTCACCTTTTCAGAACCGTTTATCCAAACGTCCTTAAAGAAGATCAAAGAATCAGGGGTTGATGTCTTTGGTGCAGAATTTCAGGAGCCTTTTTAGCTTGTTTGCACATTCGTAACCGCCCAGATAGTGGCACCATTACAATAATGAATATTTAAAATACCTGTTGACAAAATGAGACGCAGGTAGCACGAACTTCGAAGTAGCGTTGAGTTCAGTTGGTTGTCAAGTGGAAGATGCAGAACTACTGCTGCTAGTTAAAGCAAATCTATAACGACGCGTTATCATTTATTATTAACGCCAGCTGACTTTTTTCATCCAACTTTATCTGACGCTGTTAGGGGCACAACGTGTCTTTATGAATTAACTGTCCCCAAAAGCGTAGTTTCTGTATTTTCTTCACGATTTCATATGCAGTAATTTTCTATTTTAGACATTTTCTTCCTTTTTTTACGCAACTATACTCGTGCCTCTCCTTTTTAAATTGTTGGCGACTGACTGCATTGAGCGTAGTCATTTAGGCATACTTTCCCTTACGAAGACCTTTTCAGTAAGGTAGAAAAAGGTTGAAACGGTGCATGTCGGTGGGATTGAATCATATCTTTCTATCTTACCTTTCGTGTCTGGCTTTATTTCCTTTTTACCTCTTTAAGCCTCTTCTAAAGTGCCGCTCGAGAGCAGTTCATACGGCATACATGTGCCAACTAGAGTGAAAAACATTAATTTAGTAATAATTGTTTTCTTTAACTGAAGATTTGTAAAGCCTGTACGGAGACTTAGTGAGAATACCTTTCACCTTTCTAGGTTTTGCACGCAACGTACCTTGTATGATTTGGAGCTAATTAAAGGAACATAGATCTACCTAGGATTATAAAATGAACCAACATAGGACTATACAACGAACTTACATAGGAATATAAAATGAACTTTACAATGCCTTTTTAACAAATGAGGCAAACCTACTTTTTGGAATGGTTTGTTTCGTCTTCCTATTTCAAGGTTTTAATTTTTTTATTCATCAACTTATATGAATCCTTTGTTTGTTGATGTTTTTTTTTTAAAATCAGAGAGTCGATCTTAATTTAACTTAGAAAAAAAGTGCACGTGTTCACATTTGTCGTTATGAGCATACATGGGGTATGGGTTTTTCCACATGAAGGTATTTTTTATGATGTAGATGTAACGATACGTTGTCGTAGACATTGAGTTGCACGTTCCTTAGAAAAGAGAAGAAATGGAGGAGGAAAGAGAGCCGTAGGATGCAAACAGAGGGAGGAAGGAAGGAAGTAATGAGAAGAAGAAGAAGAAGAAGAAGAAGAAGAAGAAGAAGAAGAAGAAGAAGAAGAAGAAGAAGGAGAAGGAGAAGAAGAAGAAGAAGAGAAGAAGAAGAAGAAGAAGAAGAAGAAGAAGAAGAAGAAGAAGAAGAAGAACAACAACAACAACAACAACAACAACAACAACAACAACAACAACAACAACAAGCAGAATAAGAACCAGAATAAGAACAAGAAGAACGATACGAATAACAAGAACAAGAACAAGAACCAGGGAGTTGGGGGATAAAAGGGATGGAAGCAGATCCAGAGTATGCATATAGCAGGGGAGGGGGTGGAGGAAAGAGAAGAGGTCAAGGAAGAAAACAGACCATAACTCAGACAAATATAAGTTGTTCACGATCATTTCCCCCCATCCCACTACTTCACCCCAACTCCATTCGCATCCGTACATTAAACTATACGAATCTCTTTAACATTTTTTTTGTTCTTCTTCTCGTCTCTCCACAGTTTATCCTATCCTATCCTATACCATCCCGTAACTCGAAAGTCGTTGGGGCACCACAGATGATCGTTTAACCAGCGTATTCCATCTTTTTTCTGTCACCAGCAGGCCCCATGAATTCACTCAGTGTCAAGCCAGTCCATTCTCGAATGTTATTTTCCCACCTCTTGTCTGTCTACCTCTTCTTCTGACTTCTTGCACCGTGCCTTGGAGAATGGTCTTTGCAGGGCCTGATGCTCTGGCCTGGTGATGTGCCTTACCATCGGAGTTTCCTTTCCTTCATCACTGTGAGCAAGTCATCTTGTCCAATGACTTGTGTGATGGTCTTTCGGACTTCGTCGTTGGTGGTGTGCTGTGTAGCACCTCATCTCTATGCTTTCTATTCTTGGTCTGTGTTTAACAATTTATCCCTAATTTCCTCCACGTGTTTGCGCGTGTGTATGTGCATGTGTGTGTGTGAAATAGATAGAGAAAGTGAGAGAGAGAATGAGAGAGAAAGAGAGAGAGAGAGAGAGAGAGAGGGGGGAGTGAAAAAAGAAAGAAAGAGAGAGAGAGACTATGTAAAGTTCAAAGTTTAAACTACCGGGCTATGTTGTGTGCTAACAAAAAAATGTAAGTACCTTAACTGTGAATTGTACCAATCGCGACTGAGGTCAGGGTTAGCTGAATGCTTATTTAAATACAGAAATCCACGCATTGAAAATGCCCTCCGTTGAATAGACCTGAGTTTTTTCTTTTCGTTTAATTAGGATATTTGAACAATCTCGGTCTTAAAGAAGGGACGGGGGAAACAGCACACACGCCACCAGAACGTTACATTTAAGGCCCTTGTGCCACTCAATTTAAGGTTACTTGTGTATCATTTAAAGCACACGTTTTGCGTGCGAAAACTCGGCCTCTAAAATGTTTGATTTTTTTATATTGGCAAATACGAATTTTATGTATTACTGCGGAATACAGTTCTGTTTGCGAAGGAGTTTCCGGGGTTAAAGTATTCAACTCACAAAGCACTTTAGGGAAGAAGAGAGAGAAACAGAATAAAGTACTGAGGGTAGTGGTGGCGGTGTGGTGGTAGAGGTGGTGATGATGGTGATAATGATGATGATATGACGATGATGATTTATTTACGACGATGAAAGTGAAGAAAAGATGGTGAAGGAGAAGAAGAAGAAGACTTTAAACGTTTAGACTTTAAACGTTTATTGCAATTACAACATGTTACAAGGATAATAATTTTAAGCTTACAGCTTATTCTTACAATTAGTCCTTGTTTCAGGCACCCACTCAAGCATAATACATTTATACAATCAATTAAACCTTCGAAGAAGAAGAAGAAGAAGAAGAAGAGGAAGAGGAAGAAGAATTTTTATAATACAAATCTATGCATATTTAGATTTAAGCTTGCTTTTCCAGTGAATAGCGAGAGAGAGAGAGAGAGAGAGAGAGAGAGAGAGAGAGAGAGAGAGGCTGAACCTGCTGAGGCATACGCCCTATACAATTCATATA
>CM072515.1:36731317-36898817 GCA_036898135.1 Oncomelania hupensis | reverse complement strand
ACATCCGAAAGGGACAGATGCGTGACTGTAGGGATGACACCAGGTGTTAACGGTTCGCGTGGTTCTGTCTGAACAGTGACTTATTGTCAACACTACCATTAAACTTCAATGTGTGCAGAAACATTCAAAACAATGTCAGCCTGTCTGAATTCATGAGGATATGAACTGACAACCCAACACATTTGAAAACAGACACTGTTTGAGTTGACTGAGAGCAAATGCTGCATTATCAAACGCGGGCATTTTCAGTTATTAATGATTATAATACTCAGCTTGAAAACAACGAACATGTTTAATTTATGAAATATGAGTTGATTATTGCCGTGACAATGATGACTATGAGTGAGAGTTTCTTATGACAAGGCAGATGTAACGCTATCGTGAATGTATTTTGAAGCGTTCAGGTTATTGTGTATGCAGAGTATACCATTTTGAAAAAAGGTATAGGATGGAGTAGAGTCTGGGAAATGGTTAAGTGTATGAAACATTTGTAATATTTTGTTATCGTCTGCATGTGAATGACAGTGGACCATGTGAGAGTAGGGTTGGGGATACGCCGACGTGGCTATTATGTTAGATGTAAGGAGAAAGGAACTAGGGGATGAGGCATGGGAGAACTGAAGAACACACGGGACTGTCATCTCGTTTTCCAATTTTTGCATAAAAACACTTACCGCCTCCCGACTCGTCTTTCTTGGCCCGCGGAGCGCTGTTGACATTGTGTTATTGAGACCCCACCCTGACTAGTTGGGATGACTTGATGCAAGACTTTTAACAGAGTAGGTTTGCCTCCAATTGCCGCTGATTATCTGTGTGTTTTTTGGACCCTGCATTTTTTCTGTTCTCTACCAAATACCGAGTATCAAAGCTTCATATAGAAGGGATGAATTATTGGGCACAGGCTGATATGATAAACAGTGTGCTCTGCCTGCTCAGCTCGCCAAAAAGGACCCACCAATTTATTCCTCCACACGATAACAATGTATTGTGAGGCCTCTCTCATGCACTAGTGTCTCTTCATTGAAGCAGTGTGTGTTAGTGTAAGCCCGACATCTATCTCTTGTTTTATGTAGTAACGTATTCTTTTGAAATCACTGTTACATGTTTACGTTATTACGATTTTTTGTTGCGGGGAATCTTCATTGGGAATATTGAGTTATAGATCTTTATTCTACATGATCATCTAGTGTTCGGAAACGCAAACATTATCCTTTACAATTTAGTTTTATTCAACAGAAGGTTGCAAGATTAATCTCTTTCACTTCCTCCCTTAATGTTGGTATCTTTTTGAGCATCACACTTAATGCCGACGTGTTCACCATGAAACGGGGTCAATTAATAATAGGCATATAGGGTTCGTCGTTTTGGACTAATGTTTGATTAACGTTCATTTCACGCAAGTCTGTCATAAACCCCTTTTGCCCGAAATCGTCTTCCATTTCTTAAGACCATTAGCATTAGCAAACAGTTTGAGATAAACTTTTCAGCAATAATTTTGCTCTTTCATTTTATCTCTTTGAAACTGGAGGTTTTTTTTCCTCACCTTACCGCAAAAAGGAAAGTGGACACAGTATCAGTCAGTGGTCATATCTTGTGTTTTGACAGGTGCATGAGAAGAGCGTATACTCAGAGGTATGCACACTCTGCATAAAAAGAACACACTGGACAATGAGTGAACAGTCAAACAGCCTAAGTGGTCACACGTAGTATGCTTTGTATTCCAGGTTTGAACTCTTTCAACAAAAACGTCTTAATAAAAAGTGTAAACAGCAGCATTTTGTTATTTATGGTATATGCTTATTTAGAAAAAGCGATGTTCTAAAAAAAATTACAATGTAAACTTTATTTTAAATTTAAATTGTTTTTGATTTGTGCATAATCGCAAAACTGTTATTAATAACTATGTTTGCTTGGTGGATTTTGTTATTTATTTATGTTGAATAATTCGTTACTAGTAGTAGTAGATTTACTTCATGTGTCTTTCACAAGGAACACCAGAGCTCTTAGGCAACACTCATCTTCTTTGATGGTGGTAGTCTAGCGAATGTTAAACAGACCTATATATAATGACGCTCATCGCGGTGGGAAGTTGTAAGATTCTGCCACTAGCTGTCATATGAAACGTTTATTTTTGAGTGATAATATAATTACTAATTACAGCGATAGGACGTTCTATGTTCCCGCCGCAAACCTTCCAGTGAAACTGTTAATAGTAGCCTAACTATAAAGACCCTGCCACTGTAACTTTCTCCATTTGAGGTTCACAGCTACAGGAACCGCACACTTTTCAACAAAACAAGTTTTGCAGTGACGGTGCCATATAGCATCGCTGGGGCTGGCGAGGTCTACTTTCTCTTGACTAGAGGGAAAATAGGTCTGGGCTACGATGTATCTTGTGGGGATCGCATCTGCTGCGGTCTGATACTCTGTATGGGTATCGCCCTTGGAAACGAGTGCGAACGGATGACCGTGTGAATCACCGTTTTCAATGGACTTGGCACCCGGGGTGGCAGCTCGGCCCGACCCTCCGTCCTTTCTTTTGTGGGTAAGGGGCGGGGGTAGAGATGAGGAGAAATAAGTGAGGGAAGGAGAGGAAGAAGGAGAGGGTGGAGAGGTATGGTGGGAGTCCTAGGAGGAAGAATGAATGAACAGTAAGGTTTAACGTCTACACCCACCATTGGCGATATGGCAGACGGGGATAACCATCCCAGAGAAAGATAGTTAGGAACCTGAATCAACACTGAACCACCAGAGCAATCATACTGCTGAAATGGACAGCGAAAATGGCCACATTTTATTTCGCACACCACGGGATTCGAACCAGGGTCATCGGTGTGCCAGGCGAACGCTCCACCACTTGAGCTACGGCGCGGCGGTGGGACTCCATGGATGAAGAACATTGAATACCCACGGTAGAAGAAGAGCAGTGTAGAAATGAGGGTGGTGGTAGGGAACGGGAAGGTAACTGTAGTTACGAAGCACTCACTACACGTTCTTTTTTGATTTTAAGAAATGGTAAATGGTAAACGTCTACTGCCTTTACAGACGTAACCTGCATTTTTGTATGTCCATGTAAGTGCAGAGAAGACCAAAATGATGACCAACAACACCAATGGCATCAACACGGACATCAAAGTCCAAGGCCAATCCCTCAACACAGTGCATAGCTTCAAATATTTAGGAGCCATTGTATCAGACAATGGGTCCCGACAGGAAGTCCTCTCCAGGATCGCACAAACAACTGCTGCCTTGGCGAGGTTGAAGCCAATTTGGAAAGACAGGACCATCAGTCTACATTCTATGGTAAAGCTGCTGCGCTCCCTTGTCATCTCCATCTTCCTATATGCTTGCGAAACATGGACCCTCACCGTAGATCTCCAACGAAGAATACAAAGCATGGAGATGAGGTGCTACAGAAGATTTCTGGGCATTTCCTATACCCAGCACATCACCAACGATGAAGTCCGACAGACCATCACACAAGCCATTGGACAACACGATGACCTGCTCACAGTGGTGAAAAACGTAAACTCCGATGGTATGGCCACGTCACCAGATCATCAGGTCTTGCAAAGACCATCCTGCAAGGCACAGTGCAAGGAGGTAGAAGAAGAGGGAGACCAAAAAAGAGATGGGAGGACCACATTCGAGAATGGACTGGTTTGACACTGAGCGAAACAATCAGGGTTGCTGAGGACACTGAAAGATGGAGTACGCTGGTTAAACGATCATCTGTTGTGCTCCTACGACCTCCGAGTTATGGGATAGGATAGGATAGGACTTAGCCATAAGCCTTGAAGTTTGCTATAATTATAATCCTCACAAAACTGTACTAGTCAATACTTATTTAGCACTACCATGTCCAGTAGCCACCAGAACATACCGTTATCTTTGTATTGTTGCCTCATAATTTAAGACAGTTGCAGTAGCAGAAGCAACAGCAGAAGTAGTAGTAGTAGTAGTAGTAGTAGTAGTAGTAGTAGTAATAGCAGCAGCAGTAGTAGTAGTAGTAGACAAAGCAGCAGTAGCAGTAGAAGTTATTCGCACTAGTGGTAACCTTTGGCTTGATTGTACAAAGTGAAGTGATGGTTAAAATGTTCAGACAAAATGTGCATAATATTCGGTATTTATAATCAAGTGCCTGTAAGTGTTTATTGTGTACATTATTTATAAATAGGTAATGCACATAAAGGAAACACATTGTTCTTTTATAGCGCAATTTCCAGCTCCAAGAGCTGCTCAAGGCGCTAAACCTAATATTGTGTTGTTACCACAATAACCAACAAGATTCCAATGTATTGATATTAACGATGAAGAAATTCAATCTTTTAGGATATGGGGAGATCATTGTCTCAAAACAATGTATGCAAGTAATGAATGTGCGTTTGCATATGCCTGCGCAAACCGTTACTAAAGTACATAATGAGAAATTACAAGATGTAATTGAACTGAATAATGAAAAACCAGCTATATAGCCCAGCAAACTACTTAACTGCACATGACCGTCGGAACTGTTTTGACAATGTATTTAATACAGTTTCATTCTTCCTGCCACTCTCATATTTCTGTCCAGTTCAATACGCAATTCGGCAATTCTTTTAATGCGTTACGTGTACATTGTTTGGCCAAGTTTTGTCCATCTACATACAAATAACAAAATTAATGATCGGTTTATACACTTGTTAAAATTGTTTTGGTCGTATGCTGTTCAGTCAGCATTTTGTTACAGTGATAATACATGTTAGAAGTTATTGTTACAGGCCGGTTAATTTATTGTTACAGGCCGGGTGCGTATATTTAACTCAACGAATTTGCATCCCATGAGATATCCTGCTTATCATTTCTCGGAGCTAAAAGCATTATGTTGCAAAGCACGATTTATTGTTACTGTTGAGCCTGCAATGTTGTGATTGTTAGTGTTTATCGATGGCTTTGCTGTTATGTGTTCCTATTCTGTCGTTTCCGCGGTTTTAAACTGTTGGTTATTGTTTGCCTTATTGGTACTGGAGGATAGGAATATGTAATAATATACTCATATCCTTGCTGTTGCTAGCCGAACGAAGATCAGGAATCGGTGTCCACAATTTTAATTCTTATATATTTTTTAAAGTGCACTTACTGTTTTGATTAAATCGACAGTAATGATGAAGATGGAAGTATACATTTTAGAAATATTGTTTTGAGATTCATAATTTTATAACTTTATTCGCACACATCAGTCAATCAAATGCAGCAAAGTTACAATGTAAAGACGAATGGTACGAAAACGTGTACTCCGACCTCACCTTATTGGTTTTATCAAAGCAGTCGACAGCAATCTTGAAGTCAATGAAAAGATTAAGAAACTGCATTTTAACATCGAAATTCTGACCTCATTTTCCATATAAAATAGTTTTATTCTCAGGTATTTGGCATGTGCCTGGTTGCCTTTATTTAACGAAGATGTTTGATGGTAAATATCGTCTTGAGAAAATTAGCTAAAAATATTTAAGGTAACACTGTTCCTTTCTAGCAACTATTATTATTATTATTATTTTTCAACAGGTTCTTCAAAGTTAATGCTTAAAAGTGATTGTTATTATGTATGCTCTGTGCGTCACTGAGACAGCACTGAATTTTTGATGTTGCCTTACCTTTTGTGACTTATCCAGATATTGTGTTCTGCTTTGTACAATGAAGCCAAAGTTTCAGTCAAAGTACTTAAATTAATTGTATTTGAACTCAAATGTGAACCGATATATTTTACATCTTTGTTGAAAATGCATTGCTCTCTTGTTAACATTCCAAATGTATTCAACTCATCTTGCAGCTGTATAAAATTCTGTATTTATTGATATACAGTCTTGTGCTCATGTTGCATAATTATGTATATGTATGGGGCAAGGTTATAAACACATATTTGTGGTCTTGTTTCCAATGTATTTATTGTGACATTTACAGTTTTGTGTTCATTGTTGCCATTGTGTTCAAGAATGTGTTTCTGAATACGTTGTCAGTGTGTTCAATAGCTTTAATCTGTATTTTGTGAATACAGTTATTCAAAAGTAAACACGACAGTTTTCGACAGTTTGAGCTTGCTTTGTTTTTAGTGCATGCTGTTGTGTGTGACTGTGAATTTTATATTTGTTTACTTGGTTTGTTTTTTGTTTGTCTGTTTGGAAGCCTTTCTGTGATTCTAATATGTTATTTTGCATTCCTTTTTTCTCGAATATCTGTGTACATTCCCCTTGTATTTTTGTTTTGTTTTATCTTTTTGCGGTCTCTATTTTTTGCTTCTCGTCTTCTTTTTGTATTTTTTCTTTCTTTGTTTCCTATATATGTATCTATCTATGTATCTATCTATCTATATATCTATGTATTTATCTATCTATGTATCTATGTATCTATGTATCTATGTATCTATCTATCTATCTATCTATCTATCTATCTATCTATCTATCTATCTATCTATCTATCTATCTATCTATCTATCTATCTATCTATGTATCTATGTATCTATCTATCTATCTATCTATGTATCTATCTATCTATCTATCTATCTATCTATCTATCTATGTATCTATGTATCTATCTATCTATCTATCTATGTATCTATCTATCTATCTATCTATCTATCTATGTATCTATGTATCTATCTATCTATCTATCTATGTATCTATCTATCTATCTATCTATCTATCTATCTATCTATCTATCTATCTATCTATCTATCTATCTATCTATCTATCTATCTATGTATCTATGTATCTATCTATCTATCTATCTATGTATCTATCTATCTATCTATCTATCTATCTATCTATCTATCTATCTATCTATCTATCTATCTATCTATCTATCTATGTATCTATGTATCTATCTATCTATCTATCTATCTATCTATCTATCTATCTATCTATCTATCTATCTATCTATCTATCTATCTATCTATGTATCTATCTATCTATCTATCTATCTATCTATCTATCTATCTATCTATCTATCTATCTATCTATCTATCTATCTATGTATCTATGTATCTATCTATCTATCTATCTATGTATCTATCTATCTATCTATCTATCTATCTATCTATCTATGTATCTATCTATCTATCTATCTATCTATCTATCTATCTATCTATCTATCTATCTATCTATCTATCTATCTATCTATCTATGTATCTATGTATCTATGTATCTATGTATCTATGTATCTATGTATCTATCTAATCTAATCTAATCTAATCTAATCTAATCTAATCTAATCTAATCTAATCTAATCTAATCTAATCTAATCTAATCTAATCTAATCTAATCTAATCTAATCTAATCTAATCTAATCTAATCTATCTATCTATCTATCTATCTATCTGTTGAAGGGTGTGGATGATGTGAAAATGGATAGGACACATTTATTCCAAGGGTTCGGTTGATCAACAGGAATGCCAGACATTGGTGAAAAGTTCCAAGACTTCACTGACGCAAAGGGAAACGTCAAAAGGACAAACAACCCACGTCAGTGTGATGTAGGTCACAAAATAGTTCACAAATCAGAAACGTCCAAAATAGAAATCAAATGGTGGCTATAAAAATAAAGAAAGTCTAGCACAATATAAACTGTCTTTTCACAAAATCCAAATATTCCTGACAAAAAAAACTGCTAACAGATACTACTGCGTGCTGGGCACCAATACTGTTACTTTGACTTTGCTATGTTGCCTCTTTGACGTCTAGGTAAGGAGTGGAGCAAAATCTTCAAATTATAATTATTCCGAAACTATTTTTTTAAAAGAGGAACTCACCAATCTACCTTACTTATTATACAAATACGTTATAATACTACGCTATTAGGTTTCACGAGAAACTAACGTGAACACAAAACGCTAGTAACATAGGAGGATAGCTTGATTGGTTGCAACATGTACAAATCACGTGTTTTACGTAAAAAGGAAATTGTAGGGAAAAATACTAATCAAGACTAATCAAAATAGCATAACCGATGATGATGAAGTTTGAACATATATATGTATGGATATAAGAAATTTACTAAAACTGCACCAATTAAATAAAATAACTGAATATAGAATTATGAAATCAAACATACAAAATTAACCCTTCTACATAGCTATCTTCTCTACTTCTTTTTTTTCGTTGCTCTTCTTCTTTAAAAAAAATGTTTATGAAAGTTCCAAACGTTAAATATTCTTCAAATGACATACTAAAATGCACAGTTTGAAGTGAAATTTGAATAAAACGGGTTTCAGTGCATTCTTAAAAAATAATGTAAGGAAACCTGTTATTCACTTTTTATAAAATGTTGTCAGTGACAATTTAAACTGATAGCATCCACCCAAAGTTCCACGTCATTAACTACGGCGGCATAAAAAGTGCACGTCAAATTGTGAAACTTAAGCATCAAGTATTGAAAAGAAACAAAATAAAAATATCTGGTTTTAGTCCTTCAATGAAAACTCCATCCATCATACATCGTCTGCAAATTCAAGTATTTCCAACAGCTAAAACGAAACGGTGGAAAGACATGGAAAGAAAAAAAGAAAGTCTAAAAGAAAGTGAGCAAACTCCTAGGCTTCTGTAAAGCGAAATCATTCATCATCATTCATTGTTTGCAATATAACCATGGAGTGTTAATATCATTATTTGCATAATTGGCACAGTAAGTTTCTTTTCACTTTTCGACTAAACGACGTTCTAATGGACCCAAGCAATAGCCGCTAACTCAGTTGGTGGCACTCGTGAAATTCGAATACCTTCATCCATAATATGTCTTCTAACTCTTTCTTCAAAGCTCGGCTACGAAATGACAAACGTGGATTGGGGTGGTGGGGCGAGGTTGAGGTGGTGATAGGGTTTGGAGTAGGGATTTGCGGCTCCTAATCTTCTCAAATTGAAAATGATTTTTTAAAACTCTGTCTCCAAAAGATTGGCTAAAAATGACAAACATGGAGCGGGGTGACGCCAGGGTGATGCGGGAAGAAGGTAAGGGGGGGAGAGGTGTGAAGGGTGAGGAGTTGAGTGTCATTTTACTTTTGTTAACTCTTTCACGACACCTCTGCTATAGGAACTACAGAAAGAAAGAGAGAGAAAGAGAGAGGGGGAGAGAGAGCGAGAGGGGGAGTATATAAAAGATACTGGTGAAATGGGGAGGACAAAAAAAAAGTTAAACGTTATTGCAGATGACTTTGAAATTGGACCCAATTTTGCACTTAGGCCTATTATCCAGGTAGTCAATAGGAATGGGATCGGGAATTAGGCGAGTGTAGAAAATAAGAAGAGAGAGAAAAAGAAAGAGGAGGTGAAGAAAAAGAACAGAGAAAAAGAAGAAAATAAGGAGGAAAATTGATGAAAAAAAGAATGAGGAAAGGGATGAGCCGATAATAAATATTTTCCTTTATTCCAACCATAAGCAAAAGCTCAATTGTGAGGAAAATAATGATTCAGTCTGACATCGATTCCGAACTGTAAAAGAAATTTATGAGCAATTGGGATTAACATATTTTATCACGGTTGGCTGTTCCTTTAAGAGATCCTGCACAATAATGTTTGCCGTTTCTGAAAGTAGATTCTAAATGGCTGCTTAAGAGAGAGGTCTACGACCTTGGAGATAATGATAGCACGCGAATGAATGTAAGCGTCTGTAATTTGTAACATTATGGCCATTCAAGGGAGGTTGTTGTTTTTTAAAAGATGGCTGCACTAAGTTAAATTGTGATGCTTCCAAAAAAAATTATCTCTCACGGATCCCATCCTCAATCTTCTGTCTGTCTCTCATTCACAGAAGCACGAGCGGACGCAAGGGTGCATGCAAAACACACATTTATACGTATACACACAGACATAAATAAATATATTCACATACACACATACAAATATATAAAACAACACTCAATATATCTCTCTCTACACACTACTGAATACAAATTCAGCAAATGGATGATGGTAGGTTGCCGAAGAAAGCTTATTCTATGCTGTATAATTTAGATTCTAGGGGAAAGAAACTGGGTTACGAACGTTCGTATGTGTTTATGCAGCGCATGAATGGATTTGGTCATTTATGGATGAATCAAGGAGTTGGTAATGTGAAAGTGTTTTTAAGAGAATTTAAACAAAGCTTGATTGACTGTAGATGGCAAGTATGGAGTGAACATGTAAATAACAGTGAACGTTTTCGTATGTATAATATGTTTTATAATTCTGAACACAACAGTCTGCCTAAATATTTGCAATTAAATATTAATAAGCATTTACAGTTTGAGATGACAAATTTAGGTTTGGTTTATCAGAATTATTTGTTCACTTTTATAGATACAGAGTGCATGCTGTTAATGATACTATTTGTCCTATATGTAAATCCGCAGATGAAAACGAATTACATTTTGTATTGTGTTGTCCATTCCTAAGTAACTTAAGGAAACAGTTTATAACCCCAAAATATTATGAAATGCCTTGTGCAACACGTCTCATTCTACTGTTAGCCTCTGACAACGAATGTACTATTAGAAAACTATGTATTTATTTATATAAAGCCATGAAACTTCGGGAACTAGCAGTATCGTAACTTGTTCTGTATTTATATGTATGTTATGATATATTCAATATTTATTGTTTTTATTATCCTTGTACACACCCTTCCAAAGGGGCGATGCCCTGAACTTATGGAATTTAAAAAAATCGTATTCTCTCTCTCTCTCTACACACACACACACACACACACGCACTCAAACTGCACCCCCCACCCACCCCTCTCCCACCATTGCATCCCTCACAAAACAATGCACACAAACATACATACACTACAATGGCATATTTGTATGCTTCAATATATAGCGACAGTCAAAGTGAAGAAGATTCGCTTTAAAATACTATACATACAGTCTGTCGGCTAGCATTACCTTGAGTGGGATCAGACCAACATAGGTGTAATTTCCCTCAATTAGCCCGCGACAGTCTATTCACAACGCAACCCGTAATTGTGCAGCAACTGGAAGAGAGGACTACATCACTAAGCTTTAAGATATACAATATCCAGTTTCTTCGTAACTGCCTACTATCTACACGGAGTATGGTTGTCTCCCACTACAAGTAGATCTTGGAAGAAAAGAAACTGGAAAAGATGAAGATTTCCCCGTCATCTGTCTGTTGGAAGGGGTGGGATGTGGGTGGGAGTAGTGATGGGTGTGGGAGTGTGGGGGTGTGGGGGTGTGGGGGTAGGGTGTGTGTGGAAATAATGCTAGGGAGACTCTTTTTCAGACCGCCAGCTTATGAGGACTCTCATGCCCATCTCTCACCTCACCTCTTATCTCTTTTTGTCTCTCTGTCCCTGTCTCTGTCTCTGTCTCTGTCTCTCTCTCTCTCTCTGTGTGTGTCTCTGTCCCTGTCTCTCTCTCTTTCTTTCTGATATACAACATACTGTGCCTAAAACCTAACATTCGCTTAAAGTTTAAAGGTGAAAAGTTCGAAAGTCCTCTCAAGGGTTTCAAGATCACCCTCGCCGTTGTTGTCACCACCTTCATTATTATCAGCATCATATTACAAAGTACACCGCAACAGCAACCATTACCACCGCCACAATAACAACAGCAACAGCAACAACAAAAACGTCACAGTCTAATAACCAGGATTTTCAACACCAACGCAATGACATCCATTCTTTCTCGACGTTCCATCATCATCATTAGCAGCAGCAGCATGACTACCATCTTCGCCACCACCGCTATCAACACCACTACCATTCAACAACTCACCTTCCTAACTCCCCAAACTAGCCATCTATTGCCTCCTCCTCCTCCTCTTTATCGTGAGTTCTTGACTCTAACATTGTCACAAACATTTTGCTGACTTGCGACACGTTCTTTGACACTACCTTGAAGTTGACAGGCTGCGGTTTGACTGTCAGTGTCCCTGCCAATCTTAATGCACTTATGGGATGTGACATTGCACTTGTTTTCTTCTTCGCCAATCACACCATCCAGGTCAAATAGGTAAATCAAGCCACACGGTACGGTTTTTTATTGGATTTCAACACCGCGAGAAGATTATTTTCGTTTCATCGACATGATCATTCATTGGAACTCGACGTCGGATATAAATTACATGCTTTATGGGTCTTGAAAAGGGTATTACAAGGCAAGGTCGTTGCTAGCATGGAACCAGCGCAGTATAAGTCTAATGATGGTGGTGATGATGATGATGATGTTAATGATGATGATGTTAATGCTGCTGCCGCTGCTGCTGCTGCTGCTGCTGATGATGATGATGATGATGATGATGATGATGATGATGATGATGATGATGACGATGATGATGATGCAGTTGTTGCTGCTGCTGACATTTAGGTTGATGATGATTGCATCAAGCCAGATATTCAAGTGGACAAAAAACAAACTCACGATGGGTGCGATTCTTAGTAGCTGCGTCTTACAATCTTCCAGTACCACCTACAACGGCCTAGCAGAAAAAGAGACTGGGTGGGTGCTCGTGCGTGCGTGTGCGTGTGTGCGTGGGTGGTTGTTCGTGTATGTGTGTGTGTGCGCAACAATGACACGTGGCTGGGCATACTTTCCTTTACAGGGTAGCTGCTCATACAAGATGAATGGACTCCAACAAACTAGTGCGCAATTCCACGTCAACCGCACTTACATAGGAAAAGTCGATTTTAATACATCATGCGAGAACAAATGCTTTTCAAAAGACGAAACCAGACGACCATACCAAAATTTAATCTTCTCTCTTCTGTTGACATCATTGCAAGCTAAGGCTGGCCGCACACCGTTCTCCTCGTCACGTATTCTCTTCTGGTATTACCAGACGATCTAAGACCTACCGCACATCAATCACCCTGCGTGCAGGGAGATGTTTTCAAGGCAGAACAGTCTCAAGAAAAGCTTTTACGGTCACTTTTGAAATGCAGTTTCTCGATAATTGAGAGCATTGGTCTTTATCTGCATTTTTGATCGTTGAAACTGGATTAAATCCTTGTATTCTTGCGTTTGTTACTTTGTTCTTTACTTGTGTGCATGCTAAAACTGGACTATGCACGTTGAAGTTGGTTTCATGGAAATCATCATCATCATCATCATCATCATCATCATGAACGGGTTTATGGCTGCATACATTTTTGAACGCAACGACCTCGAAGGATCTTTCGATGCATATTCTGAATATCAACGATCTGTCAGGGATCAGAAATTGATACGATCTGCCTCATCAGTCTTTGATACCCAGGGTGTTCAGAAACCTTAGGGTCTGTGAGCTGGATGGCTGCAAGTTCTGTCTCTCGCGCCTGAGTTGCATTAAACAGATGCATGGTGACAGGCCCCCTACCGAGTCACCTTGCCTTCGATACCCAACGTTAGCCTTCTTAAATGTCTGCACAGGACAGGGAATCAACTTAGAGCGAGACTTACTGTCATGAACTGGCTAGTTTTAACTCTGCTTATTACTATTTAGCCATGTGTAGTCTTTGTACCAGTAGAGAGTCAGTAGATTACACAGCAGCAATTAAAGGCCACACACAGCGAGCTAGCCACACACAACGCAGTGAGTCAGCACTTGAGCTTTGAATCTGCCCGTTTTTAACCAATGAGAGCTCAGCCAAGCGGTTGGAGCAGTTTTGACTGTGTCAAAACCTAGCACAGCTTGGTCAGTCGTGTGTGAGACGAGGTAGAGTCAACATCTCCACAGCTAGAGAAATCTCTTCACTCATAGACCAGGAAGCAGGACTTTAGAATCTTAGAATTCTCTCAAGTCACCACGGGCCTGAACTTGTCAAACAGGTAAATGAACACCCTTCTGTTTCATCGTGATATATTTATATTATTGTTGAAATTATGTTTGAAGAATTTGCTATGCATAAATGTGAATTATTAATCCGAATTTACCGTACCACGTGGAAAAGCCGAACACGTGGCGAAACACGACCGGTTGCGCCGCCATGTTGTATACCATACGGAACCACTGTTGTTTAACTTATATGTATGTTTGCAGACCAGTGGCTGTACCACTGAATGTTTATATTATTATTAATTCTGTATGTGTATAGTTAGACACGATTGATATTTATGTATGTATAGGAATTTAGAGTGAGATTCCAGTGGACCCCGGAAGTAGCAGAATGTTCGTCGCTTATGTATAGAGATGTGGAGCTATCACTGAGGGCTACTTTGGCTTTCAGTGAGACGCTCTGCACAAACCGATTATTCAGGGTTGTGCAGAATTTCGTCTCTTATATTACAGACGAGCAGGCGAGCTATCCCGAGCTATCCTGTGCACCCCACTCCACAGAAACGACTAGTTGGTTGAGGAGCCCTACCGCACAAGTCGGAAAGAGCTACCTTGAAAAACACCCTGTCAGACCCCACAGCGTGGCAAGGGAACCCAACTACATAACGACAAAGGTGTACCAGAAGCTACCTCACAGAAGGACTTCGACCGCACCATCAGAAAGTTAAGTGTAATCGACGAAGGTGCACTTAAACTCTTCAGAAACTGTAAAACGGACCACAGTAGTCCAACTCTCCAGAAACTGTAAAAAGGACCACAGTAGTCCAAATCTACATGAGATATAATAGCAAGTGCCCGAGGAAGAAATAACAGCTGCATAGACTATCAGCGATCGAACTATTAGCAGTAACTGAGACTTTTTAAGTTAGATTAGTACTTAGAGAATCTTGTATAGAGTAGAAGAAATAAATGTGTGATTTTAACTGTTATCAAGTGGCTGGTCTACATATGATTCATAGCCGTGTGAAAGCTAGTGTGACAGTACTCTTTTACCATTTTTCTATCTATTTCTGTACCCCAACCTTAACACAGAACGAGCTAAACAAATACATTTATTAAAGTAATTCATAGGGTGACTTACTAGCAGTTCCCACCGAATAAACGTGAGGGTCCATAATTCCATTGTGCAGAGCCCATAAACCCCACGTGACACTTACTAAGACATTTTGACGAGGAAGAACGTAGAAGGGATATTAGAGGGTGGGGCGGGGTGGGGTGGGGATGGAAGCGGAAAGGGAAAAAGAGGTAATGATAATAATCAAAACAGTATATCTCCTCTTTTTCTGCCATGTCCATTCTGTTGTCCAGCACTTTTATCTCCCAGCCCCCTCCATTCTTCCACCTCCACGCAATCCACATCGTTAGACAATAATAAAAAAATAGATGATCTAGCATCCCACCCCACCTTAATAAACCTCCCCTTACAAAAAACACGCACACACACATACACACACTCACTCTCTCTCTCACACACACACATAAACACACACGATGTTCGTTTTGCGACCGACTGGTGCACTAGCCTTCACCGTTTTAAAGCAGATCCAGCACCTGTGATTGCGCAGACAGGGACATTACTTGGGAAGAAAAGGGGGCTATAATAGTCTGCCCCCCGACTTTCAAACTCATAATTATAAGCTTACATAGCATCGTGCGACAGAGGCCCACCGCCGCTAAAAGAGGAACATTGCATACTTAGTAAGAAGCATTATGTAAGTTGTCAGATTAATGAAGTCAGGTGAACAAGAAAAAGGAAAAGTTTGAAAGGTAGAATAAAAGGAAACGAACAGAAAATGTGAGAAGGAGAAAGAAGGGGATTGTGGAGAGAGAGAGAGAGAGAGAGAGAGAGAGAGAGAGAGAGAGAGAGAGAGAGAGAAAGAGAGAGAGAGGAGAGAGAGATAGGGAGGGAGAGAGAGAGGGAAGAACGGAGGGAAGAAGGTTGTTACGTTGAAACGCGAAGGATAGTATGTCTGAAACGCGCATGATAGATCTAATCGTTTCGCTTTGCAAAGTATTTAATAATAGAGTGTATTTACCTTTGATTTGAGTTTGCATTGTTGTTAGAAGAAGCTTTGTATAACGTTGATAATTTCCGTTAGTCGATATTATTGGAGAATTCTCTAGATTTGCTTGTTTACTGTCGATCGAAACTTCGCGATAAATGTAGACAGCTGAGAAAATTCTTGGACTGAAAAGAATGTTGTATGACGTAAGACAGTGATGACGAATTTATTTTGTGATTGGTTATAATTGCGTCATACTCGATCGTTGCACCGTGTTCTGGAGTAGAGAAAAACTATATATTCGATGCTCTCTGTGAAGGAAGAGAAAGTGGTGTTTCACCCGTCCCCTATACGCTTAAAGTGTCCGGGGACGTAAATTTACTCAAAAAAAAAAAAAAAAAAAAAGAAGGAGAGGGAAAAGGCGATTGTATGCAGTTGTTGATGAACGCTGAATAAAGTTTGAAAACTTCATACGACGACTCCGTGCCTTGTGGCTGATTGAACGGGTTGCGTGGATAAACGAATCTGAGCTACACTCATCAGTACTTCAGCATTGGGGCTGAATCAACTACTGATAGAATAACACCTTCAACGAGTGTAACAGAGTTAGTGGTAGATGTAGAGAAGTATGAGATGGAATACAGAGGACGAAGAAGAACGCTCAACGAACGAAGGATCGGATGCAAAGCAAAGGGAACGTTAAGGCGACTAGACGATGTATGTGTATGTGGGAGGGGGTAGGAGGAGGAAAAATAATAGGACGAGAAGGAGAAGGACGACGACGACGGCGGCGGCCATGATGATGAAGATGCTGATGCTGTTGATAATAATCATCATCAACATAATCATCGCCGTCATTATCATCATCGCCTCGTCGCCGTCCTCGTCCTCCTATTATTTCTCCTTTTCCACCGTCCACCCGATATCATCATCATCATCATCATCATCATCATCATCATCATCATCATCATCATCATCATCATCATCATCATCGTCGTCGTCGTCGTCGTCGTCGTCATGAAGAAGAATTCGAAGATGAACACGGAAAAGAAGAAAACAAAAAGAGAAGGATAAATAGGCAGGAAGATAGAACAAGAGGCAGATGAAAAACAAGGTTCTCAAGTTTTCAACTTGGGCCTCTTGCCAAACGTGTGCATGATTTATTAACCAAACCACGTGTATTTGCATAAGACTTATACTGCCGCCGCATGCTAATCTGCAGCTTTTTTAAAAACTCAGTTTTATAAATTACGCTCATACAAGCATTTTTCAGAGACGTTGTGATGTGTTACTGGGCCATGTAATGTTTCATCCAACTGAACTGTCATCAATCAATCTATTCATTCAAGATTAAATACGGATTTGGAGATTGGTGGGGTTTAGTGATCTGTGTGTGAGGGGTTATGGGAGTGGGATGTGTGTGTGTGTGTGTGTGTGTGTGTGTGTGTGTGTGTGTGTGTGTGTGTGTGTGTGTGTGACGGTCGACGCAATTTATGCGCACACTTAAAGTATCACTGTACGAGGGAAGATGTATATTGTATTTCTATTATACAATTGTGTCTGTGTTCATGTGTCCTATCCTATCCTATCCTATCCCGTAACTCGGAGGTCGTAGGGGCACCACAGTACAGATGATCGTTTAACCAGCGTACTCCATCTTTCCCTGTCCTCAGCAACCCTGATCGTTTCGCTCAGTGTCAAACCAGTCCATTCGCGAATGTTGTCCCCCCACCTCTTTTTCGGTCTCCCTCTTCTTCTACCTCCTTGCACTGTGCCTTGCAGGATGGTCTTTGCAAGACCTGATGATCTGGTGACGTGGCCATACCATCGGAGTTTCCGTGTTCATGTGTGCTGTACAGTAATACTAATATAAGGTTTTAACTGACAAACAAACATAACAAACTGAGTCTATTATTGTTGTTCAAACTAGTATCTGGCTATGGGTAACTGATGAAAGGAAAAATCTACCCTCTAAATGTCATCAATCAAGCCATATTTATAAGAATAATAAATAAATTATTCACGTTATTATAATAAGCACAGAGAGAGAGAGAGAGAGAGAGAGAGAGAGAGAGAGAGAGAGAGAGAGAGAGAGAGAGAGAGAGAGAGAGAGAGAGAGAGAGAGAGAGAGAGAGAGAGAGAATAAGTGAATTATGAACCTTACTTTTAAGGATCTGAACTAATTTTCCTCTTCTTCACCTTCGTTTCTTCAAACTGTACAACACAAAAGTATATGTAGCAAGAAGAAAAATGAATCGAGGGCAACCGAATGAAAAGAAAAGGAAATGTGTTTTCAGCCTCTCTAACATTTTAGAGGCCCTTCACACACTATTGGGCCACAGTCATATTCAGCCCTGTGCGCGTTAAGAGGGCTTAAAACGGGCCTTTAAGTACGCATTTGTGGTCACTTTTGCACTTCAGGACAAAGGAAAGCATTGGGGTTCGCGCCATTTAAGGTAGTTTTTATCGACAACACTCCGAGGTTTCTGAAGTGCGATGTCGCAAAAATACATACCCGCCCTTTGGACAAATGCTGCAGGTTCTCCTCGGCCTCGCCTCTACACCGACTCAAAGAACTTCCTGTCAAACTCTCGTGCAAGAAGAAGGGAATTAGAAGAAGAAGAAGAAGAAGAAGAAGAAGAAGAAGAAGAAGAAGAAGAAGAAGAAGAAGAAGAAGAAGAAGAAGAACCGCCATTCAGTTTCACCTATCGCGTCTTCACTGACGATTTGAAGGATTTGACAAGGACGTCGAACATTAAATAGCGTCTTTTACTCGCACGCTTATCACTCATAAAGCTGTCCGTCAATAAAACGCACGCAGAACTGGTTTCCTCTAAACTGCAGATTTTGTTAACCGAAAGTCAATATCGCGTGCAGATTAAGGTCACCTAACCCTTTGAAAGTTATTTAGTTTAGGTTTTATTTTGTTTGCCTGTTTGGTTGGTCGGTTGGGTATAATTTGGTGGCTTGGTTGTTGCTGTTTTGGTGGTGATGATGGTGGTGAAGGTGATGGTTACTGTCGCTGTTGTTGCTATTGATGTTGTTGTGATGGTGGTGGTAGTAAAGGTGATGCTTGTTGTTGTTTCAAAAAAAAGCAGGATTGCTATAAAGGTACATCAAGCTTCCACTAAAAATGAGGACACAGTACTAGTGCGTATTTAGTACTATGTTCGTGTGAGTGTGTGTGCGCGCGCGTATATATATGTTGTGTGTACAGTAAGTTTGTGATATGAATTCTCGTTTTATGTATATGTTGTAATAGTTATGTGCATATGTTTCTTGTAAAGCTATGAAAATTGCAGTTACGAGACTATTCTCACACTTTTTCCATACTTGTCTCATGTCACTGTGGTTTTGTGACAGTAGACCCTATTCTCTCTCTCTCTCTCTCTCTCTCTCTCTCTCTCTCTCTCTCTCTCTCTCTCTTTCTCTCTCTCTCTTTCTCTCTCGCTCTCTTTCTCGCTTTCCAAGTTCTGAAGTACCCAAATCACAGTTGGGTAGACAAGAGCCCTTCCTTTGTTTTGCACATAAGCGATCAGCCATCCAGGTAACCTTGCTTTACTAATTCAAAGAAGAGCACATGTCCAATCCACTTTGCTATCGCGACAACCAAAATACTGCAATGTAAACAACAACAAAAATACGCTAAAAGCTACTGCCTGCAAACATTTGTAAATTGCTTTCACAATGCAGATAAAATAACAACTTTCAAGATAATTCTTTCACCGGATTTGGTGGAGCGGCTTGACGAAAATAAAATATTTTTGACAAGACATCCAGATCCCAAAATAGAAACTCTCCAAAAAAAAATATTTCCTCTCCTATAAAGCCTCCTGATCCACAGTTCTGAAGAGAGATGTGCCCATCTGTGGGAGTATATAGGGACTTGTTGTGAATGAACCGTTTGAACTTTTGCACGACGCTTGGCACCTTCCACCTTTTATTTTCTTTCTAGAGTTTATTCATTTGGAATGTAAAGATTGTGAAGAGGCTGCCACGTGCGCCGGCGGCATGCTTACAAAAGGAGGCCTTTAAAGCCTAGCTTTCTTCCTGTCTTCCCTCCCTGTTTTCTTCTTTCTGTAATACCTCAACCACGTATATCGAGATTTTAAGGTACGAGGAGCATTTAAAGGTAAAGCCTGCGCCGTGAAAAGCCATCGGTCACGGACACTTTTAGTTTCATTTATTTGAAGGCGGTAAAAACAGTTCTATGAAATGTAGAAGCGCCAAAACCGGCAATTGAAATGGTAATACAAATTAATATCGGTTTAATTCGCTGTAAAATAAAATATTTAAAACGTCTTCTTTTCCATCGTCATATTTTTTTATATTATCGTCAGCAATACTTGCTTCCAAACATACATATGGTCGCTGCAGTTTACAGAACTGTCCATAATTGTAAAAAAATGGTTAGCACAGTTAAAGCGAACTGTAATAGTATGACTTAAAATAAAGGAACAAAAATATGAGAGTAGAAAGGAAGAGTGAGAACGTGGATGCAATCATTTAAGAGGAATATACAATTATCAATATATATATAGTTGTTATTGTTTGAGATTTATATTCTTTATATTTTTAAGTTAATATGAAACAAACAGAAAAAACAAGTCTATTCTTCAGTGGAACTGCCGATCCATAGCTACAAATCTACAGTATCTATGTGAACACATATCAAAAATCGATCATAATGTCTTATCTTTACCATCATTAAATGTCAACTGTACCAAAGTTGCTGTTACGTTGAAACGAACGAAAGTGTGTCTAAAGCGCGCACGATAGATCTAATCGTTTCGTTTTGCAAAGTATTCAATAATGGAGTTTATTTACCTTTGATTTGAGTTTGCATTGTTGTTAGGAGAGGCTTTGTATAACGTGGATAATTTTCGTTGGTCGATATTGTCGGAGAATACTCTGGATCTCCTTGTTTACTATCGATCGAAGTTTCGGGACGATTGTCGAAGAAAGAGAAGGTTCGGGGTATGTGTGGAGAGATGAATGACGTAAGTCAGTGATGACGATCTTTTATTCGATTGGTGGCAGTGCGTCATTTCTACTGTATTCGAAATCTTTCCGGAAGAGAGAGAGGTTATAAAATTGTGTGCCGCACTGTTGTTGAGTGAAATTGTTGATAGTAAAGTTGTTGATAGTGATTTGGAAAGTTGCTGTGAAAGTTGTTGAGTTGAATTGAGAATTGTATGCAGTTGTTGATGTGTGCTGAATAAAAGTGGAAAACTTCATACGTCGACTTTGTGACTTGTATGCTGTTTGGACGGGCTGCGTGGATAAACGAATCTGAGTTACACAACTATCAGGAATTCAAGCATCGGGGCTGAATCAGATACTGATAGAAAACACCAACATCAAACGGAGTGTAACATTTTGGGGGCCAAGCCGGGATTCACGCCATAGCCAAGGGTTCAACTGCTACAACAAGCGAGTCAACGTTACGAGAGGCAGTCATCGAGGGTAGCCGCCAACGAGTTGCGTCGAGAGGGGCCAACATACTGGGACTACATCACCGATAGGTTCGGGTTGACTGCAAGGGCGTGTAGTCGCTGAACAGTTGCTTCGTGAGCGAACAACAGATCGGGACTACGTTGCTGCCGTAAGACTACGTCGAGGGACAGTCTCGGAGCTACATCGCCAGTGTTACAGAGAGCGGCGAGCGGACGTCGCGTCTACTTCAGCACAGGAGCATATACATCAACACCAGCGTGGTGCAGCGTCGCATACGACGAGGACAGCGGGGCCTGCGTCAGCGAAGGCGACTAGTGGAAAGCATCAGCGCTACTGCAGAAAGCGTGCTGTTCTAGAACAGTCTAGAAAGGTACAGCACAGTCAAGAACTTTCCAGAAAAAGAACTCTACAGTCAAGAACTTTCTAGAAAAAGAACTTTCCAGAAAAGAACTTTCCAGAAAAGAACTTTCCAGAAAAGAGCTTTCCAGAAGCATCAAGATGGCTGACTTCTGGCAGAAAGGGGTTGAACTGAATCTAAAAGGCAAGCAGCTGACGGAGTACGCCAAGTCTCAGGAGAGAATACGAGAAAGAGAATTGGAAGAGAAGCGTCTAGAAAAAGAAATAGAACTAGAACAGAAGCGTCTAGAAGTAGAAGAGCAGCGTCGCCGTGAAGAACGAGAATTAGAAGAGCAGCGTCGCCGTGAAGAAAGAGAATTAGAACAGAAGCGTCTAGAAATTGAACAGCAGCGGCAAGAAAAAGACAGAGAATTCGAGCTGAAGCGTCTTGAGTTCCAGCTAGAAATGGCGCGTATCCAGCAACAGCAGAATGCGCCACAAGTTATCAGTGACAACAAAGCTCCAAAAATGCCAGCATTCGTCGACGGGAAGGACCAGATCGACAGCTATCTGGCGAGATTCGAAAGGTTCGCCGAAAGCTCCAATTGGCAACCTCGAGACTGGGCGATTCGACTAAGTGCACTTCTGACAGGGCAAGCGCTCGAAGTTTACACCAGACTGTCGAACGATGACGCCAAAAACTACGACGTCTTGAAAGAGGCCCTATTGCAGTGCTACAACTTTACAGAGAAGGGCTACCGTAAACGCTTCCGTGAATGCCGGCCTAAGTCAGACGAGACGCCAAAGCAGTTTGTGGAGCGCCTGTCGTCATATCTACACAAGTGGGTGGAGTTATCAGGCGAAAGCAAGTCTTACGACAGTCTCCATGACCTGATCGTGAAGGAACAATTTCTCAATGCTTGTCACAAGGACCTAGCGACCCACTTAGAAGAACAAAAGCTGCAGACGCTTAAAGATGTGACTGAGGCTGCTGAAAGATATCTCATCGCTCATGGGAAGACCCTGGGGCCACCCAGCGCGACGAAACATTTTCAGAAGACTGGAAACCATGTGAACCAGATCCAGGGGAGCCAGACGAACCAGAGACAGACGGACTCCACGCCTCCTCCCAGGGAAGGGCATTCAAGAGGCTGTTTCACTTGCAACGCTACAGACCACAGAGCTGCCAGCTGCCCTCAAAGCAGAAATAGCGTACAGCGGAGCAGTACGGACAATGCAGCGGTGGGCAACCGACAGAGACGTTTCTCCAATCAACGGCAAAACAGTAGATCTGACCATCAAGTGTGCGGCGGGAGCGTCATTCTTCCGAGTGAGACCAAGCGCACAGCTACTCCTGCGGACGTGCAAGAGTGCATGACCGATGGCCAACTTCTCCTTGCCAACGGAAAATCCATCCCCGTCGTCGCCAGCGCAGCTGTGACCGTCCAGAACATGCCTGTTTCAAAGGGACGCGTCGGAAATCATGAAGTGACTGTCTTAAGAGACTCTGGCTGTAGTGGGGTCATCGTCAGAGAAGACCTAATCGCTAAAGAACAGTTCACTGGCGATTCAAAATGGACACTTATGGCCGACAGCAAATGTTTGAAAGCGCCAGTTGCGAAGATTCATGTCAACACCCCTTTCTACATAGGCGAAGTCGAAGCGGTTTGCCTGAAGAAGCCGCTGTATGATTTGATGATCGGGAATATCGACGGCGCGAGACGACCCGACGACCCCGATCCAGAATGGAGTCCTGCCTCAACCCAACGCGTCGAAGTTGTGGAGGAGGATCCATTGCCGTTTCCCGATGGAGACCTTACAGAGCTGCTACGGGACAATGTGGTTACTCCGGCTCAGCCCTGCCGACCAGAGATCGTCGGTGCTGTTACTACCAGGGCCCAGGCCAAGAGAGACAAGATGTCTACGCCACTGAAGGTCGCCGACAACTCCAAAGCTGCCATCGTGGACAGAGATAAGCTGATCCAGCTCCAGGAAGCTGATAGCACTTTAAACAAGTACAGGAACCGCCAAGACCACGTGACCAAAGGCAGTGGTACGGTCTATTTTGAGGTGAAGGCCAAGATCCTGTACCGAATCTTCCAGCACCCGAGGGTCAACGGAGGTAAACCACTACGTCAAGTACTGGTACCATTACCCTTAAGGCGCCAGGTGATGGAAGTAGCGCATGACTCAATTATGGGAGGTCACCTAGGTATCAAGAAGACGTCAGACAGAATCCAGGCGGTATTCTACTGGCCAGGGCTTCATGCGGACGTCAGCCGTTTCTGCCGATCGTGTGACATTTGCCAGAAGACCATACCTCGAGGAAGGGTCCCGAAAGTGCCTATGCAGAGGATGCCTCTGATCGACCGACCTTTCAAGAGGGTGGCCTTAGACTTAATCGGCGAAATAAGACCTCCGAGTGAAGAAGGTCATCGATGGGTACTGACTTTAGTGGACTATGCGACTCGGTACCCAGAAGCAGTGCCGCTGAAGAAGATTGACACTGAAACTGTAGCAGAGGCACTGGTGGACATGTTCAGTAGACTTGGAGTGCCTGAAGAAATTCTGACAGACCTCGGGACACAGTTCGTCTCTGACTGTATGAAGGAGGTCAACAGACTGCTGAGCATCCGGCATTTGACTACGACACCCTACCATCCGATGTGCAACGGGCTTGTCGAGAAGTTCAATGCTACGCTGAAGTCCACCCTGAAGAAACTGTGCAGCGAGCAGCCCAGACAATGGCATCGCTATATCAACGCCTTACTTTTCGCCTACAGAGAAGTACCGCAGGAGTCCACCGGCTTTTCTCCGTTCGAGCTGCTGTACGGAAGAACCATCCGAGGGCCGATGCACATCCTAAAAGAACTGTGGACGAAAGAAGTAGACACCCCAGAGGTGAAGAACAGTTACCAGTACGTGTTTGAGCTACGAGAGAAGCTGGAGCAGACACTAGAGATAGCCAGAGAAAACCTGAAGAAGTCCCAGGACTGTGGAAAGCACTACTATGATCGTAGGGCTGTGAACAAGAAGTTCAAACCTGGCAACAAAGTGCTGGTGCTGCTACCTACTGATCACAATAAGTTGCTGATGCAGTGGAAAGGCCCGTACGAAGTGGAGACCGTGGTGGGAATCAACGACTACAAGGTGAAGGTCGGCCAGCATTCCAAGATATACCACGCCAACCTCCTTAAGCTGTACGTGGAAAGACCATCAGAGACTGTGCACGCAGCCACAGCAGCTGTGACCGACGACAGCTTTGACAGCGAAGAACTGTTGGAACTGGGAGACTTCCACAGCAAAGAAGGCATCGATGATGTTAAGCTAGGATCAAGCTTGACGGAAGGTCAAAAGATGGAGCTCAAGGACCTTATGGGCGAGTTTCCCCACAACTTTAGCGATGTCCCTGGTTCTACAACTTTGGTCGAACATGAAGTCCACACCCAGACCTGGAAGGAGCATCTGCAGACCTTGAGGGAGCTGTTCCACCGTCCTGCAGAAGCCAACCTGACCGTGAGACCAAGCGAATGCATTCTGGGAGATGACAACGTCGACTGCGACGGACATCCGACGGAAGAAGGAGACAACGGAGGACGCACTGATTCCAGGGAAGCCCACGTGATCATCGTCTTTGACCCTGGGCCGATGACGACCGCAACTGACGAGGGCGTCGTTTCCTTGCGAATGAAAGAACATTGACTGTGTGGACGAACTAAGAATATTGGTAATGACAGACTTGAAAATGAAAAACGTTGACTGGGTAAATGATCTGTGAACATTGACAGTGTCCAGAAAGACTTGCAGATGAGAAACTTTGACTCTGTGTGAATGAACTGTGAACATTGACAATATCCAGACAGATTTGAAGATGAAAACCATTGACTCTGTGTGAATGAACTGAGAACGTTGATAGTGTTCAGACAGGCTGAAATAAGTCTTAATTCTGTACATTGTTTGTGAATTACGTTTCAACGTTGTTGAAAGAAATTAAGTAAATTTCTTCTTGAGTGGGGGGTTATGTTACGTTGAAACGAACGAAAGTGTGTCTAAAGCGCGCACGATAGATCTAATCGTTTCGTTTTGCAAAGTATTCAATAATGGAGTTTATTTACCTTTGATTTGAGTTTGCATTGTTGTTAGGAGAGGCTTTGTATAACGTGGATAATTTTCGTTGGTCGATTTTGTCGGAGAATACTCTGGATCTCCTTGTTTACTATCGATCGAAGTTTCGGGACGATTGTCGAAGAAAGAGAAGGTTCGGGGTATGTGTGGAGAGATGAATGACGTAAGTCAGTGATGACGATCTTTTATTCGATTGGTGGCAGTGCGTCATTTCTACTGTATTCGAAATCTTTCCGGAAGAGAGAGAGGTTATAAAATTGTGTGCCGCACTGTTGTTGAGTGAAATTGTTGATAGTAAAGTTGTTGATAGTGATTTGGAAAGTTGCTGTGAAAGTTGTTGAGTTGAATTGAGAATTGTATGCAGTTGTTGATGTGTGCTGAATAAAAGTGGAAAACTTCATACGTCGACTTTGTGACTTGTATGCTGTTTGGACGGGCTGCGTGGATAAACGAATCTGAGTTACACAACTATCAGGAATTCAAGCATCGGGGCTGAATCAGATACTGATAGAAAACACCAACATCAAACGGAGTGTAACAGTTGCAAGGCTTCTACTTTCCACCAGTAACGAATTTCAGCAGGAACAAAGTTCAGTGTGCGATTTATTTAAGGAATGAAAAGGATTACATTTTGAACCCGTCTCCGATACCAAAAGAGCTAACTGATATATTTTTTGCTTGTGTTAAACTTAAAGTAAATGAGGAATTCAGCCTTAATATTTTGTCAATATGTTATCCAATAGGACCTAATGCCAGTACGGTTGATTGGATCAGATTTGTTGGCGTTTCAGAAAATTGGATAATTAATGAAAATGTTAATTCTCATTCGCAAGTCTGGGACAATGACTGTCAATATACCTCAGATATCAAATTTGTGCATGTTATATTTGAATCTAATTTGGTCTTGTTAAATGATGGGCAAGTGATTCGCATCCCTGACATTTTAACTCACCGAGCTGCGGCGCTTGATTTAACTCTTGTTCACCAGATCTTGTTATTGGTTTTGAGTGGAATGTTCTGTGTGATTCTTTAGGCAGTGACCATTTGCATATTGTGACAACCTTCAATAATCCTGTTGAAACGCAGATAGAAGATGACGTCATTCCTAAGTACGTTTATGACAGAGCAGATTGGGATTTGTTCAAATCTTTATTGATGTCATAAAGTACTGATTTTGGAAATGTAGATGATGTAAATTTTGTATATTCCCAATTTCCTGAAAACTTTCAAACTGCAGCAAGTGTCTCAATCCCTAATGGAGCCTTACTTTGACCTCTTTTATTTTAATTCATGATTGACCTAGAAATGTAAGCAAAACAATATTCCTAGTTCAGTATGCTGATGACATAGCGGTCTGGATGAATGTTTTGCTGAGAAAGAAAACATCTTTTTTCGATGTAAAACACATTACTAAACTTTATCAGAATGAAATAAATAATATTATAATTTATATGAGTTTAAATGGTCTGGAATTACCTAAAAATAAGACAAACATGTTCTTTTTTATAATAGTCACGAGCCAAGGCAACTGCCAAGCATTTTCATTAACAAAGAGGGACTTAAATATGTTAAAGAAGTGTAAGTTGTGAGTGTTTATTTAACTTGTAAGTTGCACTGGAAAAAGCATACTGACTATTTAATACACAAAGCTATTAAAATGAATAACCTGTTGCAAATCATTGCTAAACAAGCTTGGGGTCAAGATTCACAAGTTTTAGTTCATTTAGTTTGTGCTCTCGTTAGATCAAAACTAACGTATGGACAGGAAGTTTACTTCTCTGCTCCTGCCTGCTACCTTAATAAATTACAGAGTTTAGATAGCAAAGCTATGAAACTAGCACTAGGTGTTCCCATTCATACTAAAACTAGTGTACGTATGAAGTAGCAGGTGTTTTTTTTTAGAAAAATTGAGGAAAATGATGTGCACTAAATATATTATAAGAACAGCTGCGGTATTTAATAGCACAGAGGAAGAACTGCAGTTAAGATCAGACGTCAACTTCCCTAAAAGAACTCAAAATACTAACATGTTTCAAACTATTGCAACTTATACAAAAGATTTAGTTCAGACACATTAAAAAATATAGAACTCATGTATAACAGAGAACTGATATCATCCATCTCTCTTGGGGAGCTTGAAAATGCAAGTTATGATATAAACTACTGCACTGAAAAAAAGAACAAAAATGCTAGCTTAATCATATCTGATGTTAATATTTATCTAGCAGAAAATTATTCATTTTCTTTTAAAATATACACTGATGGTGTTGTTTTAAAAACAGGTGATACAGGCGCGGCATTTGTTATACCTGATTATAAAATTTCTGAATCATAGTATCTAGGTAAGGGAAAATCGATTTTCACCGTTGAACTTCTAAAATTTTAATGGCATGAAGTAAAGTTATGAGCATAACATTTCATCTATTAAGTATTGTAATATTCGTAGATTCTAAATCCGGACTTCAGGCGTTAAATTCCAATTCCTATAAAGAAAGAAAAGACATTATCTTTGAAATTAAATACCTCCTTGTAAATGGTACAAATGTAGACTTTTGTTGGATCCCCTCTCATTGTGGTTTTGGATACAATGATTGGGCAGGTCGAGCTGCGAGAAACGATGCTTTACGTATAAACGCAATCTCTTTGACATTACCAGTGACTGTCAAAGAAGTTTCTCATTTCATATTCAAGAGTTCAAGAACAGTTGTCATTTTAAACAACAGTATGATAAACATTGTGGAATTCCCAGATCTGTTACTTGCATGGTCTACCGAATTTATATGAATTCTGCGAGAACCAAGTATTGTAAAATGTGTGTGTGTGTGTGTGTGTGTGTGTTTGTGTGTGTGTGTGTGCAAAGAAATTTTTTCTTTGAAACATGCATTATATCAATGCGACACTGTGAACGGTAGATTGCTTAGAAATTTAGCAAAAATATGAGAACTTAGCTTTGAAATGTGTATTCAATTGGCAAAAGCGTTTCTATCCTCTTCAATTGGTCAGTTCATATGATGAATATTATTAACTCTGATCGCCGAAATGTATTTATTTATTCATGTACTGCATTTTCTGATTTTCTTTTTTTTTTCTTTTTGTTTGGTCTTATCATTTTTATGAAGAAGACAATAAAACAAACAAAACATTATCAAATGCGCATGAAAAAATTCACACACAATATAATCAGTGCACATTAAGCAGCAAATTAGCGCATTTGGGTGGTTTGGTTTCATCCTGGTTTGGGCTACAGCCGGCTGTTAAAGCTCGCAATTAGAACAAATAATTAATAATTATTTCAGAGTAATATTTCACGAAATATTAAGTGTCTATAAATATGCGGTCGAACATTCACCTTCAAAGTCTTTTGTCTTCTGTAATCGTCCTTGCACTCATCATCCCAGCATGTTTGACAGTAGCTTGTGGTGATCGTCCCTGATCAGGAAAGATAACCGAGGCTTAGTGTTTGAACAAGAACAGTAAGTGCCCTTCGCGATAATCACGAGCATCATGCAGCTGGGCAGGAAATTAAGAGACTGATAGACTTGGAATGTGAAGATGTTTCATACTGCTTTTTTATCACTGCCAAGATCTGTGCATGTACGCCTTAAATTATCGCTTTATTTCAGTACTAATGAAACATTTCGTAATCAACCAAGGCCAGTTTATATAATTACGATTAGTTTGCACACTATTAAAAAAAACCACATAAAAAACACAGCTATTATTGCAGATCAAAGTTAAAGAACAAGCCTCATGTATTGCTGCAGCCGTTTCTCTTCATCCTCTTCTTCCCCTCCCTTCATTTTATCTTCCCGCTGTGTGACCCTCTCTTATCCTAATGCTTCCCGTCGTCCTCTTCCACTCTCCTCATTGTTCTCCTCCTCCTTATTTTTCTTCTTCCCATTGTCTAGTAAACCTAAGTCTTTAAAGCTTATAAAAAGAGCTTTATTTTAATATAGGTGGGCTCTGTATTTCTTATGATGGGGTCGGGGAGAAATCACATCAGTCCCATCGTAATGGAAGAAGTCCATCTTGTTTTCAAGAGAGAAGTCCACAGACTGATAGTCGCACGCCATAAACAATCAAATTCCAGCTGCTAGATCAAAGTGTGGTTGTGTGCCTAAATCAATGACCACGTGCGGACAGATTAGGGATCTGGGGTGAGATTTGTAAAGACGGCTAATCCATCAAGGGTTAGGTTAATCTGTTCAAACGTGATTTGATTAATCCCGGACATATGGCCAGACATTCCATTGCAGACCATTTGCCTGTCTGAAAAATTCACCTGCGTCTGCTGCTGTTCTCGTCAAAATTGGTGATGTGTATATGAGTACTGGTATGTGGCTAGCAAGCTTACTAGTCTTGGCATGGGTCCTCAAGCAGTGGCCTTATAAGTTTAATTTAGGGATCCCTTTCTATATTTCCTTGCCCTAGATCTCCACCACTCCAACCCGCACACGCCCTCTCCACATTCTTCTCTTAGACAGCAGCATCGCCACTGTCATGATTTTGTTGTTGCTGCTACTGCTTTTCTGCGTCTTCTTTCTCGTCATTACCTTTCTCATTTAAATTCCACCTCATTTTTAATTATCATCATCGTCGCAGACTTTTCTGAAAATACTCTGAAACAGTCGGAGGGAATAAGAACGAGCCATATGTCGGTCTGTCGTCTGTCCGTTGGTTCGTTCGACGCCATATCTTAAGAACCACTGAACATTTTGGCCGACCTTCATAGGAACATTACTTAAGTTAGTGGCCTACCTCCCAAGCATCAGGCCGTCAAAGGTCAAGGTTACTTAATGCATTTTGTTGCTTACGTTTTGCTCAATATCTCAATCGTTGTCGGTACGTCGGTCGGTCCGTTGCTCCGAATTTAACTTTTGTTGGTGTTCAAAACATACATTTTGCCTTATCTCAAGAAAACCTGAACCGGAATTCATATTAATGTTTACTGCTACGCATGTTTTGTGTTTTTTTTTTCTATTAATGTTGTACTTTTTCATCGAGCATTTCTATGTTCATTTTCTATACGCGTTTTGCACTGAATCTAAAATTGACTGATCCCAATTTGATTTTTTTTCTTGCAGATAGTTCATAAAGTGGCCTGTGATTCCATGTTATCCTTTTGTTAGGTTATGACGAAGCCGAGTCAGAATGCCGCTAACAAAATTAACACTTTTGGAAATGTTTATATTTCGGCTATATGTGTGAGTGGAAATACATTTGAATGGTATGCCGTCTTGTTTTTTTAATTTGTGTTTTCTCTTCACTTGGTTAGTTTGGCATAAACCCGACACCATTTATATTATATTGTACGTCAAGCAGTTCCAATTTTTTTTAAAATTATATTGTACGTCAAGCAGTTCCATTATTTTAACATTGGCCTTTCTGCACACCTCTAATAAAAACTACTGCTTAACGTAATATTGCATTACATCCGAGGGATCTTTCTTTTTTAAATACGCGAACTGTTGTCTAAATGAAAATGGATCATGCAATCCGGCCACTGGCGGATGACTTTAGAAAAGCGTTTGTTGACGGTTACAAGGCAATCGGGGTGGGGTGTTGTACATGGAAACCGTCCTGTCCTGATATAAAGTAAAGGAGAGGGCTGTTGAAATCTACAATACAACCTCTTAATCTAAACTGTCAAAATCGTTTGTTGCCCTAGTCTGCAAGGTATACGCACAATCCGGTGAAACGTTTTAAAAAGATAAAACGAAAACAGAAAACGGATACTGAGATAACGGGAAAATGAAGGAAAGGCAAGATTCGGATGTCACGAAACACGGACCGTTCGTAGGCGCTGCTAGAATTTCAGACGCCAATTTGCAGTCTTTTGACAAGCGACACGGAAGGCCAGATAAACAAGCAGACCCCGTGGATAAGAAACCCGTAAACTATGTAAAATGATGCAAAGTAGATTTCTACACGCCATTGTGCCGTCTGTTTGTTTAGACCGGCAGACAGAGCGGAAAACGGAAACCCGTAAATAAGAACTGCATAATTACTCGCCGTCATTGAAACCACCATGCTTTTAAACATCCAAATGCCTTCAGAAGACGACGACGAAGAAGAAAAAGACGATGGAGGAGAAAGAGAAGAAATCATATGGCAATAAGAAGAGGAAGAAGAAGAAGAAGCAGAAGAAGAAGAAGAAGAAGAAGAAGAAGAAGAAGAAGAAGAAGAAGAAGAAGAAGAAGAAGAAGAAGAAGAAGAAGAAGAAGAAACTTAAAGAAGATGGGAGAAGAAGGAGAAGAAGGAGTAGGAGAAGAAGAAGGAGAAGAAGAAGAAGAAGAAGAAGAAGAAGAAGAAGAAGAAGAAGAAGAAGAAGAAGAAGAAGAAGAAGAAGAAGAAGAAGAAGAAGAAGAAGAAGAAGAAGAAGAAGAAGAAGGAGGAGGAGGAGGAGAAGAAGAAGAAGAAACTTGAAGAAGATGGGAGAAGAAGAGTGGACGATTTTCTTAATAAGACAGATGAGTGTGAAGAAGAAGCAGAACAAGAAGAAAAAAATAAGAAGATGCTTAGTTTGAAGTGGTTTACACCTGAAAACAAGATTTTTTAAAAATCACATGTTTGTTTACTTGCGAGTTTGTAATCCTTCTGTCGATCAATGCGCTATGTAACCTGCCTTCGGGTGCAGAAGTAATATTGCGCTGTGGGTAAGATTATAGTTGTTCGTTAATTCATAGAAAACAAAATAGAAGAAAAAGAAAGGATATCCAAAGGAAACAAACCTTAAACTTTAGTTTGTGTACCGCACATTTACATAATAGTTAATATAGAATAATGTTTTCTTGTGAAACTGCTCTTTTTTTCGTCCAGTGTGCTGATGATTTATGACTACTGTAACTTTAGTTGAGTTTACTTTATTCACATTTCATTTAGCCCGCAGGCATATATTTTCATGTGCTTTTATGCGTTTTGCTTATGCACACTGCATGGTATGTCTTACCCAAATGACGAATGGCAAGAGCCAGACAAAACAGCAGGTGTTGGTTGACTATTTTCTGTCTCTTTCGGTCGAGCTTCAGTTTTGTCCTTCATCAGCCTTTTTCATCCTCCCGTTTTGTATAACAGTAAAGCTCCATAATGTGCATTTATTATTTGCGCGAACGTGTTTGATGTGAATGTGTTTGATGTCCTCACGAATCACCAAAGTTGGAGACCAAGCAAATTTTGTCGAAGACTTAGTACCGAATCCAAAAGCGACCTAAATTGTACCTTTTCAGACTGTCTTGTTTTCCTCTGTCAACGGCGGTTTTCACAGCTCAAAAACCCCTAGCAACAAACAACATTTTTGTTCATTTATTGTACCTTCCCCAGCTCAGTTTAACAAAGAAAACAAACCTCCTTACCCTTGAATAGACTGGTCAAAATACACACGTGTGCGTTGGTTATTTATTTTATTCATCAAATTTACCCTTGGAGCTTATACTGACTTTATAAAGCGTATCTCAATTGAGGGATTGTTTTGGATTAATAAGCTATTCATACTCACCGTCACCAGATCATCAGGCCTTGCAAAGACTATTCTGCAAGGCACAGTGCAAGGAGGTAGAAGAAAAGGGAGACCGAAAAAGAGGTGGGAGGACAACATTCGAGAATGGACTGGTTTGACACTGAGCGAAGCCATCAGGGCTGCTGAGGACAGAGAAAGATGGAATATGCTGGTTAAACGATCATCTGTGGTGCCCCTACGACCTTCGGGTTACGGGACAGGATAGGATAGGACTCACCGTACAAAACAAGATTACGTCCAAGAGGAGGCAGAGGATAAATTGGAAGCAGTCTATCATAACTCCGAGGGTCTGGATGTGCGGGGGTGTGAGTTTTGACACTTACGATACAATACAAAAATAGGGCTGGGTGCGGGATCCTACCGTGCTAACCTGACGTCCATTTACAAAAGTGAAATGGGATAATTTCGGAAGCTGTCATTTCCCATGTGTTTGGAATAGGTATGGTAAGCCGCTGATGGAATTGGTTTGTGTGAATTAGGGTTAATAAAACGTGGAACGTTGAACTAAAATGACAAAGACGTATGATTTCGTAAATGTTTCATATAACTAGTGCATTTTTTTGCCCTGGGTATTTCTTAAAAGATCTGAGTTTGCGAAGGGGCGAGGTAAAGAGAGTGCGTGTGTATGTGTGTGTTTATGTGTGCATGTGCTCAGTATGTCAGTGATGATTGTAACAAGAGCCTAGATTTAAAACACAGCACATAAGCCCTTGCCTTGTTTAGTCAGCTGTAAACTTAGGAGGTTGATGTTAGGCGGCAGCAGACGATAGAAGTCTGTTGTGCGCTACACATTTCTAATTCTGAACGCGAGCGCAGTATAGTGACATCATCGCAGCTACGGATAGAGTGAATTTACAGCCAATCGGAACAGAGAGAGATTAGGTATACCAGTTCTACCCAGTTCAGGCAGACAGGTAGGGTAGTCATTCTGCGTTCAAACTGCGGGCAGTACACAGCTACGCTCCAGAAATCTCTCCATTGACAGACTAGGGAAGCAGGACTTGTTAAAAATACGAATCAATCAAGTTAGCCACGGCCTGACATTGTCAAAAAGGTAAATGAACATACTTTTGTTTCATCGTGATGTATTGATAATATTGTTGAATTATGTTTGTGAAATTTGCTATGCTTAGAATTGAATTGTTAGTCCAACGTTGCGTGACCACGTGGCAAACACGACCGGGTTTGACGCCATGTTGTATTCCATACGGACCCACTGTTGTTTAAGCTATATGTATGCTTGCAGACCAGTGGCTGTACCCGAGAATGTGTATAATATTAATTATTTCTCTATGTGTATAGTTAGCCACAATTTATATTTATATATGTATAGGAAATTAGAGTGGAGATTCCAGTGGACCACAGACTTAGCAGAATGTCGTCGCTTATATATAGAGATGTGAAGGTAATCACTGAGGGCTACTTCGGCTTTCAATGAGACGCTCTGCACAACCCTGTATACCAGGCGAAAGACAAGAACAAGTCGTCGCTGAACGTTGGCCTGCCGAGGTATCTCTAGCCATGAGCAACGAGAGCCCACCAGTCTAGCAACAAGGAAGAGAATCCACAACCAACACAACTCATCACAGAATCCACCACAACACTGCACCAAAGAGCTTATTACGAAAAGAGAGGGAACTTCCATTATGTCCTATACAAAAATGCGAGACGCTCTCACGGATTATTTCCCTTTGCTCGGGCTGGCTATATTTCACCATCTGCTATATGAATGATCTGTGCGTGGTAACTTATTGAGCTTATGCCATTGCAAAAGAACATTTTTATGGCAACGTTTGCAAAAACCAAACTTTTAACCATCATAATATTATTATTAACATTCCGCTACTGCTGTCTTTTTTTGTTGTTTGTTTGTTTATGTTTACTTATTGACATTTATTAGGTGCTTTTATGTTGCTTATGTGTGTATGTCATAGGTTCGTTTTCTGCCTTGGAATTTATTATTTGTTAATCAACGACAGATATTTTAAAATTAAAATATGCATGACAGACTGTTTCATTTATCCGAAACTGTAAATCCGTAATCGTGAGAGAGAGAGAGAGAGAGAGAGAGAGAGAGAGAGAGAGAGAGAGAGAGAGAGAGAGAGAGAGAGAGAGAAAGAGAGCTCTGTCATTCAATCAATTAATCACAATAAAGCACAATAACAAAATGTTTCACTAATAGTGTGAATTTAATTTATATCAGGTGTCCCCCTACCCCCCAACCCTCTCACCTCCCACATCACTGGCTTAATAACATCAGTCACTTCATGGAATATAATTAATTAATCAGACAGAACAATCAGAACCTACTGGCTAGACTACAACATTCCACGCAATATAGATCTAATGCGCAGAAATTCACAGATCAGAACATGGACTGAGTTTCTACATTACATTTTTTTCCCCGTTTACTCTCAAACGAAAAGGGATTACAACAGATCAAGGACCATTTTCGTGCCTAGGTAAGGGGTTATCTTGCACAGTATTTGATCACGAGGAGAAAACAGACTTAGTCTAATTTAACTTGTTAACATAAGCAGTTTGACGAAGCCAAACTGCCAATCTGACATCTACTTTTGAAATATAAGCACAAATATAGTCAAACAACCTAGCATTAACGTAAACAGTGAGCGACCTGTTGAACGTAAACTGTCAGCAAGCAAACTGTTTTGGATTTAGCACATAGGGATAACATGAATCATTCAAGCCGCTCTCAGATTGTTTTAACACTAACAACACTGCAGCGGTCTTAGTTTAGGCCTAAATAAACTCAAAAAAATGAAGTTTTTCAATTGCAATTTACCTTTTTTTGTCTCTTAGAAATTTGAAAAAGGACTTGCCAACACAACTTTTCTTGTATCTGGCATTATGGCAATTGATAGCTGTGCAAAAGTCACCGCCCTGTTTCACTCGGTCGCCTTTTGACTTTCTGCCACGAGCCATTTTCAGCATGTCGACAAGGGAGCATAACTCGTACATTTCGTCTCGCGGTTCTGTACCAAGTTCCCTCTCTTTCTATCATAAGCTCTTTGACTGCACCTCGAACCTTAGCTAAGTGACTTTGGTATCCGTGCACCAAACCTGGTATCAAAGACCACAGTAGTCCACTCTTCCAGAACTCTGACCATTAGGGCATAAAGTATCCAGTGCCCGATGATAATAAAGTAGCTGCCTAGAACTATCAAGAAGCGAACCAGTCGCACTGACATTTGAACTTTTAAGTTAGTATCGTACTTTGCAGATCGTGTATAGAGTAGAGGAAATAAATGTGTGATATTTACTGTTATCAAGTGGCTGGACTACTTATCTTTCATAGCCGTGTGAGAGCTAGTGTGACAGTGATCTTTTACCATTTTTCTTTCTATCACTGTACCCCAGCCTAAATACAGACCGAGCTAAAGAAATAAATGTATTAAGTTAAGTCACAGGGAGATTACTAGCGATCCCCACCGACAATAGACGAGTGGGTAATAGCATTCCATTGTGCAGAGCCCAGCGACAATAGACCCATCGTCACAATGATTGGGTCAAGTAGGGTGTGGGCTCGAAGGAATTTCGTGTGTCAGAGGCAATAAACAACCAGATTAATATAAAGAGGATTGAATTAATATGACAGCAACGTGAAATTTATAAATACTTAAAAAAATAATAATAATAAAACCAACACACGTATACTGATGATTCTCTGCTGTATGTGTGATGAGGATTGGATAAGAATTTTGTATTTATTATTGTATTTGTTTATTTGTGTTGTATGTATGTGTGTGAGTAGGTACGAGTGGATGGGTGTAGGTGGGTGGGTAGGTGTGTGTGTGTTTGTTATGTTTCTCCATGTTTTGGTATGGGCTGTGAGGTCTGTGTTCCGCTCTGTTGCCGTGGTGTTCCGAGATGTCCGGATGGTTGCTGCCCAGTGATGTATTTGCTATTGTATTGTTTGAATCACGCATTGCGCTTCTGTTCTGTGTACGGATTTGGCAATAAAGTATTAGAAGTGTGTGTTTTTGAAGAGAATGGGTTGGTGGGTGGGTGGGTGGGTGGGGGGGGGGTAATCTGAATGTAGAAGAGGGAATCACGTGAGAATGAAGGATGGTGTTAAGGTATTTTGAAATTTGTATACGAAGATTTGACGACTACATCAACGAAAGTAAAGTAATGGTTGGAAAACTCATACATACAATTATAATACTTTATAGCACAGTTTTTCATCCCGCCATTTTTTCATAAACTTTTGTAAAAGCTGATTAGCAAAATGGATCATTTAAATGTTGGATAGTTGATGTCCCTTCCGTTTGAAATGTGGAGAATATCGGCGCGTGCCATAGCGAGCTGAATACAAATTCAACTATCCCATTCCGAAACTCAAGCTAGGTAGTTATTGGACCATGTGGAACACTAGAAGGAGCACACAACTAAGGAATAAACAATATTCATTACAAAGAAGAATGCTCGTGTCATCTCTCTTTTGGCTACCACATAAATCCGGGTTTTGTGTTTCTCATGTGAGGCATAACGCACTGCCATTCATCTCCTGCTTCTTCAATGAAATCTATCTCCAGCGGAATGCATCATTATAAGCTTTGGCGCGTGCAGTCGCGTGCAACCTGCGTCGTTGCATGTTAACCTTAAAAAAGGGACGCAATAGCGATATAATTTGGAGAATCACAAGGAGGTTAATGGGGATATATATCGCAACCTGGATTTTAGGGACAGGCGCTATGGATAGACGAGAAGCTGCATTTTGGTACGAAAATGTAATACGATTGGGAAAATAATAAACACTTGCTGTGAATATCTATCAAATATTTAATTCATAGGTCTCACAAATTAGTGTTTTTTCGTTAAGAAATAATTACTGAGAAAGTAGTTAAGAATGTAGTCAATATTATTATTTAATATAATTATGGAACAATCTATTCTTAAATATTATAATAAAGTAAATCACATGTACCTCTTCTGGTTATTGTCCCTCCACCCCACCCCTACCCACTTCCCGTGATTTATATGTCTACCTTTCTATTTCTTTGTTGCTTTTATTTTATTTTGGTAGTCTTTAAACTGTTTGTCTTCATTTCTTGTATACTCCTTGTGAATAATAATAATTATAATATTACTACTACTACTACTACTACTACTACTACTACTACTACTACTACTACTACTACTACTACTACTACTACTACTACTACTACTACTACTACTACTACTACTACTACTACTATAAATAGCTACTCGGCTTATTGTTCATGAGCAGATGTACAAAAAAAGCGAAGAATTATGTAACATTTTTAGTTCAAAGAGCCAAGAAAATCTATGTTTCTTGGCGCCGAAATTGATCGAGCGCAGCTTCCCGTGGAAAGCAGAACGCAGAATAAATTAAACTGCAAGCCTTTTGTTTCAAAGCTGTTTGGTCCATTGTATCTCCCCGAGTTAGTCCACTTCTTTACGCCATCAAGATCTCTCCGTTCATCTTCTGACAGTCGCCAGCGTCGTATTCCATGTGTGAAAACAAAAACTTTTGGTGAACGCTCATTCTTCTTTTCAGCCCCCACAGTTTTTAATTTTCTTCATTAAACTCTGCGCTCTGTTGAATCAACGCTTTCCTTTCACTCTGGGCTGGAAACACATAGTGTCTATCTTTAAATCGCAGTCCTGAACTTTTCTTCGTCAAATACTTAAAACACAATCATAGTCCTTGTATGTGTGTGTGTGTTTGTGTGTGTGTGTGTGTTTGTGTGTGTGTGTATTGTGTATGTTCTGATTTGGTCTATCATGTTTTGCTTTCGCTTCGTTTAATTGTTTATGTATTAATTTATTTATTATTATTTATTTATTTATTTTTCCTCTGTAAAGCTGTATGAGCTCTAGTGAGGAATAGCGCTGTACATATGTTAATTACTACTACTACTACCACTGCTACTACTACTACTACTACTACTACTACTACTACTACTACTACTACTACTACTACTAACAATAATAACATGGATTTGAATTTGCCTATGTGCTTAATTGCGCTATTAAATACATGAAAGTAACAACGATAGTCCTAAAATATTAAACTGAAAGCCAACCCTGGATAACCTCTAGAATAATCTGCGCATGGGTACAAAATGGTAGAAAGCGATCATGTTCAGGACAATACAATGTTATTTATTGCTGTCAGGTTCTGCACCCTGATATATTATAGCCTTAATAATAAGATACCCAGGAAGTGCATAATGATATTAATGCTGCTGCTAGCGCTTGAAATCGAGGTAAAATGTCAACTGAAGGTCGGAATTTAAATGTGATACTTACTCAGTAGGCGGGAAAAAAATCAAACAGCAACAACAACAAGCAACATCACAACCCAATGACAACAATGGCAGCAGCATCAATACCCACACCACCGCCTCCTTCATCACCACCACCATCCCCAACAACAACAACAATTAAAAAGAAGAACACGCAAGTTAAAGGACAGTCGCATGAGAGGTGTAGATTTACACAAAATGAGAGAGTACAACAGATGAGGTAGCGAATGAGGTGTGTGTGTTTGTGTGTGTGTGTGTGTGTGTCTAAACGCGCGCGAGTCTGTGCGTGCATGCGTGCGAGCACGTGTGTGTATATTACAGTGTCTGTTCATACATGGAGGAATCCCCCGGGCCCGAACACCAACAATTACCGAGCCCCATTTCATGGTTGCGGTGTCGCACATGACAATCAGTACCATCGCGGTTTTTTGCTCCCAAAAGAATCACCTCTATCTCATAATAAAGGATTCCACGCTCAGAAGGCACCAATGGAAAGACATAAAAAAGAGGGGGTATTAGTATTTCACGGTTTTGCGCGAGGGGAAATTTATCATAGCGAGAATGCATGTATTATTAAAGCTGAACTTTCAATAGCGTTGATGGTATGATTCAGACAACGCCTTCAAAAAAGCATCAGTCTTATTTCGCCGTGTCGGTATGATACCAACAGTGTATGAATTCTATAAGGTTTGATTTGATCGGAAAGAAAGATTTTTTTCCCTATTATCCGGCCGTACTAGTGTCCACTACACTATATGATTATTATGTGCTAACTTTATTGGAGTAGCCAACGAACACAGACACACACACACACTCACACACACACATTCCTGGTTTTTTTTTTTTAATTTGATTAGCTATCCTTGAAGCGAAATATTTTGGGCATTAGTTTTCAAATCTTACCAAACGTCAGAATGCAGAAGCTTTTCATCATATTAACAAGAAATGAAGGGGGGTACCCTCAACATAAAATCACAAATCACGATTGTGGGGGAAGGAGAAAAAGACGGAAGAAATACATTTTAAAAAAATAGATTACTATATATCAGAAGGCGAAGGCGATAATAAATAAACATCACAGAAGACAAAGACGTGGAATATGTTAAAAAATAAATAGCATAAACTGATTAAACGCTGCTCTGCCGCAATAACACAAATGCAATTCAAATGCACGAAGCGGATCATTCAATTTGCAAGCACCGTATGTCTGAACACCCCCATTTAAAAAACACAATTCTTTACACTTTGCTATTTGCATGTTTCAATTCCCTACCCCCTTACGCCCCCCCCCCCTCCTCTCCACGCCCCTCCACTCCCCGCAACATTGAAGTGTCGTTTGTACCGAGGCCCGTTATGACCCACTGACGAGATTACATTGGAGATTTAGGCGCGCGCTTCTCGCGAGACCCGAACGCGTCTCCTAGGCAACGCCAAGACAGAAAATGAGGAAAGTGAAGCAGAACAATTTAAAGATCGTAGAGGTGGAAATAAACAGACACGGCACATTTATCAAAATAGATTTCACCACATCAAAGACTACACCTCCCTCACCTCCTCCCTCCCCCACGATCACACACACACACATACACCACACACACATGCAATTCGTCTGGTTAAATCTGCCTTGTTTATGTCTGCGGGATCAGCCATAATATAACAGGAAAATCCTTTTAAATAAAACCCAGGAGTAAGCAGAGGGAGAAAGGAGATTTAGGCGGCAGCTAGAGCTAGCCTACAAAAGGCATGAAGGTGTCGACTCCAGACAAAAAGCATTGAATGGAGAAAAAGAAAACATTGACACAACGTTCAGAGGCTTGCATAAATCAAAACGTGCGTCCACAATGCCTGGCGTGCGTGTGTATAGACAGTCAGCCACGCGACTAGCCTCGGTTGTTGCCTGGATGGTTTTGCATGTGAAATTGCACGCGTGAGAGTTTATGTACGTGTCTTTGCGTGTGTGGGGGGATGTGGAGGGGGTGGGAGGAGGTTGAGAATAATGGGTAGAGTTGAGATGGATTGAGAGTGAAGGATGATGATGATGATTATTATTATTATTATTATTATTATTATTATTATTATTATTATTATTATTATTATTATTATTATTAATTATTATTATTGTTAAGAAAAGTAGGGCGGATTTGTGTGGATGGATGAGTGAAGAGTTAATAACACACACCACATCGCCAGACATTCATCATAACTTCCAATGACTCATTTATTCAAATGTAAATCGTTTATTGTTAGCAGTCATTCATCATCTATCAACAGTGGATAAATCATTGTGGAAGTCGACACAGAAACATGTACTTTACGAATAAAAAAAAATGGTTTACGTTTTTGTAGTTTAATTACTGTGGTGCCCCAACGACTTTCGAGTTACGGGAGATGATAAAATAGGATAGTTTAATTACCGTTACATGTACCATGCAAATCAAAGATGCACGACAGACAGGTCAGAACTGTACATGTTACTTAATCTGAGAGAGATGAAGAACATGACAGGACACTAACGTAGAGATATTAAGGCACTAGAACTTCGGTATATTCTATTAAAACACTTGTAAAAATGTCACCAAGGACCGCGCCTTTCGTTGGCCACCAGGACGGAGGTGATAAGTCATAAGAACCTCGAATGTTAGGACCCTAATTGCGGAGGCAAAATTAGAAGAACTAGCCCACGAGCTGGATTACTATCGATGGAACATGTTAGATATCAGCGAACTGCGCTGGAAATGCCTACAGTAGATGAAACAACAACCGACAAAGGCCACAATCCTTATTTCAGCGGGAGAGATGACAGGCACGAACACGTCGTTGGATTCTTTGTCCACAAAGACATTCTAGCCACTGTCATGGGTTGCCGCCCAGTCTCCAGTAGGCTCATTACCATCCGTCTGAGAGCAGCCCCTTTCAACATCACCATGATCCAGACCTATGCCCCAACATCAGACTATGACGACAGCAAAGTCGAGAATTTCTATGAACCTCTGCAGGTTGTCCATGACCAAGTGCCGAAGACGAACATAGTCATAGTCATAGTGCAAAGCGATGGGAATGTGTCCATGACAAGTGCCAAAGAAGGAAACAGTCATAGTGCAAGGCGATGGGAATGCCAAGGTTGGCCAAGATGCGTACTACAACTGTGGAGACAAATGACAGAGGTCTGAGACTCTTGGAGTTTGCCACGTACTGGGAAACACACTTGGTTTCCACAAAAAATCCAGACTATGGATCTGGCACAGTCCCAGCAGGAAGCATCACAACCAGATTGACTAATCATGGTCAAGATACGCTTCACATCAAGCGTCAACACTGGCAGGACACGCACCTTTCCAGGAGCAGACATCGGAAGTGACCATGATCTTGTGATGATGTCTTTCCGGCTCCACTTGAAGAAAGTAAACACAGCAAAGTGCACTAGACTGATGTTCGACCTGCAATACTCGGAGGTGGCAGAAATATTCCAACCACATTTGGAGGGAAATTTGCATCACTGCTCATTTTGGGAGCTTGTGAAGTAGATTTCCACGTAACGACCACCACCTTCAACTCAGCTGTGACATAGATTCTTGGCAAGCACCGCCCAAAGAAGAAACCGTGGATCACACCTGAACTTTTGGACCTGTGTGACAAACGAAGAGAGATGAAAAAGAAAAGGAACACCTCAGAAGCCTACCGAAAAATCAACAATGACATCCGAAAAGACATGCGCACAGCAAAGGAGAACTGGACAGAAGATCAGTGCCAGGAAATAGAGAACAGTCTGAACAAAATAAACAGCAAGAAAGCCTACCAGACTGTAAATCGACTGACAAGTGTTAAACAGCCCAAGGTTTTCACGATCCAAAGCGCGTCTGGCATATGCTTTACAGAAGAACAAGAAGTCTTGGATAGATGGACAGAGTACTGGTCTGACATTTACAACCACACACCAGAGACCCATCACTTCTAGCATGTCTTCAGAACAGAGAAGAGGAAGAAATCCTCTTAATTCTCCGAGAAGAAGTTGAGGCAGCAGTGCAATGGCTGAAGAAGGGGAAATCAGCGGGAGTGGACAACATACCCTCAGATTTGCTTCAATGAGAAGGAGAAGCGATGATTGATGCCCTCACCATTATCTGTAACAAGATCTGGCAGAGTGGAGAGTTTCCTACACCATGGAACCAGTCGCTTGTCATCAGTCTCCCCAAAAAGGGTAACCTTCAGGAGTGTGAAAATTGCCGCACCCTCTGCCTCGTCAGCGCACCCAGCAAAATATTCCTGAAAATAATACTCAACAGGTTGAAACCCCAAACTGAACAAATCATAGTTGAAGAACAAGCAGGATTCAGGGCAGAGCAAAGTACCACTGAACAGATTTTTAACCTCAGAATAATCTGCGAGAAATAACTACAGCACCAACAACATGATGTGTTTTTAGACTTCAAGAAAGCGTTTGACCTAGTCTGGCATGCAGCTCAGTGGGCAACCATGAGAGTATGCAACATCAGCCCTAACATTATTGAAGTCATCAAAAGCCTGTGTGACGAGGCTATCAGTGCAGTCCTCCACAACAGCGCCATCGGGAACTGGTTCAGAACAACAATCGGTGTGCGTCAAGGATGCCTACTCTCTCCAACACTCTTAAACATCTTCCTAGAGTGCATCAGGTCAGATGCCCTTGCAGATCACGAAGGCACAGTCAGCATAGGGGGTAGAGCAATCTCTAAGTGGGAGGACAACATTCGAGAATGGACTGGCTTGACACTGAGCGAAGCCATGAGGGCTCCTGAGGACAGAGAAAGATGAAGTATGCTGGTTAAACGATAATCTGTGGTGCACCAACGACCTTCGAGTTATGGGATAGAATAGGATAAGAAAAATGTCACACGTTAACAACAGCCTAATTCTTTACTCTGTTACTTTGTTTGAGTACAACCATGATTTATTAAAACACTTATATCGGAGATTATCTAATGATAAAGCAAAAATGTGTTGTTAAGAAAATGTTTAAATGCAAATTACTACGGAATACACAAATCTGAAATACAATCAAGCTGCATAGCATAATGAATACATTTTCCTTAAATACTGGAGAAAAACAAACGTTGAAGACGGTGGCTATCCGAAAAAGGGTGATCAGTCACGATACAAAAACAAAACTTGCAAACCCTCGTCCTCGTCGTCCTTGGTGTTGTTGTTGCCGCGAGAAGACAACTCATAATTCGCCAACACAGGTGACAAGTATTATTCCAAAATCCTAGTGCGAAGAGCAGCGATGATGAGTTTTAAGAACGAAACATGTGTACGACTTGCTGCCTGCATTTAATGAGTGTTGTACTTCTACAGCACACTTCATCCCACCGTTGAAGCAGAAGTTCATCGATGCCTATCCCAATGCATCTATACAGTTTCCAGGATTGAAGTCCGATCGCTGAAACATAAGTAGCGAAAGCCTTAGAACCCGTGTTGCCACAACAAAAATGGAGGAAAAAATATTAGTGAAAACAAATAAAGAAAAAAGGAAAGAAATAAGACACCGTTACTATAGAATAAATATATACAACAAAAACAATAATTTTTTTTTAAAAAATGAGCCGGGGAAACGGTAGTTGCACGAAACCACAAAGTAAAAATTAGCAATCCTTAGCTATTCTATATCATCCAAGAGAAAAATGGCAGGTCTCAACACTGAACCCTGGGACCAGATCTTTAAACCAGATAGAAACAAACCTTACTCACAAAAAGAAACACGAGATTGCACGAATTAACCGCCCTAATATAAAGATCAGGGGTGGTATTCATGACCGTTGGTTAAGGCTTAACCAATGTTGGTAAAATTAACGACGTTGGTTAAGCTGGAAATTTTAAATTCATGAGGCCTTAGCAGAGTTAACGACGGTTGCTAACCATGGTTATTTTAACGGAGGGGGGACCACCCGATAACCAATGGAACACTGGTTAAAAATGGCGGCCATCGTTTGGTGGCAACTTCGACAGAGACGAGCTCCGAGGAGAGAGAGAGAGTATTTCGCGACAGAAGTAATCCACTTGACAAATTTGATGATGTGGAACTGGTATCAAAATTTCGTTTTCGTCGGCATGATATCATCACGTTAACGAACGCGGTAGACAGACTGAAACTGTGTGATCGGCAAGGCGTTTTGTCACCACTTTTACATGTGTGTCTCACTCTTTGTTTTTATGCCTCTGGCACCTTTAATAATCTGTCATATTAATAAAACGGGTTAATATTATTATTATTAAAATATTGTTGTTGGATTTTGACTGGTGATGTGTAGGCTTATTGTGTATCTGTATAGTTTATACTCGTAGGGTAATGCAACCCTACGAAATAAAGACAACATTTCAAGTTCCAAACTACCCAGAAACGGCAGAAATTGACACCTCAGTCTAAAAACAAAATGTATGCCTAACATTACAAACTACAAAGTGATCAAAAGTGATTTCTCTCCTTTCACCCCAACAAAAAGCTCGCTCTCCTTGCTCACTATGATATCCAGCATGCTGTCGGTAGGCTTGCTAATCACGCCACCATTGCCAGACTTTAATCGTGCGGCTGCACGATTCCGATGGTCTTTTCTCAAGGAGAACATTAGTTTCAGTGTACGAAAAAATTGCTTTTCTCTTTGCCATTGCCACAGCCATTTTTATAGGCCTATTTTGTTGACGAAAGAAGGAAAACAGCTGCTTGAATTATACCCCCTTACGGATATTCCCGCACAGCCCAAAAATAGCCTTGGTTACGTACCGATGTGTGCACACTCGCTCATGAATAGCGATCTGCTAAACGATGGTTAACGATACCATTGTTGGTTACAAAACCAATGTTGGTAACGTTAACCATCGCCTATAATTTAACTGGCCATGAATTCCACCCCTGGGTATGTATGGCTATGTTGTTGAGGTCTTGCTTGGTATGCTTTGCTTGTTTGCTGATGTTGTTTTTAAATATTGTGCTTTCTATGTGTAGCATGTTTGTGTAAATGGCTGTTATTGTAAAGCGCGTTGAGCATTTATATGAAAACGCGCTATATTAAATATACATTATTAAAGTACCACCAGACTTGTTCCTCGACATCTAAGTGCTAGCATGCGGTAAAATAGAAACTTTATAATAATATTAATTATAATAATGATACTACTACTACTACTGCTACTACTACTACTACTACTTATAATTATAATAATATTTCTATAGCGCAAAACCAAACTTACAGCTTGCTCTAAGCGCTGGCACACATTCACACACCTACATTCCAAAGGATAAATATTTTTAACAATATAGTGCACTCTCGACGTAACTCCAGGGGCATTAGGCCTACACAAGCTGGGCGCCTGTAGCGGATACTTTACAGCAAAGAGGTAGCTAGAACAAAGCATTAAAGCATGATTAGATATGTCTATTATGTGTGCTAACATGTTTGTAAAGAAGAACGAAGCGAAGAAAAAGAAGAAATAAATAAAATATACTCGGACAGACAGATAGAAAGCCCCGTTTCACGTCCGTCTCCATCAGCCATGTAAACAATAGTAAATGCATATATTTGTTTCTCCTTATGGTAAACAATTGTAAAACCAACCACCCCTTCCAACATGCCTAAATATGCTACACAAACCTAGCAACAGCTTAGAATGGAATGTTCCGCATCTTTCTATAGTCCGACTCAAGCTGTATATCCATATGACAGAAAATCACGCGGAGCGGCAAAGAATTGAGGCTCCCATAGGGGTACGACTGTACCTCACTGTTAGTGTTCTTTGCTCCTAACAATAGATTAATCAATTGAAACTTTATCGGTGCTTCGATTTGCTGCCGATCTGCGCGAATGTTTGTCATATGGATACCAAACGGGATTCTTTGCCGTTTCGCGCGCTATTCCGTGAGATAGATACACAGCGTTTTTTATTACTCCCCTCTACTTGCAATCGAAATCATATGCCCCTTCTGCTTTACAAATTGGTCTGATCTTCTGGTTCCGGTAAGTTCGGCCTATACTGGCAAAACATTTGCATATTTTGAATACCCTGATCTTTATATTAGGGCGGTTAATTCGTGCAATCTCGCGTTTCTTTTTGTGAGTAAGGTTTGTTGTAAACTCACGGAAATATCTACAATCGTTAGTTTGGATAAAAGTGTGGAAATTTTTATCAAAGTTCGGAGTTCCAAAGTACATGAAGTGCCCAGTCACGCTATATCCAATAAGATGTGTTTGTTATGATACCGAGCAGACGACAAGAAACGTCGCATCCACTTTGAGTTGAAAAATCTTGGAAACGACACGTACCGAAAGGCAGATGATGATACAAAGGACGAGAGAGCTTGCGAAGTTTCCAATGCTCGGGAATTTTAATGATTGCATTCCTAATCAGTAACTGTTTCCAGTCCGTCTTCGAACAATTAAAAATTGCGAAAGTTGCCTAGGAGGCACCGCTTTCAAAAGATTTGAATTAACAATCTCGAGCTCTTCTCTATGAGGGTTTCGCATGTTATATGTTGGAGTCGAGGGTTGTTTAATGAGATAATGTCTTAATGTTTTTTTAAAGCTCTTTTCTCGTGATTTTCATGGGAACACGGCACAAAAGTCGAACTGCTTCGCCAGTCATTTCTGAATGGGTCGTGTAAAGCACGTCTCAATAACGTCGACAGAAAAATGCTGTGTCTTTCATTGACAAAAGTGTGCCATACTTTAGCGCAAAATAAAAGCAAACTTAGGAATACAAGACTTGTGATTACATTAAACGAATGTGACCGACGCATTCTACAATAGAAGAATACACTCCGGCGTGTCATTTTGATATTTGTGAGATTCTTCGCGAGCCTATGAAAAAACACCTCTATTATGCAGTACATTCTGTGCATGATAATTTAGATGCTTCTTGAATTCTGGGACCCGGATTCGTTGTTGCGGTTAGAGGAAGCAAATTACAATACATGTGATTTTATAAGCCAACAGCTTATATTCAAAGTCTTTGGTGCTTTCTTCATATCGTGAAATATTCCATGACCAAATTTAAATGTAATTACAATGATGGAGATCACGTACAATCGTACGTGTTTCGCGTATTGAGTTGGAAAATCACGTAACGAAAATGTAATGAAAGGGTATAAACACGCACAAAGTCAGTGCCAAAGGGGTATGAAAACGTAAAGCTAAGTTGCTGGGAGGTATCATCAGGTACAACTATTTCGGTCGTGCGTACAGCTTTCGCTCGATTTGGATCGTGTGCCTGTGCGTCCTGCGCGACCGCCTACCACCCTCTCTCCCCCTCCTATTCATTCTGTCGCTTCCGAGAAACAGCTGATCATGTACACCATAATATTCACTATTTTTTCTCGACGCTTTTGATTGTCTATATAAGACTGACAACAACACAACGTTAAACATGGCCGACAAGCAGCTATCTGAGGGTAAGCCGAAGAAAAGGAAAAATAAAGCAGACAAAACTAATTGCTCCAAAAATTAAAACAAGATGAAGGAAAAGAAAAACAAACTTTTTTGTCAGCCTTTGGCTTTGAGTAAGAGAAGAAAAAGGTGAGTCGCAACCGGGCCCGGCTGAAGAAACTCAAACTGATGAAAAGACTTTCCATGCAAAGTGTTCATTAAGTATGTTGGTGTACCCCCTAAAAAACTGAAAGGGGGTATAAAAACCCCCTTATGTTTGCAATGAGAGTATGAAAACCCCCACATGTTTGGTTGAGGGTATAAATACCCCTAGCTTAAAAACTTTCTCCATCACTGTAATTAGGCCAACTAACACTGTAACAGAAACGAGCCAGAGGCGCTTGATTTGACATAGAGCAATTGGCCTAGCTTCCTCTTGGAAGTGAGAAAATTGAGGATTTTTGTGTGATTTTCGTGTGTAGGATTTTACAAGTGTAACACATAAAGCCTGTGCTTCGGAATTTTGTGTGTGACATTTGTGTGTTTGTGATTCTTCAAGTGATTCGTATTGGATTATATAGTGCTACGGAATGAATTATACTACTGACTACACCATGGATTTCGTATGGAATATGTGAGTAACCGGTTGGTTCAAAAGAGACTCATTGCCCACAATTTAGTTACAAGGGCGTGGTTTTGGATTTTAAAAATATTTACAATTAATGTTATTTTCTTTATTTCTATTTCGTTTTGAAATAATGCAAAAGCCCGGCTTTATTTTATGCGTTGGGTGTCTGTTTTGGGGGCCACCAGCATTTTTCAGTTTTGTTGGTGGACCCCTTAACATAAACCATAAAATTTGACATACAAAAATTTCAGCATTAAGAATGGTTCCAAGATATTTTTTATCCAAAACGGCCCGACAAACATTTCATGCAAAGCATTTTTTCAACGCACCCAAGGCCATCTGCAGGTTCTTTACAGATGTTGGACCAAAAACTTAATAATAATAATAATAATAATAATAATAATAATAATAATAATAATAATAATAATAATAATAATAATATACTGTATTCGATTTTTCTAAACAGTATTTCTCCAAACCTACTTCTCATTCTCATTCTCAAAGATGAAGACCAACCAAAACTGCACGAGGATGTGCGTTTAAATCTACACATGATGGCAAATTTTAATTGGTTTTCGAGACAATTGTCTTTTATAAAATGTTTTGGATTTTTCTTCTTTACGAAAGAAGGTGGTATGAAAAATAGTGCTTTTCCTTTGGTACAGCCTTCACATGACTCGTTGCCTAAAGAGTCTTTTTCCTTTTCCATTCTTTTGTGAAGATGTAGCCATTTGAAAGGCAAAATGCCCTGCACATGGCCGACATGTAAGATCATTGCATGTTTGCATTCACCATAAACATCGGGCAAAGGGTCTTGTATATTTTTCCCGTTATTTTCATTAGGGTGCATGTCCTAGGAACCGCACCGTCTGTGTCCCAAGTCTGGTATGATTGCATACTTATTCCATGCACAACAATTTATTTATTACATGCAAAACAATATTTGGTGGTGTGATTTTGTTGCAGTTTTTTTGCGCGTTGTAAATAATATTTAGAGGCAGGAATCGTTCGTGTAGACTAGCGATATTTTCGGGATGAGTACGAAAGACTGATGCAGAATTCATTATTTAATCCTTTTTTGAAAATAATTGTGGATATAAACGAAGATTAACAATAGTAACTAAAACAACAGAGACATAATAAGTGAATTTGTAATTAGTCGGAAATCCAATCATTAATGATGTACGTAGTTTGTACGTTGACATTATGTGATATCCGATGTATAATACTTTGCTTTCTCTAGTTAACAATGCTTTGCTGTGTGTGTGTGTGTTTGTGTGTGCGTGTGTGTGTGTGTGTCTTTAATTGTGGTGTCCGCATTTTTTGTTAAATTCCTGTCCTGAGTTGTGTATGTTTTGTCTTGTGCGGTTTCTATAGGTTGTATGCGATTGAATGATTGTTTTATCTTCTGTCCCTGTCTACTTTTTAAACTGAAAGCGATAGTTGCTCTTTTTCTTCAACATAAATTTGATATTGTTTGACAATTTCTTGGACGTCATTAACAATATAAATATGACCTTGGACGATAATCATTGAATCTACCAAATGTTTGGTTCAATATCGTTAATTGCCTGCACGCGACTAAATTGTAAGAAATTGCATTTTTTAAGGGTAAAGAACTAAAGCGAAATATTACTTTTTAAAATAATTTTAACCAACTTTTGCAACTATGGCTGTTTTTGGTATTAGCAAGCTATCGCTTTCAGCCGACGGCCAATGCGCAATGGAAGTAACAGAAGTTGCAGAATCAGAAGGTCAGTGGTTAGTTTTAAATCGCTCAAGAGCTGTGACCTGCATGGTTTCTTGAGCAAAATAGGTCACATAGCTAATCATTGCTTTTTGTAACTTTTCAGTGTCCAATTTGTGGAGTACAGACTTAATTCTTTGAAACCCTATCCCACCGCCGGACCCCCCTCTTTGACTCGATTGTTTGTGAAGTATTCTCCTACAAGCTGTAACCTCGCGTCATATACTCTTTTCTTCGGACCTCGCCCCACCACACCCCAAACCTTCAAGTACGCGGATAGTTTGTGGGATATTACCGTAGGCTATACATGACGATTCCTTTTATGTGTACCTTTTAAGAATCCCCATAATAACGAGTTACAATAAGCTACATTTTAATTTGTACCATTAAAGCATCCGACTTGTTTGTGGAAGTACTGTGTGACTCCGTATTATGAATTTTATTGAAGGCAGACTTAGGCTGGCAAAATCAGCCCACCGATTTTTGTGAATACTTTTATTGAATACCTGTATGTCTTTTATAAAATCGTATACAGGCATTAGTTTAAATACAGAATTATGTACAATACAGAAACAAGGAAACAAACACAAAATTCGTAAGAAAACCAACAAGAAACAACACCCAATATACATTGTGCACAACAACGCATCAGTTTACATATTCCCCACTTACCCTTCTATCCTCCTCTACATCACCACCTCATCACTTTTCCCTCTTTCTGTGCGAGTGTGTTTGCATTCCAGCGTTTTTGGGAGTTTTCTCAATATGTGTTATTTTCACCTGTTCATCGCGGAGGTTTTGGCGATGGATCGTTGCCTTTGCGTGTATCGATCAAATTGCGATTGATTTTAGTTGAAAATGTTCAGTTGCGACTTTGTCCAAGACTTTCGCGAATACCACGGCGCTCGTCTTTTCTTTTATTTACGGCAGCTTTTCGTCAGCTTTCGTGATGTTTCGTTGGCTTGGCGTGTATCGAACAATTTGCGACTGATTTTCGCTGGACGTTTTCAATTGCGACTTTGTTCAAGCTGCGAATGGCACCGCACGCATCTTGGCTTTTATTTGTGGCAACTTTCGTCAAGTTTCGTTGTACGCAGAATGATTGCAATATTTCCTACTGAAACCAGTCAACACCGAGGTACCAGAGATTGAACCTGGGTCTTCTAAGGCATGATTTTTGAGGTAAGAATATTGTGCACACGGCAGGTAAGACAGTATTCTTATTTCAGATAAATGGAAAAAGTAAGACCAACACGTTCCTGTAAAGAAAACCTTGGTGTTTCTTTGTTTTAGGAAAAGAAAAGGAAGTAGGTAAAACACATTTAACAATATTCTTGTTTCAGGAAAAGGAAGAAACGCCTAACATAGGCCTAACGAAGAAAAGGAAAGAAATGAGTAATAGGCCTATCAATTTTCATTAAAGGAACAGTTGAGTTGCAGCATTAACGCTGTTCTTTGTTTCAGGAAAAGTGGTATTTTGCTTCAGGAACGGTAAGAATTAGTATAGCATTAACGATATTTTTGTTTGTTTCAGGAAAGGTTTGGAGTTCAACAGTAATCCCATTGTTTCAGTAAAAGAAGGAAAATATGAACGATATTCTGTTTCAGGAAAACTTTAGTTTTTGTTTTTTGTTTTATGAAGAATATTCGTGTTTCAGAAAAGGTGGTAAGAGTAAGTAAAACATTAATATCATTTGTTTCAGGATGTTTTCAGTTTTGGCAAAAAAAAAGCAAAGAGTAAGTAAACATCCTAACAATCTTTTTTCAGGATAACGTGACAAGAAAAACATCCCAACAATAATTTATTTTCCATTTTTCAGGAAAAGGTCAGAGTAAGTAAAGCATACTAACAATATTTTCCAGGTTTCATAAAAATGCATGGTAAGTAAAACATTTAACATTTCCTATGTTTAAAAAAATGCAGGGTAATTAAAAACATCCTAATAATGTTTTCAATTTTTCGGGAAAAGGTAACAAAGTAAAGAGTAAGTAAAACAAACTTATCATGTTTTATATTTTTCAGAACAATAAAAGCGTAAGTAAAATATCCTAACAGTATTTTTTATATATTTTTCAGGACAAGTTGAGAGTAAGTAAAACGTCTTAACAATAGTTTATTTTCTATATTTCAGGCCAAGGTAAAGAGTAAGTAAAAAAATCCAAACAATATTTTCTATATTTCAGGAAATTGCAGGGTAAGTAAAACATACTAACAGTATCTTCTATTTTTCAGGACAAGGTAAAGAGTAAGTACATCTTAACAATATTTTCTATATTTCCGAAACCTACAGGGTAAGTAAAACATCTAACACTATTTTCTATAGTTTACAACACGTTAAAATGAAATAAAACATGCCAACAATATATTTATTTTTCAGGACAAGGTAAAAGTAAGTAAAACATCCTAACATTTTTTTTTCAGAAAAAAGCCGGGTAAGTAAAACATTCTAACAATATTTTCTATATTTCAGAAAAATGCAAGGTAAGAGAAACATCTAACATTTTATGTTTAAAATTGCAGGTTAAGTAAAACTTCTATCAATTTTTGTTCTATATTTTAGGATGAGGTACAAGTAAGTAAAACATCTTAACAATAATTTATTTTCTATATTTCAGGACAAGGTAAACTGTAAGTAAAAAAAATCCAAACAATATTTAATATATTTCAGAAAACTGCAGGGTAAGTAAAACATCTAACACTATTTTATATATGTTACGACAAGGTAAAATGAAATAAAACATTCTAACAATATTTTTTATTTTAAGGTAAACGTAAGTAAAACATCCTAACAATTTATTTCTTTTTCAGAAAAAGCAGGGTAAGTAAAGCATCCTAACAATATTTTCTATATTTCAGGAAAATACAGGGTAGGACGAAAGAAAAACATTTAACATTTCATGCTTAAGAAATGCAGGTTAAGTAAAACGTCTAACAACATTTTCTATATTTTAGGACGAGGGAAAAGTAAGTAAAACATCCTAACAATATTTTTAATATTTGTGTTTTTCAGGACAAGGTATATACTAAAGGGTAAGTAAAAATAACGGTAATTTTTATGAATGAACCTTGAGGTTTAACGTCTACACCCACCATTGGCGATATGGCAGACGGGGATAACCATCCTAGGGAAAGAGGGGTAGGGACCCGAATCAACACTGAACCACCAAAGCAATCATACTGCTAAAATGGACAGAAAAATGGCCACATTTTATATCGCCCACCACGGGATTCGAACCTGGGTCATCGGTGTGCCAGGCGAACGCTCTAACAATTGAGCTACGGCGGTGGGTAATTTTTATATTTTACAGAAAAAGATATGAGTAAGTACAGCTAAAAGCTTTCTATATTTCTGGGAAAGAAGGTAACATTAAATATGTACGTCTAATAATAATTTAGTTCAGGTAAAGGTAAGAGTTACACAATTTGCTTTTATTAATCTCCTCCCCCTTTTCCCTTCGCCTTGCTGCCCCGGAGTTTTTTTGTTTTGTTTTTTTTAATTCCAGATATCTGCCGCGGACATTCAACCGACAACCAGGCAAGCTTTAAGGCATCGAGCATGGGCTCGAGAAGTTGGCGAAAGTCTTCATACGAGTTGGACTGACCGGACTCGCTGTGGGAAGTGCACGAGAATTTCAATGAGAAGGAAAACAACTGGTAAGTGTAATAATCTTGTAAAACAAAATTATCTTCACATTGATCTCGGATCAGCTCAGTTCGTGAGCTCTTTTTTCCAGAATTTGCGGGTATGATTCCCGTTGGCCGTGAACATGAATTAAACTGACTGTAAGTAAGTATACTTGACATCGTACTGTTGCTCTAACCGATGGTGTTTATCAGTGCATGGTGGGTGAGATGAGGTAAATATTAGCAATTAGATAGGGTTATGGAGTCGTGAATGGCGCACTGCTGCTATCGTGCTTTCGTTGAGAAGGCGATACGAATTTCATCCGCATGGGTTGCAAATGTTATTCAAAATCTTTTCCAGGTATCTACAAATGACGCTATATTGACAATATGGACAATCTGCAACCGACGTTCCACGGACATCCGGGCAAGGTTTAAGGCAGCAATCATGAGCTGGAGAAGTCGGCGACATTCATCACCCGAGATCAACTGTGTGGAAGCTCCCAAGAAAGAAGTATGGCAAGGAGACGGAACATGTAAGGGTACCACAACCAAAACCTGTTGAAACAAAAGTTCATATTTATCCCAGAATAGCTCCATGGGATTGTGTGCTAGAGGTTGCTGGTACGATCGCCAAACATGAAAGTGACTAATAAGCTCTGGTCATGTGTTCATTCTGCTCACAGCCAGGTGGTTGTTAAGTGGAATGTTGGTAAGTCATGCAGGAACCTAGAATCCTTCAATTACATGTAAGACCGATCATTAATCAAGTATTAGAATTGGATAAGTTTGTTGCGACTTGTACGTATCCTATTCTATCCTATCCTATCTCGTAACTCGGAAGTTGTTGAGGCATCACAGATGATCGTTTAACCAGCGTACTCCATCTTTCTCTGTTTTCAGCAACCCTGGCAACACTTGGCTCAGTGTCAAGCCAGTCCATTCTCGAATGTTGTCCTCCCCCCTCCTTTTTGTTCTCTCTCTTCGTCTACCTCCTTGCGGTGTGCCTTGCAGGATGGTCTTTGCAAGGCCTGATGATCTGGTGACGTAGCCGTACCGTCGGAGTTTCCGTTTCTTCACCACTGTGAGCAGGTCATCGTATAGTACAATGGCTTGTGTGATGGTCTGTCGGACTTCGGCGTTGGTGAGGTGCTGGGTATAGTACACGTTGTATTAATAATAATAATAATAATAATAATAATAATAATAATAATAATAATAATAATAATAATAATAATAATAATAATATAATAATAAATAATAATAGCTGCTATATACGTGCTTTTTCCAAAATCACCAAACAGGCTCAGACAGAGCGCGGCCTTCTGTACCAACCTATACGCTCATGTTTTTCCCATTCTTACACACAAGCACACATCTACATGTATAACTGTCACTCAAACATGTGGTGGTAAAGGCAGGGAGATCGCTATTAGAAGGCGGAAATGAAATAGAATGTTTAGATTGACTACATCCAATACCATTATTGGAGGGAGGGAGGAAACCGGAGTAGGATACCAGGAGAAAACCCTCGGTGACCTCAATAGTTTCGTACCTAAGTCACATAAGTTCGCCCCTTTGGGGAATCGACCTTCGGCTTGTGAAACCGGCGACTAACCCATTGTGCGCCACGAGGCCGCCACCCCCGTTATCTTTAGTGGCGCTGCACTGCGTTTGCCGTGCTGCTTTCGCTGTAATGTCGCCATGAATTTTCATCAGCATTAGTAAAAGGTATGCTACAAACTCTTTATTCCAGATAACTATTGCTGATACTCCTGGCAAACCAGGCAAGCTTCCAAGGGAGCAAGCTGCAGAAGTCGTCAACATTTCATCGCACGAGCATGACAAGCTATGTGGACCTGCAAGTGAAGAAGAATTTGTAGAAGAAAACGACGAGTAATTCAGAAAGTATATCACGCCCTAAACCTTTTATAACAATTTTTAAACTACTGTTCATAATTATTCGTCCCGGAAAAAGCCAGTCAGTAGATGATGAGCTAGTGTTCCAAGGGGCCCCTTCCCCCAAATGTAATATATTGTAAGCACTGGCCAATACGTCTGCTGCTTTGTCTGGTGATGGTTTGAGTGCTTGAGTGTAGTTAGGTACAAAAAAATTTAATTAAAATAGAGTTGCCCTTTTGAGAAAGCTGCCCGAATTTCATCGACATAGGTGATAAATATAATCCGTACTTGTTATTCTAGACCAACGGCAGCCGATACTCGCACTGGGAAACCAGGCAGCGTGCAGAAAATCGTTGACATTCATCATACGAGGTGGACTTACTGCAACATCCAACAAGAAGAATGTCAGTGAGAACGAACTCAAGAGGTAAGGCCACTACAGAATTGCCGTTTGAATACAAATTGAAAATGTTCGCATATTATATGATATTATGTTATAATAACAATTGGTGGAGCAACGAGCTCGTGTTCCATACAGATGTTGCGCATTTGATTCCAGGTTGTTTGTAGATTATAGTCACACGACACTTTCGCATATAGGTGACTACTGGGCCGATTTATACTGACACCAGCGGGCCAGTTGTTGGTAAAGGGGAAAATAATATGATCACACGTTGACCAATCCGGGATTCGAACCAGCGACCTTTCGGTTACTAGCAAGACGCTCTTACCAACTGAGCTACCCGGCCCCACTAATTCCAGGTGCAAGTGCTGGCCGTATTATTGCTCTGTGGTGCAGTGAAATTGTGTACATGTAAAGTTGGAAATAGACGATGCAGGTCATAGTAAGTGGAATTATGTAATGGATGGAATTGTCGAGTCCTATTCCCCATTGTTTTGAGTAGAGGTGCGCTGAAGTTGGCGTGCTTTCGCTGAGTAGTCGACTCGAATTTCATCCGCATGGTTGACAACTACTCTTTAGCATCTTTATTCCAGATAACTGTAGCCGACAACCCCACTGACAACCAGGCAAACTGTAAGGCAGCAAGCAAGGTCTGGAGAGGTCGGCGTGATGGGCTGGCTGTAGAAGTGCACGAGGAGAATGTAGAAGTGGTTTTCGAGTCTCGTTCTCCATTGTCTTAGTTCGCGCTGCGCTGCGCTACGAAGCTGGAAGGTGACCCATTTATAGCAAGCGTTATCCAAATTCAAATATAAATACAGACACGGTAAATAATCTAATTATGTTTTTGTGTGTCTGTCTTAACAGCTTTCCTCCGTGTGGATTCTATGGTCAAATACCAAGATTAGGGATGTCAATTTAGTATCAGACTTCCACATTAACAGCTGTCCTCCCTGTGGACTCGCTGGTTAAATACTAAGATTAAGGCATGTCAATACAGTATCTGACTTCCACATTATATTTCGTTCGGAAACAATGTGCTACAAGACTGTCTCTTCCAGCAGTTATCGGGAGAACATCTAGTCACGCCTAGAGTGCCTTGCCAAATGGAAAGAAAGCACCTGATGATCTTCCAAGCCGATGCTGAAGCTCGAAGGCGTCGACCTGATGGAAAGAACAGGATGACGCTGGTCATCTAACGTTATTTGCCTACCCTAATATACAACAAAAGGTAAGCTTAACTTACAAACCACCTTACATTTATTAATTAATTTCTTTATATATTTCATTTAATGCTGAGTTACTTGCTTACGTATTGGTATGGCCACGTCACCAGAGCATCAGGCTTTGCAAAGACTATCCTTCAAGGCACGGTGCAAGGAGGCAGAAGAAGAGGGAGACATTAAAGAGGTGGGAGGACAATGTTCGAGAATATACTGGCTTGACACTGAGCGAAGCCATCAGGGTTACTGAGGACAGAGAAAGATGGAGTACGTTGGTTAAAATGATCATCTGTGGTGCCCCAATGACCTTCGAGTTACGGGATAAGATAGGATAGTATTTGATTCAGTTTGTGAGCTCTACAGATGCATACTAAAAAATAATTGATCCAATTTTGACATACGTGTGTGTGTCTTGTGTTTTCAGATGAACTGAAACAGCAGGTTTGATGCTTCAACTGCTGCGACAGTAACCAAGCTAGCTCCAGTCACTGACACCATCGACCTCATCTTCAACCTCAGCGAACGTCTTCATTCATGCCTACGTCAGTCTTCTGGTTGGTATTACGTAACACTGCAGGACTCACCTGCCATTCCTTTTGCTACACATTCATTGAAGTTACAGAATTAATGATAACGCGATATGCAGCCGGGGACATATAGGCGCCGTGGCCATAACCCTCCAAACAGCCCTCACAATGTTTACCTCCATGTAAGATCGGCATGCAAATCGCGGTCGTTGTCAACAAGCCCAACCGATAAGTTTCTTTAGGCGTAAATTAAAAGTTAGAACTACACTGCATTTACCGTTCCTCTTTCTCCTGTTTCAAAGAGGTCTGGGGAGACATTCGCCACTAATGACTAGCATATACTGGAGACAATCCAAAGACGATGGGTTGTAAACCGCCATCAGCAGAACTCGGTGTGTAGAATATGCTTTCCTTGCCAAACCTTTCCTCACTGTATCCCATAAACTTTAAGCTCTCCTCGCAATAATGTTAGATGGGATATGTACATCAAAGGCACAGTTGTCACCCACGCCAGGCCAGAAGTAGTATACCACGACACAACTTTACCCTACCACTCAAAAAACCATCACCAAGCAAATCTTTTGATCTTTCAGCCACCATTATGCAAAACTATTTGCCGTCACCGGTCCTTTATGCTTTGTACCGGCAACAAACGGAAGAGCCTTCGAGGTAAAGTGATATTCAGCACTGGACACTTTAAACTTCCCTTCCCCCTCTCTACCTTTTTAGCACCCCTACCTCTGCATTTGGAAGCTGATTATTTGGGCGAGGATCTGCCTTCCGCATTAACTTTGCAACCATCCCCAGAGTGCAAGATGTTGAAGAATGAAACCGATGAAAAAAAGAGCAAGATGCTGAAGAATAGATCCGATTAAAAAAGAACAGCTTAACATCTAGCGGCAAAATGTTCTCCTTACCGTGTCTTAGCGTCGAGTGATTGGTTTAAACAGAGTATTATAATAATAATAATAATAATAATAATAATAATAATAATAATAATAATAATAATAATAATAATAATAATAATAATAGCTGCTATATACGCACTTTTTCCCAAATCACCAAACAGGCTCAGACAGAGCGCGGCCTTCTGTACCAACCTATACGCTCACGTTTCTTCCACTCTCACACACAAGCACACATCTACATGTATATCTGTCACTCAAACATGTGGTGGTAAAGGCAGGGAGATCGTTATTAGAAGGCGGAAATGAAACACAATGTTCAGATTGACTACATCCAATACCATTATTGGAGGGAGGGAGGAAACCGAAGTAGGATACCAGGAGAAAACCTCGGTGACCTCAATAGTTTCGTACCTAAGTCACATAAGTTCGCCTTTTTGGGGAATCGACCTTCGGCTTGGGAAACCGGCGACTAACCCCTTGTGCGCCACGAAGCCTCCACCCACATTGTTTTTAGTGGCGCTGCACTGCGTTTGCCGTGCTGCTTTCGCTGTAATGTCGCCATGAATTTTCATCAGCATTAGTAAAAGGTATGGTACAAACTCTTTATTCCAGATAACTATTGCTGATACTCCTGGCAAACCAGGCAAGCTTCCAAGGTAGCAAGCTGGCCTGGAGAAGTCGGTAACATTTCATTGCACGAGCATGGCAAGCTATGTGGACGCGCAAGTGAAGAAGAATTTGTAGAAGAAAACGACGAGTAACTCAGAAAGTATACCACGCCCTAAACCTTTTATAACAATTTTTAAACTACTGTTCATAAATATTCGTCCCGGAAAAAGCCAGTCAGTAGATGATGAGCTATTGTTCCAAAGGGCCCCTTCCCCCAAATGTAATGTATTGTAAGCACTGGCCAATACGTCTGCTGCTTTGTCTGGTGATGGTTTGAGTGCTTGTTGAGTGTAGTTAGGTACAAAAAAATGTAATTAAAATAGAGTTGTCCTTTTGAGAAAGCTGCCCGAATTTCATCGACATAGGTGATAAATATAATCCGTACTTGTTATTCCAGACCAACGGCAGCCGATACTCGCACTGGGAAACTAGGCAGCGTGCAGGAAATCGTTGACATTCATCATACGAGGTGGACTTACTGCAACATCCAACAAGAAGAATGTCGGTGAGAACGAACTCAAGAGGTAAGGCCACTACAGAATTGCCGTTTGAATACAAATTGAAAATGTTCGCATATTATATGATATTATGTTATAATAACAATTGGTGGAGCAACGAGCTCGTGTTCCATACAGATGTTGCGCATTTGTTACGGGCTGATAGGATAGTATTTGATTCAGTTTGTGAGCCCTACAGATGCATACTAAAAATAATTGATCCAATTTTGACATACATGTGTCTTGTGTTTTCAGAAGAACTGAAACATCAGGTTTGATGCTTCAACTGCTGCGACAGTAACCAAGCTAGCTCCAGTCACTGACACCATCGACCTCATCTTCAACCTCAGCGAACGTCTTCATTCATGCCTACGTCAGTCTTCTGGTTGGTATTACGTAACACTGCAGGACTGTCACCTGCCATTCCTTTTGCTACACATTCATTGAAGTTACAGAATGAATGATAAAGCGATATGCAGCCGGGGACATATGGGCGCCGTGGCCATAACCCTCCAAAAAGACATCACAATGTTTACCTACGTGTAAGATCGGCATGCAAATCGCGGTCGTTGTCAACGAGCCCAACAGATAAGTTTCTTTAGGCGTTAATTAAAAGTTAGAACTACACTGCATTTGCCCTTCCGCTTTCTCCTGTTTCCAAGACGTCGGGGGAGACATTCGCCACTAATAACTAGCATATACGGGAGACAATCCAAAGACGATGGGTTGTAAACCGCCATCAGCAGAACTCGGTGTGTAGAATATGCTTTCCTTGCCAAACCTTTCCTCACTGTATCACATAAACTTTAAGCTCTCCTCGCAATAATGTTAGATGGGATATGTACATCAAAGGCACAGTTGTCACCCACGCCAGGCCAGAGGTAGTATACCACGACACAACTTTACCCTACCACTCAAAAAACCATCACCAAGCAAATCTTTTGATCTTCCAGCCACCATTATGCAAAACTATTTGCCGTCACCGGTCCTTTATGCTTTGTACCGGCAACAAGCGGAAGAGCCTTCGAGGTAAAGTGATATTCAGCACTGGACACTTTAAACTTCCTTCCCCCTCTCTACCTTTTTAGCACCCCTACCTCTGCACTTGGAAGCTGATTATTTGGGCGAGGATCTGCCTTCCGCATTAACTTTGCAACCATCCCCAGAGTGCAAGATGTTGAAGAATGAAACCGATGGGAAAAAAAAGCAAGATGCTGAAGAATAGATCCGATTAAAAAAGAACAGCTTAACATCTAGCGGCAAAATGTTCTCCTTACCGTGTCTTAACGTCGAGTGATTGGTTTAAACAGAGTATTATTATTATTATTATTATTATTTTTTTTTTTTTACGTGGCCATACCATCGGAGTTTTCGTTTGTTGAAAAAACGGAAACTCCGATGATATGGCCACGTCACCAGATCATCAGGTCTTGCAAAGACCATCCTGCAAGGCACAGTGCAAGAAGGTAGAAGAAAAGGGCGACCGAAAAAGAGGTGGGAGGACAACATTCGAAAATGGACTGGTTTGACACTGAGCGAAACAATCAGGGTTGCTGAGGAAAGGGAAAGATGGAGTACGCTGGTTAAACGATCATCTGTGGTGCCCCTACAACCTCCAAGTTACGGGATAGGATAGGATAGGATTATTATTTTTTTTTTTTTTTTTGGGGGGGGGGGGTTTGTTAAATTATTACTATTAACGAGACAAGCAAACAACGTCGAATGATTATTTTGCATCGTAACTGCATGTGGGGGAGGCGAGATAGTTGGCCTGAAACGAGAAACCTATAAAGGAACTTGACATATTTTTAATACTTATTTGTTGTTGTTTCGTTTTTATGTATTTTTTTCTGGATTCAGTATATGGGTCTGATTCTTTAGTGCCCATGTATGTAGCGTAAAAAGAATTCACTGTTTCACCTTCGTTCTACTGAAATTTTGTCTGCTGTCTTAAGACGAATTTTGCTTGAGCCGAGCCTAATGCCTGTGGACAGTTTGCAGACGAATGTTGCATGCGCCGAGCCTCATGCCCGTGGGCAGAACCAAGTTCCCTTTACTGACGTGGTGTCGCGGGATTAAGGGAAAGGTTTATTTTGTTTGCCTGTGGTGTAGCTGTGTGTTTGTGGCTCTCCAGTGTAGTCCGGTTTGGAGGGTTTGCAGAAGCACATGCTGAGTTGTTTCTCCGAAATGATAAGTTTGTTTGTATCATTCGGTCAAAGCCTGGGCAGATGAGGTTTGAACGTTTCAGTAGTAACATCTGATTTGATGTTCTTATTGTGGAAACCTTATTGGGTTTCCGGTCATTCGTAACACTTATGTGGTGTTGATCGTCACCGGGGGAATTTCAATCCATATAAGTAGATTCAATTTTATGTGGTTATGTTACTTTATTTGAGCGTAGCTACATTTTCCAGTGGTTATGAATGAGTGGTTATGGTTGGAGGTGGGTGTTAGAGTAAGTAGGGGAGAGTGGTTAGCATTAGGAGTATCTCTCTCTCTTTCTCTATATCACTCTTTTACTGTGGTTTTTCTTATTTCATTTGTTTCATTCAACCATGTTTATAGTAAAATGTACATTGCTGTTGTTTTGTTAGTACATAGTTGTTGAGCGGCATCTTCAACTCTCTGTAATGACGCCAGGTCAGTCCGCCATCTTGGCAATATGGCGACCTTTGTTTACATTTTTTTGTTGAGTAAAGTACTTGGAACCTAGAATGAACGATGTTGAGCTGTAGAACTATAGGCTTACATCGGTGGGCACAGTATAAAGTTATAGAGATTCTCGTCGGGTTATTTCAAAACGGATCAATTTTTCTTGAAAATAACTTCCCCTTTTAGTATTGGGGTATAGTTTTTTTTTCTTTTTTGTCTGTCAGCTACAGGGACATCTCGGACCCTTGCCAGTCGGCTGTGGAATCTACTCAGGTTGTCCATTGATCCTTCCTTTCGCCACTGTTATCCGTCATCGAAGAGGAGAGGAGAGTCTTTACTTGCTCGGGACCACATCAATACTCTGGCTGATGCAGCTGCTGAGATCAGACATCCGTTATCTGAGGTGTCATCAATGCATCCTTTCCCCCATAAATTGGCGACCTCCAGCTACGTCTGGTGCTGTACGGAAGAAAAGGGAACGAAGATCATCTTCACTTCAGCTTCACCTTCATTGCTTTCCCTCCTTTCAACGCCGTCATCTTCCTACGCGAGTGACGAGAGGAGGGGAAGATCATCTTCACTTCAGCTTCACCTTCATTGCTTTCCCTCCTTTCAACGCCGTCACCTTCCTGCGCGAGTGACGAGAGGAGGGGAAGATCATCTTCACTTCAGCCTCACCTTCATCGCTTTCCCTCCTTTTAACGCCGTCACCTCCCTACGTTTAGGGTGACGAGAGGAGGGGGAGATCATCTTCACTTCAGCCTCACCTTCATCGCTTTCCCTCTTTTCAACGCCGTCACCTCCCTACGTTTAGGGTGACGAGAGGAGGGGGAGATCACTGACTTTCAGACAGCGTTTGCCTGACATCTTACATCATCATTTGTCCGCGTTAGTCTACATCGCTTACGACGAAGAGTGTATGATCGTCAATATTATTAGCTTCTCTATAATTATGTAAATTATAAGGATCGGTTTACGGATGTTTAATATGAAGCAGTTGTTGGGTCACAGGATTGAATGGTTATCTGGATTATTGCCATCCATGTCATTTTAACACCCTTTTTGTATCATCATCACCACCATCCTATCACCATTACCTTGTTTTGATCATCGTTTATATCACCTTAAGTATTCTTTTGACTTGTGCTTAACTTTATATAATTAGATGGTTATTTGTCATGTCAAATCTTTCTTTTGGAGTTCTTGATTTCCTCTGCATGAGAGGATAAGACTTATACCCAGTGGTGGGGGTGAGCGCAACAACCACCTACTTCATCTTTATCAGCTCAGCAGCTCAAACGCCGTCTTCCGTTTTCCGCGTTGTCTTCAATAAAACCCAGGATCGCCACACATCACTCAATTCTTTGCAATTTCTTTGAGGTTAGGGATTGAAAGACGACGCAATAGTTAAATGTCTTAATTTGTTTATTTAAAACCGTTAACATTTCTCCAAAGGTCTGATTTATGAAGATTGTGTTGAGATTTTTTCACATATGGTGTTGCCAAGTGTTGCCAATTCGGAGACAACGTTAATAAGTACACGATGGGTGGTTTACAGTGAATATGACATTCGTATCTGATGCTTTACTAAACAAAGTCATGTACGAACTGAGAATAATCACTTAAACAAAAAAACAGACAGTGGAAGTCAGATTGTGGGTTTTTTCAAGGAAAAAAATCAAATTGTTATGGTTGGGATGGGTGGTGGAGGAGATAAAAAGCATTCAGGTCATAGACAATATTTATAATATTAATTCAGCTTGTGCATGCCTATGAGTCATGTGTGACCAATATTATAATTAGATAATTTTTTTAAACAAATTATGGGCTATTGATCTAGAGAGAGAGAGAGTCTGTGTTATTTGAGATATCATGTACTTTCTTAGTGTGTAAAGTGTCCTCCGTTTATCTGTAATCTTTTTCCTCCCCACTGCATGTTGCTTCTCCTTTCTATCGTTTTCTTTTGTTTGGTTTTATTGATTTGACTGACGAGACGTATCATCACCTCATTGGCCAACCCGACGCATCTTTTTGGTTTTATGACTGGACTGTTCATTTATTTCCTTTCATTTGTTTTTTGGTGCCTGTCTTTCTTACCCCTCTAACTGTGTTTGTCGTGATTCTTCTCTTTGTGATTGTCGTGTTTCTCCCCCCTCTCTCTCACCCTCTCTCCGGATCTATTGCTCTCAAGTCAGTGGCAAAAGCGTGCCGAGTTTTGATATGAGTTTGAATATTAGTGGTGAACTGTGTTTCGTTTGTAAATATTGTTTGCGTATATTTTCTCATGAGATCGGGATTATGACGCAAGACTGAGTTTTGATAGTAACAGATATAAACGTTTGTTTCAGCTTTTTCTGGTTAGTTAGATTGCTGGGTCTGAGAGAAGGTTGCGCCGTTTTTAGTTTATATGATATAAAAGTTGTGCTCACCTGTTTTGAAAGATAGAGTTTAAATGTGATGTTTACGATTTGTAGTTTTGTGGAAAGCTTTTATTTTACCTGCCTTTGGTACCAGACGTTGTTGTCGCCTTTTGGATCTGTGTGGTTTCCAAACGTCTTACAGCGGTCATAAGGTACTTATAGTTATTTTGCGTTTTGCATATGTTTTGTTGCTTTGTGCAAATGATTATGACCTTTATGATTTTCTCGTTTTAGTGACTCATTTGATGCCTTTTCTGCAAATTGATTTGATTCAGATATTCTGTAAGCTTTTGATTTTCTAGAATTCGTTTTGCTTGGAACCCGGTCTGCTTTGTCAGAAGAAATATTGAGGTGAACACTTTGTTCAGGATTTGTAAATAAGGACAAGTCAAGTTTATTTGTTTTAGCTTGTGGTCAGTCATAATGCGCTGATTATGCTGAACGTCTTGGCTTGACTAAAGCTAATTGTCATCACAATTTGTCGGACTAAGTTTTGACGAATAAGATAACTGTTTTGGTCTTAATGAAGATAACGTTTTTGTCGAATTATCGGCCTTATTCGAAATGTTAACCCACTTGGGAATTTATAGCGTTTTTCCCTAAGGCTTTGCTGTTTGTCTCTGCAAAGGTAGTTAGCGATGTTTTGAGACTTCAGGTGTATTTCCTAGAATATGTTGTTAAATGTTTACGTATATGAATTCAGTTATAAATGTTTCACTGAGCTAGGTCATCGACGAGTATTTCCTAGTTTAGGCACTGTACCGAGGCTCGTTGGGTGAACGTAGCCGAATTGTTTGTATTAATGAATTGACTTATGTTAAATGAGCATAGTCATATTGTCTTGCGTCAATTGGTTTGAAGCTTGAAAGAATAAACGTAGCCTAATCGTCCTGTAAGTTAAAGGAACATAAAGCGTCCGTTCCTTCGTTTTGTTCTGGCTTGGTTCCACGTAATCTTAGCTAAATTGTCTTCTTTAAAATCAGCTAAAGTATTCTCTCTAAATTAAATTATTGCTGTTGGTTCATTATCATCTAAATTATCCTTCAGTATGTGTATTCTTCACCAGTCTCATTGCTTTGATTGTATCTTGCGTGAATAAGTGTTTTTGATACATTGTTTGGTACACTTGCTAATGTTTCTTGTGTTTATGTTTCTTTCTTTTCGCAGTATTTTACCACACATCGTCTGGCACAAGAAGTAGTTCATAGTCACATATACAGAAATTAGTTGTCCCCATACTGATATGTACACACACATACGTATGAGACGTTGACATTTTTCGTGAATGTTCCTTGACTACGAATAAATGAACTCTATGCTACTTCTGTGTTTCGTGTGCGTCATTACATGACCAGGCCCTAAATTAATACGAGGCGTTTGACGAGCGAATGGAAATTCTCTTATCTAAATGGCGGCAATTACACAGCTCATGTGCATTACGTAGACGTCTTCGCTTTAACTGTAACTGCTTTTGGACTCTGTGCAGTTATAAAATAGAGGTGTATCATGGATGGGGTCTAGGTATGCATGTATCTCTTGTTACAGCAGTATTCGGCCACTGACCATAGAGCACAACATGGCAGATTTGCAGCACCGTATGACTGGATCGAGCCTTGTACTGTACTTGTATTATACCCATCACTGCACCGTAGACCTCATCTTTCTCAGCTGAAATGCTTCATGCCTGCGTCCATCCGTCGATTTGGTCAAAAATGCATCGCACGTCGCTTCCTTCTGGTTCTCCACTCATTCTTTGAGGTAAGTGATCAACTTACAGTGCGGGAAAAATTGCTCGTTGTCAAGCATCTAAATTTTTCATGTAAAGCGTATTGACATTTTCACACAAGGTCGTGATTACTAAAGCTATTAGATTCACGCAATTATCCCCTGTGAGGGTTAAAGTTCGAAATGAAACCGGTAATACTGAACAGTAAGCAGTCTTAATTTGCTACCAAATTGGGTAAAAGTGCACAGTAACGTAATAAGAGATACCGCCGAGACATTACAACTTACTAGATTTTATTTAGGAAATGTTTTCTCTTAAAAGTAAACTAACCACGGAACAGGAAGAGGAGAGAAACATTTTTTTTAATTAAAACAAAAAGTAATTAGAAGCATTTATTGTACTTAGGCCATTTACCAGCATCAAGTTCAACACTGGAATTTGTACAATTATTTAAGTCTAGTATAGAGTCATAAACTAGTACCTTGAAAAACTTGTGATGTAGTAAAACGGATTGATAAATGTAGATAAAACCTGGCCTTCGGACAAAACTCCTTCAATGGGCTAAGATGTTGACAGGTACAATGTTTACAGGCGAAAAGTATATTTACCTATAAGACTTGAGCCACAATTAAGGCCAGTTTATATTGTCACGAGACAGTCTGCACTACTACTTGCGACCAGGTAATCGGATCAGAAAATAAACGTTTGTGTTGTAACTTGTATGTTTGAACTTGAACGGCAACACATTGCCTATTAAGGTTGAAAAAGTATTCATCCCCGACCTTTTCTTCTTCAGCAGCTGAAAAGTCTTCATTCACCGTACTTCAGGACAGGATCATCACACATTGCCCCACTCTCTACATCAACAAATGTCACAATACCAAGCTCTCGTCACTGATAACTCGGCACTACGCCACTGACCTCAACAGACTAAAATGTCTCTTTATCCATGTCTGCATTCATCTTCCATGTTATCTTCAGTAAATTGTGGTAATCGCCAATGATTAATGTAAATGATTAAAGCCATACTGGGTATTCCAAAACCAGAAGTTATTATGAAATTATCAGCAGGACAACTGATAGTTATTAAATTTCTGTAACATTGGACCGACAAATATGAAACCAGGTCAGTATGACAATTGGGAATCTGGACATGCTAACACCTTTGTGCTAATCCTTTATTGTCCGAATGTCTTGTCTTCTTAACGGTTCCTAATATAGCAGCCGAATACTCCGCTGTTTCGACCAACAGCTTAGCTAAAAGAAGTCCAAGTTTCCCATAAATGAAATTGGTACTCTTGAACTAATAATTGCCTGCTTTTGCCTTGGTCATCAGCCTGGCTAAATGGATGTATTTCAAATTTCTAAATATAACTGTAAATTGATTATTTTGAAACATTTTAAAGGGAAATGAAATAACAACTAAGCGTAGTCTTGCTGCAAGTATCTGAAATGAGGGGGAAAAAAGAATGTTGTTGAAGCGGACTTTTAAAAAGAAATTCAGTAACACAAGGTAGGTTACTATGTCAGTTGTCAGCTTAAGTGACGTTCCTTAGTTCACATATGGAAAACTACATAACCGCTCTTCAATAATTTGTAAACCAAATTCGAGAGCTAAATGCTAGTCTCTGCCGCGGTGATATAAACTTCAGATTGTTTATGTGTGCTGCGTTTCTCCATAATGGGAAAAGTCATGCTTTGTAAAAATTAAAAAAGTAACCAAATTTCTGCCGTGATTTGACAAAACCGAGTAAGTCCACCTAAGGTCGAAAATGAGTTTTTTGCGCCATCAAACTTGCAAGAGAATGACGCATCTTACCTGTAAAAATCAAATCCGAACTATGTTTAGATTTGGAGATATCATAGAGTAAGTCCTTGTTAAAAAAATTTTAAGTGGGGGAATAAACTGATAAAACCAAGCAAGTCCCCTGCGAGTTTGTTTCGGCGATCCTCTGGCTGATGCTCGAGTTGGCATGATGACGTCATTTTCTACAATAAACTGACAAAGAAAAGTAAGTCCTCCCGACCAATGAGAAAGCGCCTTAAGATGAAGTGGACCAGTGAGAATCCATGTTATTGCTGCTGTGCAATATTATTTTCCTGTGAAAATGATGACGAAATTTCGGTCAGCAAAGGACGTGTTCGGCTTTTTGAAAAAGAGTTTTCTTCATGTAGCCTACTTTCCTGCCCACCATGAAGGATCCTGTAGATCTTCCGCCTACGCGGCAACTTCCACGAGGTGTGGAAATAAACAAACAAACTATCCTATCCTATCCTGTCCCGTAACCCTGAGGTCGTAGGGGCACCACAGATGATCGTTTAACCAGCATACCCACCTCTTTTTCGGTCTCCCTCTTCTTCTACCTCCTTGCACTGTGCCTTGCAGAATAGTCTTTGCAAGGCCTGATGATCTGGTGACGTGGCCATACCATCGGAGTTTCCGTTTCTTCACCACTGTGAGCAGGTCATCGTGTTGTCAAATGGCTTGTGTCATGGTCTGTCGGACTTCGTCGTTGGTGATGTGTTGGGTATATAAAATGCCCAGAAGTCTTCTGTAGCACCTCATCTCCATGCTTTGTATTCTTCGTTGTAGATCTGCTGTGAGGGTCCATGCTTCGCAAGCATATAGGAAGATGGAGATGACAAGGGAGCGCAGCAGTCTTACTTTGGAATGTAGAATGATGGTCCTGTCTTTCCAAATGGCTTCAACCTTGTCAGGGCAGCAGTTGTTTGTGCGATCCTGGAGAGGACTTCCTGTCGGGACCCATTGTCTGATACAATGGCTCCTAAATATTTGAAGCTATGCACTGTGTTGAGGGATTGGCCTTGGACTTTGATGTCCGTGTTGATGCCATTGGTGTTGTTGGTCATCATTTCGGTCTTCTCTGCACTTATTTCAATTCCACAAGCTTTGGAGGTGGTGTCAAGCCTCTGTACCAGCTGTTCAAGTACTTGTTCCTCTCCAGCCAATCCATCAATGTCATCCGCAAAACGAAGATTGGAGATTGCTCTACCCCCTATGCTGACTGTGCCTTCGTGATCTGCAAGAGCATCTGACATGATGCGCTCTAGGAAGATGTTGAAGAGTGTTGGAGAGAGTAGGCATCCTTGACGCACACCGATTGTTGTTCTGAACCAGTTCCGATGGCGCTGTTGTGGAGGACTGCACTATTAGCCTTGTCATACAGGTTTTTGATGACGTCAATAATTTTAGGTCTGATGTACGCTTTCATTGTTGCCCATAGAGCTGCATGCCAGACTCGGTCAAACGTTTTCTTGAAGTCTATGAACACATGATGTTGGTGCTGTAGGTATTTCTCACAGATTATTCTGAGGTTGAAAATCTGTTCAGTGGTACTTCGCCCTGCCCTTAATCCTGCTTGTTCTTCAGCTATGATTTGTTCAGCTTGGGGTTTCAACCTGTTGAGTAATATTTTCAGGAGGACCTTGCTGGGATGGATGAGGAGGCTGATGGTGCGGTAATTTTCACACTCCTGAAGGTTACCTTTTTTGGGAAGAGTGATGACAAGCGACTGGGCCCATGGTATAGGCCACTCTCCACTCTTCCAGATCTTGTTACAGATAATGGTGAGGGCATCAATCATCGCTTCTCCTCCTATTTGTAGCAGTTCCGCGGGTATGTTGTCCACTCCCGCTGACTTCCCTTTCTTTAGCGATTGCACCGCTGCCTCAACTTCTTCCCGGAGAATTGGGAGGATTTCTTCTTCTCTGTTCTCGGGATCTGCTAGAACTGATGGGTCTCCATTTGGTGTATGGTTGTAAAGGTCAGAGCAGTACTCTGTTCATCTGTCCAAGACTTCTTGTTCTTCTGTAAGGCATATGCCAGACTTGCTTTGAATCGTGGAGACTTTGGGCTGTTTGAAACTTGTCAGCCGCTTTATAGTCTGGTAGGCCTTCTTGCTGTTGTTTTTGTTCAGACTGTTCTCTCTTTCCTGGCATTGATCTTCTATCCAGTTCTCCTTTGCTGTGCGCATGGCTTTTCGGATGTCATTGTTGATTTTTCGGTAGACATCAGCTCCCTGAGAGGTGTTCTTTTTCTTTCTTTTTTTAAATCTCTCTTCGTTTATCACACAGATCCAAAAGTTCAGGTGTGATCCACGGCTTCTTCTTTGGTCGGTGCTTGCCAAGGATCTCAGTGGCGGCATCTGTCACAGCTGAGTTGAAGGTGGTGGTCATGGTGTTGACATCTACTTCACCAGCCCCCAAATTGAGCAGTGGTGCAGATTTCCCTTCAATTGTGGCCTGAAATAGTTCTGCCACCTCCGGGTCTTGCAGTTTGTCCAGGTCGAACTTCAGTCTAGTGCAGTATTTACTCTCTTCAAGTGGAGCCGGAAAGACATCATCAAGAGATCGTGGTCACTTCCGATGTCTGCTCCTCCTGCGTGTCCTGCCAATGTTGATGCTTGATCTGAAGCGTTTCTTGACCATGATGTAGTCTATTTGGTTGTGATGCTCCCCCCCTGGGACTGTGCCATGTCCATCGTCTGGAGTTTTTGTGGAGACCAAGCGTGTTTGCCAGTACCAGATTGTTGTTTCTGGCAAACTCCAAGAATCTCAGACCCCTGTCATTTGTCTCGTTGTTGCAGTGGGGTCCACATGTGTCTCCCGAGTTGTGGTGCGCATCTTGGCCAACCTTGGCATTCCAGTCGCCTTGCACTATGACTATGTCCTTCTTCGGCACTTGGTCAAGGACCGCCTGTAGATTTTCATAAAAATCCTCCACTTCGCTGTCGTCATAGTCTGATGTTGGGGCATAGGTCTGGATGATGGTGATGTTGAAAGGGGCTGCTCTCAGGCGGATGGTAATGAGTCTACTGGGCGGCAACCCATGACAGTGGCTAGAATGTTCTTGTGGACCAAGAATCCAACGCCGTGTTCGTGCCTGTCATCTCTACCGCTGAAATAGAGCTTGTAGCCTTTGTCTGTCGTTGTTTCACCTAGGCCTTTCCAGCGCAGTTCGCTAATGCCTAGAACGTTCCATCGATAGTGGTCCAACTCGTGGGCCAGTTCTTCTAAATTTCCCTCCGCAGTTAGGGTCCTGACATTCCAGGTTCCTATGACGATGTTGTTTCTCGTGCGGATCTTGCTAAATTGTCCATCAGTAGCATACTTAACACCTCCGTCCTGGTGGCCAACGGAAGGCGCGGTCCTTGAGCCGGGCGACGACCTATCCGGTATGGAATTAGAGGATAGTGTCATTATGCATGTAGTGTGTCTTGGGCAAAAAAGGACCTGGCGGTGCCCAATCCTCTCCAGGCTGTTGGGCACAGCCAAAATCCACGAATACAGTGTGGCTCGCCTTGGCCCCGAGCACGTGGTCGTTGAACATGTAGCAACGTGAGGTTCCTCGCCCTGGCCGGTGACTTCTGTGTAGAAGACTTTCGCCCAGTGATGCCGTGCTAACATTAGTCGCCTCTTACTACACGCCGGGAAACGTTGGGCCTATTCTATTCGGTGCCCGAGCCCACAAACAAACAGCAACAAATATATTACAGACACACAACAAGGGCAACAAAATACAAGACATACACGTGGTGTAAAGGCAGGAAGATCGCTACAATAGGAAACTGAAAGGAAAATAGTTTTGTATTTTTTAAATTAAATTGGCTGCATCTAATATTATTTTGAAGGGAGAGCAAAAAAAACCATGACTCCTGCATACCAACCCAGGAATATTAAGTGAAGAATGGCTAAAAACAATAAACAGGCACACATATACACTCACTGTAACTGCCGCACCCACATCTTACAAAACCCAACTTATGTGACTCATCTCGTCAGACTTTTTAACAAAGAAACGAAACGGCCTATGGGACTTACTTGGTTTGGTGACTTTTGAAAACAAGGATTTACTTAATAATAAACTGACAAAACCAAGCGGATTTGACTTACTTGGTTTTGTGAATTTTTTTAACAAGGATTTAATTCAATAATAAACTGACAAAACCAAGCGGGTGACTTGCTTGGTTTTGTCATGTTTTCAACAAAGATCTATCTCAAGAATAATCTGACAAAACAAAGCAAGTCCACAAATAGTCTTAAAACATCAAATCTATCAAACATTTCTTTAACATTCAAGGTATGCACTCTTAAATCGAGGAATTGCATTATAATATGCCCTTAAACTTCCAGAAACGATCGCGTAATATAGCGCAACACAAAACGTCGATTTTCTCGAAAGTAGGTTTTGTGGACTTGCTCGGTTTTGTCAGTTCACGGCAGATTTAGCTCAATGTTCGCAGTTTGAATTGACTTGGGCGAGTTTCACAAAATGTAAAAAATGTGGTTTGCGAAGCACTCTTTTCAATCAAACTGCACTTGCAGGATAATTTATTCCGCTTTTTCTTCTGATATTGGCTTGATCTAAATCGTAAATGAATTTTCCCAAATACGTCTAGCGAGCAGTAGTGTTTCTAAAGCATGCTTTTAAAACTAAAATTGCTCTGGCGTTGTACGGAAAATTAAACTTCTTTATATTGACCATCACTTTAATCTGAATATTAAGTCATTAAGTGGAACTGAGGTAACTTTGGCCCTTAATTCGTGCCAAACTAAGATTAATTAATCTACTAGTTGTTAGAAATGTATAGACACAATGCACAAACTTGCCATTGCCAAGAAGAGTGTATTTAATTTTTTTCTTCAATTAATAAAAGTGACCGTCGGTACTGACCGAAATAAATTAAATGCAATAATTAGTGCAGTTGCAGAATATGACTGCTAGGGAATTAATCTTATGGAACAACATGGCGGTTTTCTCCAAGAAAGAAAATTATTGTATTGGGTTTGTGGATTACATGCCTGCTTGATATTAAAGTGGCGTTACACAACGACTTGCACATGGAGTTTTAATTAATATTCGTTACTTTTGCGAGCTAATGACTAAAATGATTTAGTTTAGGTGCCCAAAGCCTTGCTGCTTCGGCGAGAAATTGCTCATTATTGATATAAGATTTGTGTCTTTTTTTTTCTTCTTCCTATATTACTTTGGACCATGGTTTTCTGCAATAAAATCATTATGGCTGCTAGTGATTACAGCGTACTTTGCAATAACGTTTTTACACATATTGTAGTTCTTCAAGTATTGACAGTCAGTATTAGAGTATAAAAATTAAAGTGGCATGTAGTTGGGAAGATTCATCTCATTAGCGAGGGCTTAGTGTCATCATTATTATAGACCGATGGCGTTCTACTTAACTCTCAGCCCCTAGTACCACGCAATATTGAATGTGTCATGCTATGAAACCGTGTATGCTTTAGGTCTACGACTAGCTCTGATATTGGTGTGAAAGTGATTATGTTGTACACGAATATTGGCAATGTAATTCGAGAACCTAGCAATTCTGATGAGCATGAGGTATAGTTTTTATTGGAAAATCCTATTTGTTCTTTTAATTTTTATTACAATCGTTATTACTGTCGTTGCTATCCGAGATTTTTGTATCGTAAGCAGAAGAAAAATCGTCGCTTCGTCACGAGTGAATGGGCGGCAGTGCTTGTCAGTTGTGATGGTCTTTCTTTGTGCTAACGATTTTGAGCAGCTCTTTAAGCTGGAAAGTGATATTTATATCAACGATCAGTTGTATGTTTAGATGCATGTTTCTACTGTCTTAGAAACGTGATTGTTGAAGGAATACAAATATATCAAATCTCGACACTTAATCCAAATAATGCTGTACTAGGCCTATAATACCCTTGATATAATTTGTATAAATCATCTTCCACAACCAGTACCGATTGTACCGCCATTTCCAGAATTTTGAGAATTAAATCTCGTTCATAAGGAAAATAATTAGATCGTATCAGGTCAGTAATTGGCTATACGGTCTTCAGTCCCATTACGGGTTGACACGCGCGTCCACGTGTCAGTTGCCCCGGAAGTTTACGTCATGCTGAGCACATGACTTTCCCAGAATGACGCCTGTCAACAGAATACGCAAAAGTCAACGATGTCTGTTTCCTTATGATGGTACCTGGTCGTCCCGTTATGCGTAATCTCTTTAATTATTGAACTAGCGATGCCCCAATGCAAAGAGTAGGGTTTAGTGGAGAGACAAAGATGGAGAAGGCGAAACGATGGGAATGAGCATAAGGTGGAGGTCCTAGTGTTGGACTGTACGTCCTCGAATGTCGACGTCATTGTACGGTTTCGACTTTTCTTGTAGTCGTTGCTTTATGTGCCTAAACTTTCTTCAACTTTCTCTCCAAGCACTTCGACATAATCGTTGTCGCCGTAGAGACTGTCGTTTTTTTGTGTGTTGTTTTTTGAATTTTTTTTTCAATATCATCGTCCTTTTGCTTTTCGTTATCTTTCTGCGTATCATTAGATCCGATCGTCGTGATATTCCCTTTAATTGTTTTCCATCCCCATAGCATACCACAGCCTCTCTCTCTCTCTGTAGCAAAATCTCTATAAACAACAGAGTCCAGTGGCCGGCTGAGCGTTTACCTTGGTATCTGAGTGACCACAGCTGACCACACAGATTTGAAGGGGGTGGATACCGGTCCCAGGGATTATCTGGAACGTGATGCAAGCTGTGTCCGTCTTATCTCCGGAGGTGCGTTGACCGTAAGGTTGGTCGTTTCAAGGGCTCAACGGGAGCCAGCAAGTGGTGTGATAATAGACAAGGCTATGACAGTTCCTAGGGACAATTTAAGAAGTCAAAGCCAGATACACAATCACCGAATCGCAAATAAATCTTGTCCACCCCTTTAGCTCGTCGTTTGAGTCTTACCTGTTAAACCCTCATCTGTACCCCAACCATCCCCTCAAATTCACTCAGTATCTCGTACTACATCGCCCTATCTTCAGCTACCGTCCCGTACCCTCCCCACCTCTCCTGGGTCCAAACATCCTGCCCATACCTAAATAATGAAGCCAATAAAATAGTGTAATAATTGTGTCCCGGGCTCCTCTCACGTAGCATGTGGTTTTAATGCTACGCCGTCTATTGCTCGTTAGTTGTCATTATTCGATTCTCAAACCGATTATGAATATCTCCGCATTTTCCCTTTCAATCCAAAATAGTTCATGTATTAGTCAGCTGTGTCCGTCAAAGAGCCTGACATAAACTTGTACTCGCGTGTGCTCTCAAAACCTACACGAAATATAACAATTATTGGAAGCGTTCTGTTTCCAGTTCGGAAACTGGTTGAGAACAACAATCGGTGAGTGTCAAGGATGCCTACTCTCTCCAACACTCTTTAACATCTTCCTAGAGCGCATCATGTCAGGTGCCCTTGCAGATCACGAAGGCACAGTCAGCATAAGGGGTAGAGCACTCTCCAGCCTCCGTTTTGCGGATGACATTGATGGATTGGATAGAGAGGAACAAGAACTTGAACAGCTGGTACAGAGGTTTGACAACGCCTCCAGAGCCTATGGAATGGAAATAAGTGCAAAAAAGACCTAAATGATGACCAGCAACACCAATGGTATCAATATGGACATCAAAGTCCAAGGCCAATCCCTCAACACAATGCATAGCTTTAAATATTTAAGAGCCATTGTATCAGACAATGGGTCCCGAACGGAAGTCTCCTCCAGGATCGCACAAACGACTGCTGCCCTGACAAGGTTGAAGCTTATTTGGAAAGACAGGACCATCAGTTTACATTCCAAGGTCAGGCTGCAGCGCTCCCCTGTCATCTCCATCTTCCTGCACGCTTGCGAAACGTGGACCCTCAAGAAGAATACAAAGCATGGAGATGAGGTGCTACAGAAGACTTCTGGACATTTCCTATACCCAAGCACATCGACGAAATTCAACAGACCATCACCCAAGCCATTGGACAACACGATGACCTGCTCACAGTGGTGAAGAAACGGAAACTCCGATGGTATGGCCACGTCAGCAGAGCATCAGGCTTTGCAAAGACCATCCTGCAAGGCACGGTGTAAGGAGGCAACAGAAGAGGGAGACCGAAAAAGAGGTGGGAGTACAATATTGGAGAATGGACTGGCTTGACACTAAGCGAAGCCATGAGGGTTCCTGAGGACAGAGAAAGATACGCTGGTTAAATGATCATCTGTGGTGCACCAACGACTTTCGAGTTAACTACGGGATAGGATATGATAGGATATGAAGCGTTCAACTTGAAATTTGAGAATAAATTGAAAGATGACAGCCCCAATATCGTTTTTAACGTCATTCATGCGTAAATTCGATTTGGGTGTTTACAAGTCATTGTACAGTTGATTGCGTGATTTAATTGTACCTTCCACCCCCTCCCCCCCCAACCCCGTTGGGATGCCGGGTTTTCAGTATAAGTAGTATTCCACTTTGTGGAAATTTAGTGCTTTAAATTACCACTGTTTCTGTCATTCTCATTTATGTCATTAATTTTTTTCTTGTTCCTAATCTGTTCTGTCAATCTACTATCTTTTATCTTGCTAGATCAGTCACCTATATATTTTTTTCTTGAAAACTCATCCAACTCCTCATTATGGGGTCTGTTGGGTCAGCTTGGGGATATGGACGCTTTCTGCCAAATTGTCACTAGGGGTTTCTATTGTATTATTATATAGCAATTTATACATTTTGTAGGAATACGTTTTGTTAATGTTTTATAATGTTTATATTCTATTGTGTTTCTGTAAAAGAGGGTTCTATAAATTTGAATACAGCCTCGGCGTCCACTGCATGAGATACATTTATTGTAAAGTAACCGACAGGTGGAGTGCCCTTAGTGTTACCATTAGGATTGTTTCAGCAGATCTTTTATACGGATCGGGGACGAGTCCTCTTTCAACCAAGTTGTGGTCCTGATTCGGCTTTTTTACAGCCCGCTGGAACCTTTAAACAATGACTAAATAAATATTTACTTGTACGACATATCTGCTGAGCATTTATGATGATGGAAAACATTCACCTGCGCTACGCTCAACTTTGATGTTGCTATATATCACCCACCCTCACGTCGATCATACTATCCCTTGTACTGTTGTCTTTCGTAATAGGAATTAATTAATATAATCCTGTCAGTCGCCCTTCCCCTGCGCTGACGTTAGTTTCGATCATTGCTTCCATGCCGTTCATCAGCAAGTCAATCATTAAGAGGCCTATCAACCGTTTTCAGAAGCGGCTTCTAGAGTAAAATATGATGGTTGTGGTTTATTGACTTTCGGTTCTGACAATGGCTTACTTGTACGGCGAGTACGTCAGCCTGTGTATAAATAGAAGTTTGCTGGGTGAAGGTGTAGTGAAGGAAATGATGGTTTGAGATTTTTTGATGACATGGAAAAAAAAGGGGAGAGAGAGCAAGAGAGGGATGAACAGAATCGGGGATAATACAATAGTAGTAGCTTTTAGAAAGAGCGAAATCATCACTCAGGATCCAATAATCCTGCTGACGCAAATACTCATGTCCTATCCTATCCTATCCTATCCCGTAACTCGAAAGTTGTTGGGGCACCACAGAGGATCATTTAACCAGCGTACTCCATCTTTCTCTGTCCTCAGCAACCCTGATGGCTTCGCTCAATGTCAAGTCCATTCTCGAATGTTGTCCTCCCACCTCTTTTTCTGTCTTCCTCTTCTTCTGCCTCCTTGCACCACGCTTTGCATTATGGTCTTTGCAAAGCTTGATGCTTTGGTAACGTGGCCATCGGAGTTTCCGTTTGTTCACCACTGTGAGCATGTCATCGTGTTCTCCAATGGCTTGTTTTTATTATTTATTTAATTTAACGTCTATTCACATCTGTGATATTAGAACCAATCTTCCTATACGCTTGTGTGATGTAGACAATTTTCCTCTAATGGCTTGCGTGATGGTCTTTCGGACTTCGTCGTTGGTTATGTGCTGGGTACAGGAAATGCTCAGACGCAAATAATAAAAATATATAAATATAGATATTCATTAAATGAAGTTAATAAATATGTTTAAAAAATTAAGAGAAGATTAGGTTTGCCAGCTCTAATTTAAAATATTCTCATAAATTGTTATATATTATGTAATGCAGTCAAATGCTGTTGTGTCTGAAATCGGTTTGGCAGCTTAAATTTGCCCACTCTCAATTTCAACTCTTACCGAGCGGAAACGACGTTATCTATTCAAGGAGCCTGAGAAGTGACAGACATGATTTTGACAAATTTATCATTAAGATTTACAAGTCTTGAGATCTCACCGGTTTGGATATTTAAATTTGATGTGTCAAGCGTTCTCAGACATGGAGAAGGATAGAAAATGGCGTACAGATTTGAGTAGTTTCTATATAATAGTAATATTATTGATAGAAATTCCCCTTTCATAACTGTACATTTTTAAAAGAAAAAAGTGATGCTCCGCCAGTTTGGTTCCTGCGAATAGTGGTGGCATTAAGTGTTATTGTTTTATCTAATAATATTACGTTTGTAAGCCTGGTTTAATTACAATTTTTTGAAAAGGCGTTAAATAAAATTTTGTACAGCGATATTAGATCTACAAATCAGTTTACAGACTAATTTAAATTATGCTCCAGTTTATACATATCACATCTCCCACTACCGAGACGCTTTAATTTTAAGAGAGATACAGAATCCTTTATGTTCGCTTGTTTCCATTTCGCTCAATTTCTCTATTGTCCGTTGCTATTTTATACATATATATTCGTCGCCCAAGACTAAGTTGTCCTTACCCCTACGACTCCCGTCGTCCTTTAAATATCTCCCATTCCTCGTATTTTTTCTCTCTCTTCATCTTCTCGGGCAACTATGTGTCATTTGGATAAAATTGTCACCCCGCTGTTCTTTTCTAATGTACATCCTCCAAAGCATGCAGCCACACAAGAACTAGCAAAACCCCCAACATCATATCATTATTCACGCATGAATAATATGAAAAGATAAAGTTATGGATCGTACCGAAAACCCCCGCCGACAATCATATTATAGACCCCTCACCTAATGGGGGCTAACAGCCAGGGAGAAAGTTATACATGGCCAGCACAAAAACCATCCCCCGTTGACCAAGCGCAATGATGACACAGCCAGACAAGCTTGGAAAATTTTTTCATCACAATGAAAACAGTTTAGATACAAATGTGTCCATGCAGACAAGGATGGGAATACCTAATAGTGGTTGGAGAGAAAGAATGAAATTATACAGGGTCAATACCACGACCTCTACAAAAAGGTATTTTTCCTTGCCATGCTGCTCATCATATTATAATATATCTATTTATTTGACGAGGACAAGAATATGCGCGGTACGCCAAGTTCATTTCCGCAAAGTCTTGAAAATTGTCATTTTAACCAAGTCTAACCCATTATATTATAATGGAAACGGACAGATCAAAATGAATGCTTTAATAAGTTGCATACAATTACTGTTTACTGTTTAAGTAACCTAAGTGGTAAATAAAGTAATTTAACTAATTTGCATACGGGTCTGCATTTGGTTATTAATAGTACTAAATGATTAGGGATGGTTGCAAGTTCAATTAAAATGCTTATTATTTTGAGGTTTAAATAAACATTAAACACACAGATCCACACTTGGTTTCAGATAGTTTTCATAACCAACAGCAAAAGGTTAACTAACAGTATTTTTCTGTTGCTGTCATTCAAAATCAGAAAATGTGTGTGTCAAAATTCTTCTATAATTAACTCGGCAAGGCAGAGCTATTTGTTACCGTTTTGTTACAGAAAACAAGGAAGACGATAGCACGCTGTGGTCAGTATCACTCTGTTGTCCGAGGACTGGTGAAAGACTCTCGCGAGGTCCATGGAAACAAGCTGCAGGAATCATTTGACGTCCAGCAGGGGGTCTGGTGGTTACGATCCGTGACAAGCTCAGATTGGAATCTTACCTGGAATCTGCTTAGTATTCTTTTCATAGTCTTTCAGAGCCTTTCAGAAACTTTTGCTAAGTCCTTTCACTAGGAGATCTCCCCTGTGGTCTACTGTTTGTCAAATCTAATCTGGTTTTCAGGCATCCGCGTGCGCCAGTAAATTCAGTATACTGTCTTTCTATTACTTTATTGTCTTTAACAATATTTTACGAAAACAATTCTTTTCCCGATTAATATGCTCTTCAATTTTTATTGGTTTACTGTTCTGTTGTAAATTTGGGTTGCCAATTAATGGTTTCTTCGCTGTTAATCACTCCTTGCCCCCTCTCACCCCCTCCTACCAAACGGCCACCCTTACCCTCCCCTCATCCCCTACCCCCCTCTATTTCAACTTAGTTTAGATACCTAAGCTTTTGTTTTAAATTTCTACTAGTCGTGATTGCTGTAGTACATTTTGTCTTTGGACTCTCACACTTAAACTCGCAATGGTTTCTGGCTATAGTCAATTACTGCTTCTATTTTATGGGTGTTGTCGTATGTAATTCCAAAGTTTTTTTTACCTGTCTTCCTGATCCAGAATGACAGGCGTAGTCGAATTGGCGCTTAATTCTCACACTGAGCTCGTGAATAATTCTCTCTTGTCCATCTTCTCTCGTTCCCTCCTACTTGCTTGGTCTCGTGCTGCTCTTTGGGTCAGTTGTCCACCCACCGTTTTGCATTGACACTGCTACTGTATTGTGCTGTCAAACTATGACCATCATGACTCGGGCTTGTCCGGCTTATAGTAATGACTATGACCACGAGGTCTCTAAATCCTCTTGTATTGTGCTAATATTAATGGTCACTCAATTTTAGTGTTAAGGCTTATGATATACAGTGACGGCGAATACTATCTCGTATACAAGCAGAGGTTAACTGTTATTCCAGTTATGGTCTTCAGGACATAGCAGCCGTAAGACAGCTTATCTAAGCCTTTTGTTGTAGCTAACCTGGATTTATATCGTGAATGGTCATTCGTGGGCAAATTATAAAAACCACTCAGGTTTATTAAGCGTTTTTATCTAAGGCAGCTCGTTTTCTTTCCCCAGTGCTAAGGAGAATATTTTTTATGAAATGCGAGAATGTTCACCGCATTTAGGATGCTGTTGTTTAATAGATGCTGGTGGTTTACAAGACCCAAGTAATTATATCAATCGAACAAAAATAATTGAATTGCAGCTCCTCAAAAAACAGCATTACAAAACATGATCTTATACTAGTTATAGTTACAAGTTAAATAAACACCCAAACATTTTACTTCTTTAACATATTTAATTTTTTTTTTGTCAATGAAAATTTTTGGCAGTTGCCTTGGCTCTTGACCATTATTAAATAAGATCACGTTTGTCTTTTTTTTAAAGATAATTCCAGACCATTTAAACTAGCTTTATTTTTTTTAATATTCTTTATAGCATGCGCAACCACAGATTACTAATGTAGAGAGGAAGATGCCTTGCTATTGTTCGAAGAAAGGGAATTTCTTGTAAATGTGATACAAACGAAGTTAGTAGGCGAATTTCATTGTTTGTCCTTTTTCATGACTGCGGTAAAGAGTTAATTACACCTTATTTTTGGAGACAACCCAATGCCCCCAAATTTAAATTGTTGAATTAGAATGGACACATAATTGTCCCATACTATCCTTTTTTTCTCTTCTGAAAAACTGTAAACGACACATGTGAAGAAATGTTAGACTATCATCGGAAATACCTGTACAACTAGCTTGCAGTTTCTGGCAATGTGTTGATGTGTGAATTATGTCCTTGGCGGCAGGGATAGCTCAGTCGTCAGAGCGCTCGACTGGTGTACGCGCGTCTCGGGCTAGGTAGGTTCGAATCCTGACTTCAGCAAACTATTTTGTGATTGCTGGATAGTAGTGGCCAGCGCTTTGGGAAGCTCTCTGTGCTTATAAGTGCGCTATATAAGAGTAATCTTTCTTTTTTTATTTCTTTGCTTTATTTTGATTTTTTGTAATGTATCCATGTGCCCTGAGGGGTTTTATTTTTATCCATGTACCCTGAGGGGTTTTATTTTTATCCATGTACCCGTAAGGGTTTTATTAGAATAAAATCTTGCCTTGCCTTTGTCTTCTCTCTCTCTCTTTCTCCCTTTTCATCCCCTCCCATTGGGATGCCGGGGTTTTCTGTATAAAAAGTATCCCCACTTTGTAGAAATGTTGGGCTTTAAATTAAAACTGTTTCTGTCATTCTCATTTGTTCTTTCTCGTTCCTAATTTGTTTTTACCAATCTGTTTTCTTCTTCGCTAGACGAGTCACCCACCTTTTTTCTTGAAAACTCTCCTAAAACTCCTCAGTTGTGTATGGGGTCTGTTAAGGTCAGCTTGGGGATATTGGACTTTTTCTGCCAAATTGTCACTAGGGACTAAAATGGGATTATTATTTAGCAAAATAGGCATTTTAACTGTATGCGTTTTGTTAACATTTTATAATGTTTTGGTCTTGTAAAGGATGGTTCGATAGAGGACAGTCTCAGCGTCCCCTACATGGGATGCTTTTATTGTAAAATGACCGGCTGTTGTAGTGCCTAGTGTTACCATTAGGGTTGTTTCAGCAGACCATTTATATGGTTTATATGGGTCAGGGGTGAGCCCTCTCTCAACCAAGTTGTGGTCTTGATTCGTATCTGTGCAGTCCGCTGCCCCTTATAAACTCTCTCTCTCTCTCTCTCTCTCTCTCTCTCTCTCTCTCTCTCTCTCTCTCTCTCTCTCTCTCAATGTGTCGGGGACTATAAATTTATCAAACTGAACTCTCTCTCTCCCTTCCCTCCATCTCTCTACCTCTCTCTCTCTCACACACACACACTTACTTTTCTCTCTCACGCACACACACACTCTATTTTTTTTGTCCTTATTGTCTCCCACTCTTTTACCCTCCCACCCCCCCCCCCCCCCCGCCCAATACTAATTATAATAACAGGTGTAGTGCTGGAAGTTCCTACCAACATAGAACGTAAAGTGGAATCCAAGGTCTCGAACACTCTGTATAACTTCGTGTTTTAGTGCTTAAAGCACGCTTGGGCAACGTGTTATAGTTGGAGGTGACCGCGATGACCAGTGGGGCGAGAGTTATGGATGCTACATAGTCTGCAAGTTGGAAAGATTAAGTGAGCCACTGCAGAGGTATTCATTTATTCACAATAGTGGAGAAAGGGAGAGAGGTGATGACTACATTATTTGCGTTGTGTGTGTGTGTGCGCGCACGCACCCTCGCGGGTACGTGGTTTACTTATTTCTCAAAGTAGAGCTTTAAAACTACTTGTATAAATATCACGTATGGTACTTAAAAACGCAGTTAAATGAACTAGTCCCATTTGATGACTTTATTTTTTAGGCTTTACAAGTTGTGATCTTTCAGTTCACATTGTAATCACGTTAGACCACATTGAACCGGACCTCATTGTGTATGAGCGCGTTTCGCTATGTATGCGTTTCACTATGATCTCGTCTCCCATCTCCATTCCTTCTTTTGTGATTCAGACCACCGCCGCCAAACCCCCGCCCCCTCACTCCTTAGCTGCTCTCCTCCTCGCCTTCCCTCCCTCGTCTTTTATATTTTACTTGTAAATATTCTTTTTCATGTTTGTATTATGTCTTTGCATAATTTATTAGTGTCATGTTTTTGTTTCACTGCTTTAAGTATAACTGCGTGGAGAACTGCGCTTTGAACTGATTAGAAAAAGCGCTATATAAATACCCGTATTATTATTATTATTATTATTATTATTATTATTATTATTATTATTATTATTATTATTATTATTATTATTATTATTATTATTATTAAACCCAGTCTGAAATGTTTATTTTTTAAGGTTTGTCGTGGAATTCGTTACACTTTCCATACCTCTAGAATACTAGAACTTAAGGGTGCTGCTTCAAATTAACCAACCAACGACCAGTCAACACCCGCTCCCGATTTCCACCCACACGGACCCCTCTTCCCCCACCCGGTCATTATTATAAATTTGTTCAAAAACAAGCATCCTTGTACAAGCATAATGTAATCCTACTGTGATAAACGAAACTTCAGTCAGTAATCTCCCTTCCTCACAGCCCCCTTCCAAAGTTAAAAAAAATGAAAACAGAGTAAGGAAAGGGGGTGGAGTGAGAGAAGAAGCCGACATTTGTTTTTTCTCGCAATGTCTTGATTATAGTAGGGCATTGCTTCTTCATTTTTGTCATTGTCTTCTTAAAGCCATTCACACCCCTTCACCCACACCCAAACTTCCAAACCATGCTCTTGACTGATTTCCCGCTGATCTGCTTCAATTAATAAAATGACTCAAAAGACAAGATTGATGATAAACGAAAGAAGATAAAATTTGTTAATGTTTACTTTACACCAATTCCTGCAGATTAATCTCTTCCTTTTTTTACTGGCAACCCCGCCCCTCTTGTAAAGCCCTTTCGACAGGAGACTGTCCTCCGAGAATCGAGGACAATAAAGACAAGGTCATGTGGGGTCAATCTCTCTGGAAGGGGTCCGCTAAGGTGAACCCGCGTTAGATTAGGCCTTTAACAGGTAAGACAAGTTTAGCTCTGCGAAGAGTTTGTACGTCGGAAAGCATTCACTGCGTTGACAAAGATCATTGATGAGTTTCTTAATCCACATTGTTGAAGTGATAGCTCTCAAATAAGCGTGCAAGCAGTCATTGTGCATTGTAAAAAGTAAAGCGTTCTTACAGTATCAGTATAGTTTTAGCGCTTATAATATTTTTCGGTGGTAAATGCTCTAAGAATAAGAAATACATGTTCTTAATATATTAAACTAAAAAGAGTTCATTGTGTGAGAGGTATATGACCGGTCGCATAATTTGATAAGTAAACGAGCTTGGGAAGAAAGACTAAGTCTCGTTGAATACAGATGAAACGATGCCGGATTTTATGTAATGTAGTGCAATTTTCCTTAACACTGAATGAACAGATTTATTGTACCTGTATATAAAGACTAATGCACTCACAATTCAATTCAATTCTATAATTTATTTTAACGTCTTTTCACATATGGGATTTTAGACCATACAGCCATTCTCACGCATGTATACAAACATATAATATAACAAAATTATATAAATTATAATATTATAATATTATTATATTTATAATATTTATTTATATAATATTTATATATTATTATATTTACAATTGTGACAATATAATAATTTATTATATAATTATAATAATTATAAAAACATATAAAATAATGCACTCACGAAAGAATTCATGTATGTATGTATATAAGTATGTATACTTTTATTGAGAAGCTTACCTTGCTGAATGTAATTGGTTTATTTATTTGTGTATTTATTTGTTTAAGTTTTTAATTTTGCTTTTTTAAAATTGTATTGTATTGTTATGTATTGTATGTATTTTATGTAATTTAATTCATTTTATTGTGTTTGCTCACCACCTAGTCTCGTGCAACATGCATGACCGCGTAAGCTAAATCTGTGCATGTATACAAGCCAAAAGACAGACAAGAGAAAGAGCGAAAAAAAAGGGTAAACACTGTTATGGGTGTGCAGGGGATTAAGGCGTTTTAGTGTGTTATTGTGTGGAGGGATTAAGTCCGGGATGTCCCTTATACCTCTCTACGCCAGATCTAAGCCTTATCCGCGCAACCAAAGGCCCAGTGGGAAGCTCGTTATTGTGACTCACGATTGCACTGTTAAAGAGATTGTCGCACGCATTGAATATTGTGTAATGTACGGTAAGGTAATAAGTTGAGATGCGCGGTTAAAGGGATAGTCCGACGCTTTTGTATATTGTGTAACATAGGGAGGGTAATGTACCAAGTTAAGACGTCCTGTTAAAGAGATAGTAGCACGTACATGTAACGTGTATTATGTAAGGTTATTTTATAAGTTAAAACATCGACTACGCTTTACACTTTGCAATCCACGACCAATAGCTTATATTATTAATTTTAAGCACAAAACTTTCAATTTAACGTTTTTTAAAATTCGACAAAAGATACAGTTAAAGACACAAACCATTAACTGGACGATCAGTGCTGCACAACAGAGGTAGAGAGAGGTATTAACGCAATAGATGGTGATGACTATGACTTGACGGCGATGGTGGTCTTGGTGGTGATGATGATAACAATAGTGAATACAAACATTCGCTTTATTATTGTACATTCTTTGTTGTTGTGGAAAAGAGGCCTTGCTTCTAGATTTTACAATACAACTGTTCGAAACCCAACAACGAGGAGACAGTTTTGCTTGCTACCCTTTCTTGCATTTTGTGGGGGATACAGTGAGGTGACAGAAAGAATTTCGAACGTGTTGTCTCTAGGATTACTCTCGTTTTATTGCAAGAGAGCCATTTGTCGTAATGCCACTTTTTTTTTTACCTTCTGATCTTTTTTTTTTCTTATCTCGTCGACTATTGTACTCTCATTCATTCTTCATATTTTAAATTATTTAAATGACTTGATAATGCTTTGCGATTTATATGCGTTTGTGTGTGTGTATTTGGTGGTTGGTATATAAACACTTCATCTTGTTTGAGGTGTTGTTCTTTGGTTGAGATAGTATTACTGGTTGCGGTTTTGGCTGTAGTAATTGTTTGGTGTTATTGTCACAGTCGGACAATTTTTTACCACCCTCGGATCCCTTGACGATATAATTACGCTTTGCAGACATTTAAACCAGTCCTATAACTTATGTCAATATTACAATAAAAAATGTTATTCGATTATTCTCTAGCTCAGAAGTTTGCCATCAATAATATAGGACTGCGCGCATTTTAAATGGGTGTGAACAGATTGAGTGTGGAGGGAGCTTAAAGGTGTGTATTCTTGTCAATCATCTGACTGTGTTCCGAAGTTTGCAATAGTGCTAAGGTAGATCAGAAGATGCTTAAATACTTTGTCCGTTCCACAGAATGTAATTTTCTATTCAATTCAAACTGTCCAGCACTTATTTTCGGCAGCGTTGTAGATCCCGGAACTTTAATTTCGACGGACAAATTTGACAATATCGGAGTATTAAAAACCACTTGAAATCCTAGGAATCAACTAAGCTTTCTATTTAAATCGATGTGGCAGGAATCAGAAGGCATTAGGCGAGATAGTACACAACAGCACAAAGGCAAAACAATTTAAAAGCGACAATCTCCAGAATGCGTGGTCTTGAGGTCCAAGTTTCTCGTATTGCAAGATCTCAACCACTAAAACTCCTTAGAAAACTGGCATCACCTCCTTGTTTCGTACATTTATTTCTTTCTTTATTTATTTTTAATTTACTTATTTATTTAAGTATTCCAGGTTTTATTTTACCAATACAAATTGAAGCAAGATATTTCCAATTCCATTTTAGCTTGGCGTACTGTTCTTAAATCCTCTTGAACAACGAAATTCTGTAACTCCTGAAATTGGTTAACTAAAGAAATTAAAACATGCTTCAATCATGCATTTGAATGAAAATTCCATCTTTAAATTTTAAAAATATACCTACAAACTAACTACACTTTCTAAAACATCGAGTGATCAGTGACACGACTGTCCAGTCCACTGATTGTTGGGGTGGAGGGGTAGGGAGGAGGAAGAGACATACGTCGTAGGCAGAATTATTGTTGAGGGGGGAGGGAAGGTGAAGAGAGACATACGTCGTAGGCAGAATTATTGTTGAATTTGGTGGGGGAGACACATAGGTCGTAGGCAGAATTATTTTTGAGGAGGGGGGGTGTGGTAGGATGAGAGAAGAGACACATACGTCGTAGGCAGAATTAAGTAAATCACACGACCAGATGGCATGAGGCTGTTTTTGAGTTGGCAGTCTGTATGTATAACAAATGTTTAAAACATCTATTAATACTGGTGGAGGCTGTACGTGGAGGCAGGTGCTGTTGTAGATGATGATTGATGATCGATGATGATGATGGAGATGATGATGGCCCTTTTAAGAGGAAGAATTATCTGTGCAATATGGGGAGCTGAGAAGGGTAAAAGAGTGTGAGCGAGAGGAAAGAAGCGAAAGAATCAGTAATAGGGGAGGGGGGGGGGGGGAAGAAGACAAACTAGGAGGAAAAAAAGTATTGTTCAGGCCGTTTAGGACTATGGACACGATGGAATGCAGGCACGTGCAGCACATCAATGTTATCTCCCCTGACGGCGCACTGCAGCGCCCCGTATCTGAAGTGGCCGATAAGCCGCCATTTGCAATTTGTTATTCCGCCAAATTGACAGCGTTTTAACTATTTCCAAAATCCCAGCAAGAACAGGCGGGTAGAGTGTCAGTGAATTAAACGGATTATGCTAGATTTTGCAGACTTAAACGAACTAAAAGGAAGGCTATGTAGACTTGGGATGAAGCACAGGAGGGACAATCTTCATTAATGATTAACGATGTTGTCACAGGTGCATGTGTCGAAATGCATTCTAAGTATTGCAGACCCTAGACGTCTATATTGCCCCTTTTGTAGCTAAATTGATCCGGTTTTGATTGCCCTGAGATTTGCAAAGGTAAGACGAATGATTATGACATTTCTAGAGATCCAGATACATTTTATTACGACGGTACGCATGTATAATTACGATGTAAAACTTTACATTACATTACATGATTATTGCTTTAGGTCCAGCGGACTCTTCCGAGCCAAATCAGGACCGGACCACCCCTGATCCGCATGAATGATCTGCTGGAACAACCCTCGTGGTAAAACTGAAAGCTCTCCACCAGCCAGTCACTTTACAATAAAGACATCCCATGCAGGGGACGCTGAGGCTATACTCTAATTTATCGAACCCCCGTTTACAAAAACAAAATAGAATACAAACATCATTATAAATTATCAACAAAACACATACATATAAAATGCCTACTTTGCTAAATAATAACATCGTAGGAAGCCCCAGTGACCACCTGGTAGAAAGCGTCCAATATTCCCAAGCTGATCCAACAGACCTCACACACAAATAAGGAGTCTTGTCCCGGAAGAGTTTTCAAAAAAAAAAGGTAGGTGACTGGTCTATAGAAGAAGAAGCTAGTATAGCAGATTGATAGAACAGAGCAGGAATGAGAAAGAACAAATGAGAAAGACGGCGACAGTGGGAATTTAAAGCACTAAATTTCCAGAAAGTGGGGATACTATTTATACTAAAACCTCCGGCACCCCAACGGAGGGATGTAAAACTCTCTATAAGCAATGTAATTAATTGAAAATTAGTATGAAACTTAGTTCGATACAGATTGCGAATTGAAATGTGTATTTTAAAGCACTGTTTAGAAAAAAATTAGTGTGCTTAAAACTTAGGAACATTTCTTCACATTATCTCTCTGTCAACCACAACCACTGAATAAGCTATGCCCTTAGTGGTAAATTTGTCATTTCGACCCCGATAAAATGCTAGTTTTAATTTTGTCTACCGAGATAAATTTTATTTCAATACATTAGTCACCTGTAGGTTTGTCTCCTACACGGTGCCAACATTATTTATCCCCTAGCACTTCCGTAAATTCCCAATCGGTCTTGCAAAGTACCTGCAGCCATTTTGTGTGTGTGTGTTTGTGTGTGTGTGTGTTAAGCCAACTTCCCAAATATTCCTTTCTCTTATTGTCCTCCTCCTTATTTTTGTTGTTCTTCTTCTCCGCTTCTCGTTTTTTCATCCTCTCAACTCATTCCTTTTCTCCTTTTACTTACCCCTTGGGGTCATGAGCAATCTTGCCACTGTAGATTGTTCAAACCTATAAAGGGAACAGTGAAAGCCACAGTTGAAAACCTGTCTTTCCTTTATAGGCAAGACGCTTCACTGCGGCAACAGTACCCCCGTTGGAGTGCCGGGGGTTTTCAGTATAAATAGTATCCCCACTTTATGGAAATTTAGTGCTTTAAATTCCCACTGTCGCTGTCTTCCTCATTTACTCTTTCCTATTCTTGCTCTGTCCTTCACTCTGCTATACTATCTTCTTCTTCGCTAGATCAATGACCTACCTTTTTTCTTGAAAACTCTTCCTGGACAAGACTCCTTGTTTGTGTATGAGGTCTGTTGGATCAGCTTGGGAGTGTTGGACGCTTTCTGCCGGGTGGTCACTAGGGCTTCCTATGAATGTACTATTTAGCACTATAGGCATTTTATATGTATGTGTTTGGTTGATGATTTATAATGATGTTTGTATTCTATTTTGTTTTTGTAACCGGGGTGTTCGCGTAGTTGAGGTCAACCCTCAGCCGTCCCCCGCGTGGGATGTCTTTATTGTAAAGTGACTGGCCGGTGGAGGGCATTCAATTTTCCCACTGGGGTTGTTTCAGCAGATCTTTTATGCGGATCGGGGGTTGTCCGGTCCTGATTTGGCTCGGAAGAGTCCGCTGGACCTAAAGCAACAATAAATCAATCAATCAATTCTCCTTTTACTTATCTGCTTTCTCATCCGTTAGGTCTACATATCTCTCTGTCATATTACCCTCTCTCTCTCTCTCTCTCTCTCTCTCTCTCTCTCTCTCTCTCTCTCTCTTCCATCCTCATCCTCCGCCCTCACCCCTAAATTCCTATTCCGTATCTTTCTCTCCTCGAAAGAACATTGAGGTTTAACGTCTACACCCACCATTGGGGATATGGCAGACGGAGATTACCATCCCAGGGAAAAAGGGGTAAGGACCTGAATCAACACTGAACCACCAGAGCAATCATACTGCTAAAATGGACAGTAAAAATTGCCACATTTTATATCGCCCACCACGGGATTCGAACCTGGGTCATCGGTGTGCCAGGCGAACGCTCTACCAATTGAGCTACGGCGGTGGGCCCTTCTCTCCTCTCTTCCCTTTCCCTTATTTCACTGCATCCCCCAACCCTGCACGCCCCTCACTTTTATACCATTCCGCCCTCCCTCCCTCTCTCTCTCTCTCCTCACTCCTCACTGTGTGCTTCACCCCACATCTTTCTGTCTTTTAGCCCCTTTTATATTTTTATTCCTCACTCCAAACCACCGCTCCCCCACCCCACTCGCACTGTACACTTTTCTATATTTCTTTTAACCCGCACTTTCCTTCCCTCTCATATTGTCTTTTGAGCACGGCACCTCTTATTTTATGTGTTAAAAATCAACAACTTGATCCCAGAAGGATGAGCCGGCCACGCGACAAAACGAGCTCGCACCTGCTTCATTTGCATATTTCGCCATTTAAAAAAAAAGTTTAACTGGTGCTCCTCTCTCTCTCTGTCGTATTACCCCTATCTCTCTCTCTCTCTCTCTCTCTCTCTCTCTCTCTCTCTCTCTCTCTCTCTCTCTCTCTCTCTCTCTCTCTCAACCATCGCACACCAAAACATACAAGAACATTCCTGTTTCAAGATTTGTTTATTGCACCTTTCTATTACCCTTAAGTCTTATCTTGATCTTGGTACTTGCGAAACTATTGGCATATTTATTTTGAAAAAAACACACACACAAAAACCCACACAGACAAAACGAGGATTTTTTTTTAATGTCTGTGATTTCCAAGTTTTTTAGTGGCCCGTTCATAATCATAGCCGATGTATTTTTTGCTGTACTACATATTATTTCGGTCTTTACTTTGGAAATTTCGGTCTTTAATTTAGAAATAATTACCCCCGTGGGGGCGCCGGGTGTTTCGGTATAAATAATTTCCCCACTTTTGAAAAATATAGTGCTTTAAATTACCACTGTCGCTGTCTTTGTCCTTTGTTCTTTCTCATTCCTACTCTGTTCTATCAATCTACTATACTATCTTCTTCGCTAGACCAGTCACCTACCTTTTTTCTTGAAAACTCTTCCGGGACAAAACTCCTCATTTGTGTTTGAGGTCTGTTGGATCAGCTAGGAAATATTGGACGCTTTCTGCCAGGTGGTCACTGGGGCTTCCTATGATGTTATTATTTGGCAATGTAAGCATTTTATATGCATGTGTTTTGTTGATATTTTATACTGATGTTTTGATTTCTTTTTGTAAACGGAGGTTCGATAAATTAGAGTATAGCCTCAGCGTCCCCTGCGTGGGATGACTTTATTGTAAAGTGACCGGCTGGTGGAGTGCCTTCAGTGTTGCCATTAGGGTTGTTTCGGCAGATCTTTTATGCGGATCAGGGGCGAGTCCTCTTTTATCGGAGTTGTGGTCTTGATTTTGGGGTCCTGATTCGTCTATACTGGCCCTGATTTGGCTCGGAAGAGTCCGCTGGGCCTAAAGCAATAATCATGTAGTGTAATTGGAAATAATTGCATATTTTAGTTTAATGCTACTTTTATTAGCAGCGTGTGCAGTCTATTGGATATGATGGAATATATGACTGCTGTGTACATTTATAACTCGCTAATTGATTCTTCAGTCACGTTCCATTTTTCCATAGGTAATTGTTAAATTTTCTGTTCTCCTGTAGGCTTACACAGGAAACTCGCGCACGCTAACAATATAATATAAGCCTACACAAACAAAAGGATTTGTGTGCGGGGTGGTGTGTGTGTATGGGGGGAGGGGGAGAGTGAGATAGATGGGGAGTAGGGTGTTTTAAAATGTAGGAGAAAGTGGAGGAACATATATGAAAAATTTAATATTTGAATATGCAAGCACAGAGGCTGCAGTAGGTTTACAGTAAATTTTGCATAGTAGCCTTACTTCGGCTTGTGCAAACTCCGCGCTGTCACCCATACGCCATTCTGAATTATCATATTTCATGCTTTCTCCCGGCAGACTCATAACTAAGCAAATAAAACACGCCTTAGTTGGGTCAGAATTACTTAACATTTTAGAATTCATCATATTCAGACTAGAGGACGTCTCGAGTTCTCCCGCCACGCGACTGCCATGATATGTAGTGTCCTTATGACGTAGTGGCGCGTGCCCGTACGTTTTATGTGTATGGCTAGCCAAGTACTTCAGCTTTGGCGTCCCGCGACCCTAAGAGGGACAATTTTTTTAAAGATTATTTTTACTTTTCGTTTGTTTAATAAGAAAAGAAAAACGAATAAAAAGAAAGCGAGAACACTTACATTTTTTGAGATTTTTTAGATGTGTATTTTTAATTTTGTGAAGCATTTGATTTTAGTATTATTTATGAGAGGTCGAGTACTCACATTGATTGTAATATAATTATCCCACACAAAATAGGGTATACGCTAGATAGGATATCATTTTCAACTTGCCTACCTGCACATTGAAATAGTGGGATGTCTTTATTGTAATGTTACTGGCTGGGGTTGTTTCAGCAGATCTTTTATGCGGATCAGGGGTTGTCCGGTCCTGATTTGGCTCGGAAGAGTCCGCTGGACCTAAAGCAATAATCATGTAATGTAATGTAGTCAAAACAAAAATATGCTTTATAGTCGGTGCACTTTTTATGAGAAGTAAACACATTCACTTGGCACACAATGTTCGGAGCGCGCGCGCACATACACACATTCATAGCAACAAATATCAACATAGGGTTATAATGTAATAGAAACATTCCACGGGAATCGAATCCAGTAGCTACTTTAAGATCAAAGACATTCAACTTGCAGAGCAGCATGCTGTCCCATCACCCACAAAAGGTTACCCCATAATGAATCTTGCGAGTTTCCTGCATGTAAATGTAGAGCCGTGATGAATGCAGTGTATTTTTCAGTGGAGCTATTATAATAAATTTTGGCGTTGGTGATTATGTGCTGTACCGTTTCATGAATCTTTTCTTCTGCATCACCTGCTCTTCCCCCTCCCTTTACCCTTGTCCCTTGTCGCGTGCCGGGTTGTCCCCTCTTCCCCCCCCCCCAACCCCTTGTGTTTACTTACCCCTTACACGTCGTGCCGCGAGACTCGGGATTGCTGCCCTCTTGTCACCGATAGCCCTCGGCGCCAGGTGGCGTAATGGCAGGCAGACCGCAGCCAATGAGAGACAAGGATTCCGCGCCATGATGGAACAGTCGTTAAAAAACGGCTCGAGCTAGTCGCTAGGAAAGGGTGCAATTTTCATGTTCAGCCATTTTCTCCTTTAGAATAGCGTGGAGACCGGGCCACTAACTCGGAGACAGAACAGAGGAACCGGGCAAAACTTTGGCAAGAGAACAGACAATGCAAGGAGATAGAGGAACAAAAAGATTCATATTGGTTGGCTTCGCTCTTAACAGACAATGCAAGGAGATAGAGGAACAAAAAGATTCATATTGGTTGGCTTCGCTCTTAAGTTGAAGAATAACAATTGCATTTCATCCTGCTATCCTACTCCGTAAACCCCCATCACTAAGCGTCATCATAGCCAGTTGTTGAATTGTCATTAAGTAAAAAAAAAAAAACGTCAGTTCGCTGCTGTCATTATTTCTCTTCGTGTCCGTCCCACTCTCTGCCCGCAGTACACTCCAACCTTTTTAAAACTTTTATTTTCACATCAACAAAAACCCAATCAACTCCCATTTCTCCCCACCCCAACTCTGTCTTCTTTGCCATGTTCTCCAAAGAAGAAACATGAAAGCATAAAAACTATTTATCACCTTGTAATGTTCAGAATTTTGTAAGCAGCGTCAGCCTCTAGCCTACCCCAAGAAACTGCGGCCTCCTTTCTTTTACTCCCACTCTTTCCTGTGGTCCACCGCTACAGAGTACCACCAACAATAACTCAAAAACCGATAATTATTCCTCCTAATTTGTACTCTTTTTTTTTCCTTCGCGGTCCTCTAAGTATCCACGCCAGTATGATTTCGTCACCATAATTTTTGGCACTCGTCTACATTTGCCAAGTCGTTGACATTAGGGTATCGCTGAGGACCATTCTTTCCCACAAAGGCACTTTTCGAAAAAGCTCAAGACAGTTTTTCATTTTAACAAGCGTTTTTGCCAGTTAGCTATAAAACACTTACTTTATTAATAGTATTTTATATACCCATAAACACGCGATGCCGCCAAGAGCCTTTAAAGCTTATATTAAAAGCACCGCTTGCTTTTGTGTTTCCAGATAATATCTGCAGGAATTACTTTGAAATAAGCGGGTATTGGTTTGAGCAAAATGTCTGTCAGTCCGTCCGTCCGATGGTCACACCCCGTCATCGTTCCCATGTCTCAAGAATCACTGAACGGATTTTGACTGAACTTCATAGGGACATTACCTAGGTTAGAGGTAAGCCTCCTATGCCATCTATTCATATTTGCTCTCCCTCAAAGGTCAAAAATCGCTGGGTAATTTCATTACTAAAGGCCTTTTGCTCAATGTTTCAAAAACGGCCACAAACCCTTTGTGTTCTTGACATCTGCTCTTTCTCAAAGGTCAAGGTCGCCGAGGTCAATTGTATTGTAAACACGTTCTGCACCTTATCTCAAAATTGACTGAACCTATTTTGATAATGATTTCCTTGCAGATTGCTCAGATTCAATGCTTTCATTTTGCTTCTTTAGTTCAAGCCGACTCGCAACTTCTCAGCAAATGCTAAAAACTTGAAATTGCAGATTTTCAGCTATGTATGCGAGTGTCTTGAAATACATTTGAATGGCTTGTCAACTTGGGGTGTGTTTTTTTCTTCTAATTCGGAGACTCGATGTAAATGTGTCCACATTTCGCTACGTTAAAGTTATAAACTGTTGTTTGATTTCGTGCAAGGAACAATAACATTATCTTTTCCATAGTTGAATTTAGACATGTAAATGGACAATGAAGTATTGGAAGTCCGCTTTAGTTCTGCCCTCCAGACATAATTATCACAAACTTGTCCCCAGTCTTAAACATTTATTAACTGTGGTTTGACTTCATGCAAGGAGTGAGATTGCAATCCTTTCATATGTGAGTTTTGGCATGCAAATTAAATAGTGGTCGTTCTGTTTATATAATTATTAAAGATGCAGTAAAGTTCTTTATAAATTGAATTTGGACTCGCATTATTAGATATTGCGTTTGTTACCTTTAGCGTCTGTTTTTGAGTGAAACAAATTCCAGTCGTTTTAAGTGGAGTTAGCTTCATGTCAGTTGAAGGGTCTTCAGAATTCGTATAAATTCAACTTGGCATCGGCGTCTGCCTTGATTGTTACCTGTGGTCGACATGCAGTCTGCCATAGAAAGTCTATAAGGAAAATTATATCACACATCACACTGACCTCCATGGATACGCAGCTATGATTTATAATAACACAGAGCATCTGATAAACACGGATGCACGTCCTGTAGTCTAAATTGTCCCAAGAGTGGTTGAGACACTGTTATTCAGGCATATTTGTCGTGCAAGAAATCGTTGGATATAAAGTGCTTGTCTGCCTTATTTTTCTCGGTTTTCATCGTCTTCTTGTCTTCATCATCCTGCACCTTATTATCATTATCGTCGTCACATCCTATTATTCTTGTAGTTCAACTTTCTCTCTCTCTCTCTCCCTTCCCGCGATCCATGGTTGTGGATACATAAGACGAGTTGCCCAGCGGAACAGCACGGGAACGAAATAACGTCTTGCGCTGTACTTAAAACTAGCTAAACCATTATTTTAAATGTTTTTTCTTGCAGATAGCTCACATAGGGCCATCATTCCATGTTTTCATTTTGCTTCATTGTGATAAAGATGAGTCGTAGCATTGTCATGAAAGTTAGTCGAAAAATAAGCATTTTCCAAAGAGTTTTCTCTGTGTGTTTGTGTGTTTCTGAAAAAAAAATTTGAATTGCTTGCCGTGTTTCCTTTTAATGGGTATCAGCAAAAGAACAATCACTGTGAGACATGTCCATATTCTTTTGGGCGAAGAGATTCGCTGCCGCTCCGCGCTATAAATCGTCAGGAAGATACACAGCCTTAGCTGCCATAGCAATAGAGTGCAGCGACAGAACCTTCTCCAAAGAGCTTACTATTGTTGTTACTGTGGCGGGTGAGGGGTGCCCAAATGCCATGAGGATTGAACAACTGGCGAGGTCATCTGTGCAGGCCAGACGGGGGTCAGTCCACTGAAAACTGACCTAACTGTCCGCCGTCTGCCACTGACCAAAAGCCCTCGTAGCTATTAGCGGCAGAAGGTGGCATGTTTGTGTAAAGTATAGAAGGAAATGGTTCTTGTTTGGAAGATTCCAGTTATTAGCTTGGCGTCTGTTCATTGAACTGCATTGCTGTGCACAGAGATTCCGTTACATGGCAGCAGGAGAGGTTATGAATATCGTGGTAGAGGTAGTAGTTTTAATGGTGATGATTGTTGTTTGTGGTGTTGATGATGACGATGGTGATGACAAGGGTGCTGGTAAGGGTTGATGGCGATGATGAATGGGATGATAATGATGATGATGATGGTGATGATAATAATGTGGGGTACAGATAGGAACCCTTTCTTTTTCTTTCTTTCTTTCCTTCTTCCTTCATTTCTTCCTTTTCATCTTTCTTTCGTTTTTTTATTTTATTTCTCCCTTCCTTTCTTCTTCTTCTTCTTCTTTTCTTCTTCTTTTCTTCTTCTTCTTCTTCTTCTTCTTCTTCTTCTTTTCCTTCTCCTTCTCCTTCTCCTTCTCCTCCTCCTCATTCCAGCCTACCATAAATTCGTGTTCTTAGTTTTAGAGCTATAAACCATGGTGGGACTGTGTGTGGGACAGTCACGTGAAACCTGAAATCTCTACGGCGGTGCTCGCCGCTAGGCCTCTTTCCCTTCAGCCGCGCCGGTCAAGTGTTCATCAAAATTAGCCCCTACCCCGCCCTCCAGCATCCTGAACGGGTCGGCAGCCCGCCAGCAACAATGACGACGTCGTCGATGGCCGTAGCGATGACGGGCGATGAAAGAGGAGTAGGGTGACGACCGGGGAGAGGATGAATAGAGGCCACTTCACGTCCCCAGCGCTCCTAGCTTTTGTGGTGTCCTCCTAGTGTGTCTTTTGTGCCCGTCCCTTCCTTTCGCCTTTAGGGAAGGGAACAGGTGGTCGCTAGGCCTAGGCTTATGACTGAGAACGAGGGGAATGAACGGGTGTAGGTGGGGAGGGGCGGGAGGGTATAGACTTCTACCACTAATAAGGTAGTAAAAATAATAGTTGTAGAAATCTATGTTGTAGTTTAGTAGAAATTATGTACTTTGGTAAAATCAGTAGTAGGCACAACGTAATTGTTTTTTCAGTTGCTTATGTTACGTATGATTGTTTAATTTATCAATCTGTTTCATAAACGTGTTTGGCGGGTGCGATGTCATCATAATCATAGTTGTCTTTATCGTTTTTGCAACCACTACCTTTCCCGTCTCGTATGTCGTCCCACCATCATCATCATCGTCATCATCATCGTCGTCGTCATTAATATAATTACAGCCGTCATCATCTTAATAGTCATTGTCTTTTGTCATGATCTTCATCAGCAAGCATCATCGTCTCTGCAATCATCCTGGTCTTTATTCTGCTCCTCCTTCTCATCATCATCATTCTTCGTCTCCCCAGCTATTTTCATTTGTTCTTCGGTCCTTTCTGTTCCTTCGACAGCTAAGCGATCAAGGAAGCTGACAGTTATGAGCGTGGCTCCACAGGACGTAATGACGTGGACAGGTGGTCAATGACCTTGCATTGCCATGCTTTCCTCCTTCTCACTCTCTAACTCCTCTAAACCCCTGTCCCTACGTCTCGCTACAATACATCTCCTACCCGTTGGTCTCGGTTCGCGTTGGATTTCATCATTTTACATTGTACATAGGCCTCTTCCCTTTCTTTGACAATACTCAACTATTAAAAATATGTTTGTCTTTTAGTTTTAACTTTCACCTAGAACGTAATCTTCTCCTTTCTTTATTTTGTTCTTTCTCTCTTTTTTTGGTTTATAGTATTTAATAAATTTCTCAGCCTTACTTTACTGGCCATGGAATTGCACATTTGTTACGGCAGCTCTAGACATTTCTTCCCAAGTTTGTATGCTGTCGATGGGATTATATCCAAGGAATATCGCGGGTGCGTAAAGTTTTCTATGATAGCGGGAAAAGGACGCGAGCATTTTTACGTTTGGAATACGTGCCCACTAGTTGTTGATAGGCGCAATCCTAATGCACGCGAAACGACAATAATAAAAACATAACCACAAACAATTAGGATCACTATCCAACGCATATATATATATAGGTATATATGTGCTAATGAAGGTACTCATCTTTATAGGCATCTTTTAAACTCTCCGCGCGTTCCTCCCACCCACCCACTCACTTTCACCCCCTCACTCACTCTGCTTTCAGTTACACCCAACTCTCAACTCTGCTTCCGAACCCGTAGACTCTCTCCCTCATCGTTCCTTTGGCAGTGTTCACAGCCATCGGTCCTTTTTCAGCCCTGTTGTATTCACCCAGGCTAACGCTCTGTAATTTCACCTTCAAGAGCTACTTTAAGTGATGCCTGTCCTTTCTCCCTCTTGATTGATTGAAATCAGCTTAGATTCCTGTTGGCCCATGGTGTGAAAAGGTCAGCCAACGCGGCCTTGACCTTTAGTATTAAATGTGATAGAGAAAGAGAATTAGGGGGATTGTGTAGCAATGACACCTTTCGTTTTATCCTAAAATTTATTTTGCGTGGACCTCTTCCCTTCTTTGATAGAACTAAAAGACAACGTAAATTTAAAAGAATATAAAATTGAGTATTAGCTCGTATCTACCAAAACATCTTTGGTTTGCACCTCCGTCCCCCTTTTTTTTTATTTATTTCTCTTTTCCTATTCTTTTTTCCTTTCTTTTTCTTTCTTTCTTTCATTCTTGCTTGCTTGCTTCCATCCTTCCTTCCTTTCTTCCTTCCTTCCTTTCTTCCTTTCTTCCTTCCTTCCTTCCTTCCTTCCTATCTTCCTTCCTTCCTTTCTTCTTCTTCAACAAAAAGTTTCTGCATGGACTGAAATGTTACAAGTTTGCATCCTCAGGGATTTCCGTTCCTAATGTCCATCTCACGGCGCATGCGCATGTGACCGGAAACACAAAAGGGCGGTTGGAAACGCATAAAGAGCCAAGGGAGGCAATTAGAAGAAATTTGACCATTTCTCTGACAGTCATGGTTGTCGTTCTTTTTCATCTTCCACCCTAATACCTTCTCGTATTTTCCCTCTTCTTTCTTTACATTTCTTTGGAACGTAGCAGCTCCTTTAAGATGATACGTTTCACCAGGAGGAAAAAGAGTGGAAAGGGAGAGGATGGTAGAGATAGGGTCAATCTGTTGAAAAATATTATGACATTTTTGGTAAAAAATAATATTATCATGTATTCTTTATAGCCTGTTACACTCTGATGGTGTTTTCTATCAGTATCTGATTCAGCCCCGATGCTTGAATTCCTGATAGTTGTGTAACTCAGATTCGTTTATTCACGCAACCCGCTCAGCAGCATACAAGTCACAAAGTCGACGTATGAAGTTTTCCACTTTTATTCAGCACACATCAACAACTGCATGCAATTCTCAATTCAACTCAACAACTTTCACAGCAACTTTCCAAATCACTATCAACAACTTTACTCTCTCTCAACAGCGACTCGGCTCACGATTAAATAACCTCTCTCTTTTCTTGAACGATTTGGTACGTGGTAGAAATGACGCACTGCCACCAATCGAACTAAAGATCGTCATCACTGACTTACGTCATTACACATTTTCTCTACTTCCGGGAACATTCACGACCTTCGATATCCATCCGGAAATTTCTATCAAGAGTAAACACGCAGATCCAGAAACTTCGCAAATTATCAACGTTATACAAAGCCTCTCCTAACAACAATGCAAACTCAAATCAAAGGTAAATAAACACCATTATTGAATACTTTGCAAATCGAAACGATTAGATCTATCGTACACGCTTCAGCCATATTATCATTCGCGTTTCAACGTAACATAACCCCCCACTCAAGAAGAAATTTACCTAATTTCTTTCAACAACGTTGAAACGTAATGCACAAACAAAGTTCAGAATTAAAACTTATTTCAGACTGTCTGAACACTATCAACGTTCTCAGTTCATTCACACAGATTCAAAGTTTCTCATCTGCAAGTCTTTCTGGATACTGTCAATGTTCACAGTTCATTTACCCAGTCAACGTTTTTCATTTTCAAGTCTGTCATTACCAATATTCTTAGTTCGTCCACACAGTCAGTGTTCTTTCGTTCGCAAGGAATCGACGCCCTCGTCAGTTGCGGTCGTCATCGGCCCAGGGTCAAAGACGATGATCACGTGGGCTTCCCTGGAATCAGTGCGTCCTCCGTTGTCTTTTTCTTCCGTCGGATGTCCGACGCAGTCGACGTTGTCAGCTCCCAGAATGCATTTGCTGGGTCTCACGGTCAGGTTGGCTTCTGCAGGACGGTGGAACAGCTCCCTAGAGATCTGCAGATGCTCCTTCCAGGTCTGGGTGTGGACCTCATGTTCGACCAAAGTCGTAGAGCCTGGGACATCACTGAAGCTATGGGGAAATTCGCCCATAAGGTCCTTGAGCTCCAACTTTTGACCTTCCGTCAAGCCTGGTCCTAGCTTAACGTCATTAATGCCTTCTTTGCTGTGGAAGTCTCCAAGTTCCAACAGTCCTTCGCTGTCAAAGCTGTCGTCGGTCACAGCTGCTGTTGCTGCATGTACAGTCTCTGGCGGCCTCTCCACGTACAGCTTAAGGAGGTTGGCGTGGTATATCTTGGAATGCTGACCGACCTTTACCTTGTAGTCGTTGATCCCCACCACGGTCTCCACTTCGTACGGGCCTCTCCACTGCATCAGCAACTTATTATGATCGGTAGGTAGCAGCACCAGCACTTTGTTGCCAGGTTTAAACTTCCTGTTCACAGCTCTACGGTCATAGTAGTGCTTTCCACAGTCCTGGGACTTCTTCAGGTTTTCTCTGGCTATCTCGAGAGTCTGCTCCAGCTTCTCCCGTAGCTCAAACACGTACTGGTAGCTGTTCTTCACCTCTGGGGTGTCCACTTCCTTCGTCCACAGTTCTTTCAGGATGTGCATCGGCCCTCGGATGGTTCTTCCGTACAGCAGCTCGAACGGAGAAAAGCCGGTGGACTCCTGCGGTACTTCTCTGTAGGCGAAAAGTAAGGCGTTGATGTAGCGATGCCATTGTCTGGGCTGCTCGCTGCACAGTTTCTTCAGGGTGGACTTCAGCGTAGCATTGAACTTCTCGACAAGCCCGTTGCACATCGGATGGTAGGGTGTCGTAGTCAAATGCCGGATGCTCAGCAGTCGGTTGACCTCCTTCATGCAGTCAGAGACGAACTGCGTCCCGAGGTCTGTCAGAATTTCTTCAGGCACTCCAAGCCTACTGAACATGTCCACCAGTGCCTCTGCTACAGTTTCAGTGTCAATCTTCTTCAGTGGCACTGCTTCTGGGTACCGAGTTGCATAGTCCACTAAGGTCAGTACCCATCGATGACCTTCTTCACTCGGAGGTCTTATTTCGCCGATTAAGTCTAAGGCCACCCTCTTGAAAGGTCGGTCGATCAGAGGCATCCTCTGCATAGGCACTTTCGGGACCCTTCCTCGAGGTATGGTCTTCTGGCAAATGTCACATGATCGGCAGAAACGGCTGACGTCCGCATGAAGTCCTGGCCAGTAGAACACCGCCTGGATTCTGTCTGACGTCTTTCTGATGCCTAGGTGACCTCCCATGATAGAGTCATGAGCTACTTCCATCACTTGGCGCCTTAGAGGTAACGGTACCAAGACTTGACGTAGTGGTTTCCCTCTGTTGACCCTCGGGTGCTGGAAGATTCGGTACAGGATCTTAGCCTTCACCTCAAAATAGACCGTGCCACTGCGTTTGGTCACGTGATCTTGGCGGTTCCTGTACTTGTTTAAAGTACTATCAGCTTCCTGGAGCTGGATCAGCTTATCTCTGTCCACGATGGCAGCTTTGGAGTTGTCGGCGACCTTCAGTGGCGTAGACACCTTGTCTCTCTTGGCCTGGGCCCTGGTAGTAACAGCACCGACGATCTCTGGTCGGCAGGGCTGAGCCGGAGTAGCCACATTGTCCCGTAGCAGCTCTGTAAGGTCTCCATCGGGAAACGGCAATGGATCCTCCTCCACAACTTCGACGTGTTGAGTTGAGGCAGGACTCCACTCCGGATCGGGGTCGTCGGGTCGTCTCGCGCCGTCGATATTCCCGATCATCAAATCATACAGCGGCTTCTTCAGGCAAACCGCTTCGACTTCGCCTATGTAGAAAGGGGTGTTGACATGAATTTTTGCAACTGGCGCTTTTACACATTTGCTGTCGGCCATGAGTGTCCATTTTGAATCGCCAGTGAACTGTTCTTTAGCGATTAGGTCTTCTCTGACGATGACCCCACTGCAGCCAGAGTCTCTTAAAACAGTCACTTCATGACCTCCGACGCGTCCCTTGGAAACAGGCATGTTCTGTACGGTCACAGCTGCGCTGGCGACGACGGGGATGGATTTCCCGTTGGCAAGGAGGAGTTGGCCATCAGTCATGCACTCTTGCACGTCCGCAGGAGTAGCTGTGCGCTTGGTCTCACTCGGAAGAATGACGCTCCCGCCGCACACTTGATGGTCAGATCTACTGGTTTGCCGTTGATTGGAGAACCGCCTCTGCCGGTTGCCCGCCGCTGAATTGTCCGTACTGCTCCGCTGTCCGCTACTTTTGTTTTGAGGACAGTTAGCCGCTCTGTGGTCTGTAGCGTTGCAGGTGAAACAGCCTCTTGAATGCCCTTCCCTGGGAGGTGGGGTGGAGTCCGTCTGTCTCTGGCTCGTCTGGCTTCCCTGGATCTGGTTCACATGGTTTCCAGTCTTCTGAAAATGTTTCGTCGCGCTGGGTGGCCCCAGGGTTTTCCCATGAGCGATGAGATATCTTTCAGCAGCCTCAGTCACATCTTTAAGCGTCTGCAGCTTTTGTTCTTCTAAGTGGGTCGCTAGGTCCTTGTGACAGGCATTGAGAAATTGTTCCTTCACGATCAGGTCATGGAGACTGTCGTAAGACTTCCTTTCGCCTGATAACTCCACCCACTTGTGTAGATATGACGACAGGCGTTCCACAAACTGCTTTGGCGTTTCGTCTGACTTGGGCCGGCATTCACGGAAGCGTTTACGGTAGCCCTTCTCTGTAAAGTTGTAGCACTGCAATAGGGCCTCTTTCAAGACGTCGTAGTCTTTAGCGTCATCGTCCGACAATCTGGTGTAGACGTCGAGTGCTTCTCCCGTCAGAAGTGCACTTAGTCGAATCGCCCAGTCTTGAGGTTGCCAGTTAGAGCTTTTGGCAAACCTTTCAAATCTCGCCAAATAACTGTCGATCTGGTCCTTCCCGTCGACGAAGGCTGGCAATTTTGGAGCCATGTGGTCGCTGACGACTTGTGGCGCATGCTGATTGTTTTGGATACGCGCCAACTCTAGCTGGTATTGACGATCAGCTTCTAGTCGTCTCTCTTCCATCTCGTCACGCCGACGCTGTTCCTCTAATTCTCTTTCTTCACGCCGTCGCTGCTCTTCTCTTTCTTGACGCCGCTCTTCTCTGTCTTCTCGGCGACGCTGCTCTTCTAATTCTCTTTCTTCTATTCTCTCCTGGGACTTGACGTACTCCGTCAGCTGTTTGCCTTTGAGATTCAGTGCAATCCCTTTCTGCCAGAAGTCAGCCATCTTGATGCTTCTGGAAAGTTCTTGTCTGGAAAATTTTCTTTTTTCTAGAAAGTTCTTGACTGTAGAGTTCTTATTTTCTGCAGTAGCGCTGATGCTTGTCACTAGTCGCCTTCGCTGACGCAGGCCCCGCTGTCCTCGTCGTATGCGACGCTGCACCACGCTGGTGTTGATGTACACGCTCCTGTGCTGAAGTAGACGCGACGTCCGCTCGCCGCTCTCTGTAACACTGGCGATGTAGCTCCGAGACTGTCCTTCGACGTAGTCTTACGGCAGCCACGTAGTCCCGATTTGTTGTTCGCTCACGAAGCAACTCTTCAGCGACTACACGCCCTTGCAGTCAACCCGAACCTATCGGTGATGTAGTCCCAGTATGTTGGCCCCTCTCGACGCAACTCGTTGGCGGCTACCCTCGATGACTGCCTCTCGTAACGTTGACTCGCTTGTTGTAGCAGTTGAACCCTTGGCTATGGCGTGAATCGCGGCTTGACCCCCAAAATGTTACACTCTGATGGTGTTTTCTATCAGTATCTGATTCAGCCCCGATGCTTGAATTCCTGATAGTTGTGTAACTCAGATTCGTTTATTCACGCAACCCGCTCAGCAGCATACAAGTCACAAAGTCGACGTATGAAGTTTTCCACTTTTATTCAGCACACATCAACAACTGCATGCAATTCTCAATTCAACTCAACAACTTTCACAGCAACTTTCCAAATCACTATCAACAACTTTACTCTCTCTCAACAGCGACTCGGCTCACGATTAAATAACCTCTCTCTTTTCTGGAACGATTTGGTACGTGGTAGAAATGACGCACTGCCACCAATCGAACTAAAGATCGTCATCACTGACTTACGTCATTACACATTTTCTCTACTTCCGGGAACATTCACGACCTTCGATATCCATCCGGAAATTTCTATCAAGAGTAAACACGCAGATCCAGAAACTTCGCAAATTATCAACGTTATACAAAGCCTCTCCTAACAACAATGCAAACTCAAATCAAAGGTAAATAAACACCATTATTGAATACTTTGCAAATCGAAACGATTAGATCTATCGTACACGCTTCAGCCATATTATCATTCGCGTTTCAACGTAACGTAGCTCCTTTAAGATGATACGTTTCACCAGGAGGAAAAAGAGTGGAAAGGGAGAGGATGGTGGAGATAGGGTCAATCTGTTGAAAAATATTATGACATTTTTGGTAAAAAATAATATTATCATGTATTCTTTATAGCCCAAAACCAAACTTAAAGTTTAGTTAATTAGTCATTGCGAAGAGCCGCCCCAGGACCACGTCTTGATTGAAAAGGGCTCACCCCTGATCCGTATAAAGATCTGTTGAAACAGCCTAATGATTACACTGAAGGCACTCCATCAGCCGACCACTTTACAATAAAGGCATCCCATGCCGGGTACGCTGAGGCTGTACTCTAATTTATTAAACCACCCCCCCCCCCTTTTTCAAAAACAAAACAGAATATAAACATCATTATAAAATATTAACATAACACAGAACATACATGTAAAATGCCTACATTGCTAAATAATACCATAGAAACCCTAGTGACCATTTGACAGAAAGCGTCCAATATTCCCAATCTGACCCAACAGACCCCATATATAAATGAGGAGTTTGGGGAGTGTTTTCAAGAAAAAAAAGGTAGGTTGGTCTAGCGAAGAAGATCGTAGATTGATCGAACAGAGTAGGAATGAGAAATAACAAAGGAGAAATGCAGCAGCAGTGGGAATTTAAAACGCTAAATTTTCAGCAAGTTGTGATACTGTTTACATACACACCCCCAGCATCCCACGGGGGTAATTTAAAGTTTGCTCTAAGGGTCACGCATACACTCGCAAGGATAAATATTTAAACAATATGGTACAATATTATGAGATAAAACACGCTAAACATAACAAGGCATGCGATGATATTTTGCATGGAAACGAATTCATAATAATTCAATACGTGTAACATATTCCATTGTAAAGGGACATCCGCTTTTAATGAAACATGGACAGTAACATAGTTGAAATAACTGAAATGTTTGGGTTAAAATATGATTTGTTTTACATAGTTAGTATTTCATAATCGAATTCTAGAGTTAAAGAATAACAAAAACATATTTGTTTTAAATTTTTTTCGAATTATTTTAATGAACAGCATGCAGTGGACTTACACATTTAATTCTACATATTCGTGTTAGAACTGAGTGTGTCTTAAGCTGAGAATAGTTGACCAGTCGGTAGAAAACGTATTCCCATGCTGACCATCGAGTCCATTTCGCCCGTACATCCTTTCTTGACAACTGCATCGTCTTAAAGAGCCGTTGCAGCGGAAAATCGAACACAATCAACTTCTGCCATTCTCAATTTTAGGCTTGAAATGTTCAGTCTCAGAGGACCACTAAAGTAGCTTGTCCTTCTCGAGTGACCATAACAGGAAGATCGCGGGGATGTATTTTGGCGAGCACGAGTGGTCAACAAAGGGGTGGAGAACTGGTCAGTGGTGATTTTGCACATGATCGCTTCTGCTTTTCTCTCCTTTTCTCTGCACATTTTCTGCAGATTTTACGTCGCCAGGTTCTATTTGTTTGTCAGTTATTGCTGTGCTTGAGATGGAGAGGTGTTGAAGATCGCAAGCTATTAAAAGGAAGAAATGGTCGTACACATGAATGAATGCTTTGATGAGTGCAAGAATGAATAGTTCATCGAAACGGATCCACGAACAAACTTGGGTCTGAACTAATTGTCTTATGAAACGTATGTCGCCGGGGGTTTTAGTATAAATAGTAACCCCCTTTTTCTGGAAATTTAGTGCTTTACATTTCCACTGTCACTGTCTTTCTCATTTGCTATTTCTCAGTCCTGCTCTGTTCTATCAATCCGCTATACTATCTTCTTCTTCGCTAGACCAGTCTCCTATCTTTTTTTTTTTTTTTGAAAACTCTTCTGGGACAAGACTCCTTATTTGTGTAGGAGGTCTGTTGGATCAGCTTGGGAATATTGGACGCTTTCTGCCAGGTGGTCACTATGGCTTCCTATGATATTATTTAGCAATGTAGGCATTTTATATGTATTTGTTTTGTTGATAATTTATACTGATGTTTGTATTCTATTTTGTTTTTGTAAACGGGGGTTCCATAAATTAGAGTACAGCCTCAGCGTCCCCTGCGTGGGATGTCTTTATTGTAAAGTGACTGGCTGGTGGATGGCTTTCAGTTTCACCACTAGGGTTGTTTCAGCAGATCTTTTATGCGGATCAGGGATTGTCCGGTCCTGATTTGGCTCGGAGGAGTCCGCTGGACCTAAAGCAATAATAATGTAATGTAATGTCATTCGTCACTTTTCAATCAGGCATGTTAACAAACAACAACGCGCATGCAATAGCAGAAACATAAAATAAAGTAGCCCCCCCCCTCCCCCCAAACACACCTGTCCCGTGCTTTTTCCATTCCTTCCTCACGTGGCGGAGAGAGAGGAAGAGGAAAAAGAGAGAGGGGTTCAAGCAAAATCAACACGAACATTGCACAAAAGAGGAACCACCCGTACACTACCTGAACCCTTGTAATCACTCCTAGAAATCTTTTTCTTATAAATCGGTAATATTTACCCTATTAAGTACTAAGAACTGTTAAGTGCCCCTGCATTTTCTGCTCCCGTGTTTTCCTTTTAGCCTGTCGAGTGTTTTCCAGATCATAGTTTCAGTCAAGTCTCGTCTTATCTCGCAGTATCTGCGTGAATCTGGCCACGGTTTGCCGAGAGTGGGCTTGATGGTCTTGTTCAGAAACACGAAACCGCTTTGAGTGAAATAGTTATTAGTGCAAACCCTCACTTTCGTTGGTGGTGATAGTCAAAGACACACTAACGTAGTAAAACTACACATGGGGATAGCGGCGAATCAACAAACTCGTATTTTTTGGAACCGATGAGTGTAAATAAATCGCTCAAAGAGCCAAGGTATCAAGGATGTTTATTTTACATGAACAATTGTATTGTCACATTAAAGGAGGGTATAATAAGTAATCGTTCCTCAAATTTTACCTATCGGCATGCTTTGAATTTTAGGCTTAAAATCTTTTTTTTGTTGTAAGCACACAACTGTGCCTACTAAACACATTTTCACAGCTATGCTATTTTTAGAAGTATCGTTAATGGTATTTTTAGGCACATAAACAAAGGATTTTATTTACATTACATTACATTATTATTGCTTTAGGTCCAGCGGACTCTTCCGAGCCAAATCAGGACCGGACAACCCCCGATCCGCATAAAAGATCTGCTGAAACAACCCTAGTGGTAAAACCGAAAGCTCTTCACCAGCCAGTCACTTTACAATAAAGACATCCCACGCAGGGGACGGCTGAGGCTTCACCCCAACTTATCGAACCCCGGTTTACAAAAACAAAATAGAATACAAACATCATTATAAATCATCAACAAAACACAAACATATAAAATGCCTACATTGCTAAATAATAACATCATAGGAAGCCCTAATGACCACCTGGCAGAAAGCGTCCAATATTCCCAAGCTGATCCAGCAGACCTCATACACAAATAAGGAGTCTTATCCCGGAAGAGTTTTCAAAAAAAAGGGTAGGAGACTGGGCTAGCGAAGAAGACGATAGTATATCAGATTGATAGAACAGAGCATGAATGAGAAAGAGCAAATGAGAAAGACAGCGACAGTGGGAATTTAAAGCACTAAATTTCCAGAAAGTGGGGATACTATTTATACTGAAACCCCCGGCACCCCAACGGGGGTAAGGATTTTATTTAGATATTTAAACTATACTTTGAAAAAGAGTTTTTGGCTTGATCTTCGTTTTCGGTGGGGTAACACAAACTGTGAATTTGCAAAGTATCTGTGACGTTGAAATACGTGACCATTGATATATATATATATCACATGACGCCACGTAGTAGGCGACGAAGAATCTATTTTCGGCCTTGTGCAAATAGACCTGAGCTACACTTTATATATTTATTTATTTTATTGTTCTTTATTTATTTTATCAGTCTTATACCGCGATTTTTCAGCACAAGAGCTGCTCAAGGCGCTGACCGATTCAAGATCTTGCTCAAGTCGCCCGAGGCGCTCACTTGACGCATTGTGCGCACAGTCTGAAACTCAGACCACTCAATCCTAGGCGACGATCATGGGGGAGAAGGAAAAAGAAAAAACTATACTCTAAAACAACTATCAAACTTTGCTACACGGTTTAAAATATTTAATATTTATGAGCTCTAGTGGGGAAGGGCGCTGTACAAATGTTAATTATTATTATTATTAGCAATGATGAGATGGCTTAGAGCTCACAGCCATTGTTTTGAAGTCGGGGTATCGAACTCTCAACCTTAGTAACACGATTTCGCGCTCTACCGACTGAAGTATCCAGCGTTTCGATATAGCCGATTATCACGTTCATAGCTCAGAACTGAATCGTGTAGGAAACAAACGTTTCAACACGTGCACGGGAAATTTTTTCTTTCGATTTCACTACAATGCATAAATACAACAAAGAAATGCACCCGAGGATGCAGGACTAAATTGTGCATGTACCAGACACATATTCTCAGCTTCATATGTTTACGAAAAACACTCCCGGAAAGCGTGCAATTTTCTTTCATCAAATAATTCGACAGAAAAAAATAAACACGAATCGCGCAGGCACAAATGCAATCGTTCTAAATATAAAGCAGAGAATCACCACGCAAACATATTTTCGTTGAGTTGCAAAAGGTCTGCACTGTTGGTTTTCGCTGTTTTGATTTGATTTCTGCTGAAAAGGAAAACAGGAACTAATGTCACGCAGGTTCAGATACGATCGTTCTAAACATAAATCAAGGGATCGCCCAGAAAAAATATTTTCGTCGAGTTTCTAAAAGTCCCTACTATCGGTTTTACGTGCAAAGTGGAACAGAATTCACGTGCAGGATGTGCTCAAATTATAACTTAAAACCTGTGACTGTTTCTCTTCTATTTCAGAATTGAGTGCAATAAGCAATCTGGTCATAGGTAAAGTGCCTTGTTGATAGTCTGGCTCTTCAGTACGGGTCAAACAACTCGGGGCTCGACTATTACAACACTTTCCAAAATTCATAAACCTCTCATCTTGCCTGTCTCTTAAGCACTTAAGTTTTAAATCGGATAAACCTGGGAGATCGAGCCCAGCTTGGGTAAACAGGCAAATGATTACATCAAATTGCATTGCTTACACAAATATCTACGCCAGGAAGCTATAACATTAATTTAAAATGAGTCATTTTTGTTCACATATTTACACTAGAAAATATTGTCATTGAAGAGTTTATTAATCCACACTATTGATGTGAAAGCTTTCAATTAAAGCGTGCATGACGCTTAGAAAGACACTCGGTTTCTTCATAATAGAAAGACAATCGGTTTCTTCATAATGTTACCTCGCGAATCTAGCAAAGGGCTTCTCTATTTATTTATTTAATAATTTTTATATAACGCTTTCCCGGCTCACAAGCTGCTCAAGGCGCTGGCCGATACAGGATCTAATTCGACTGAGCATTCCTGGGCGACCGGGGATTGGGAGAAGGGACCTAGTGCGTGCTGGTTGTATTTGTGTAACCGACACTCGCTCGTTTAGGACCTGAGCGTCAGGATCTTTAAAATCAGGGCGATTGAATGCGTGCGTGCACAGGCTAGACCTCGGTTTATATTCTTATCGGAGTAGGAGCGGCAGGATCTTAAATGAACGAATGAACATTGAGGTTTAACGTCTACACCCACCATTGGCGATATGGCAGACGGGGATAACCATCCCAGGGAAAGAGGGGTAGGGACCTGAATCAACAGGTTCTTAAAGTATTTTGTTTTATTTTATAACTCCGGGCCGTGGACGGGCTTTGAACCGTACTGCAAATGTTGTCGCCTGACATTCGAGTACACTGCGTACATCACTGAACCAACTGCGCTCCTTCTCTAAAGTCGTACCGTCATCCGACGTAGCAGGCTCAGAACCAGTGGCCTAGTAACAGCCATAAAGCTCCCCAACACACACTGGTAGCGTTGGGTCACGCACCGGTAACTCAATGCGTGAGCGCCTGTTCAGTTATCATAAACGGGTGCCTATAGTAGACAATCTTTTAAATGGTGGTACGAAGTTTAAATTAAATTTTCACAAAAATCAGGCACAAATTGTATGAAATTTTAAACAAACAGTCGTCTCTTAGCGAGCAGTATACATTTTTTTTTTATCTAGGCTTCAGATGTAGTTTAAGAGATCAGTTCTAACTTTATAAAAGCATAGTAAAGGAAAGTGTGTCTGACGGAAAACTCAGCAGAATGCAGAGTATTTTCAGCAGGAATCTTCTGATCTTGTAATTTGCTCAGGTATTTAAGTAGGTCTGTTGTAGATTTTCACTGCTAGTCTCTTATATAAATACTTTTTACAAAGTAATAAATTGAATTAAAAAGCAGCCATTTATCAACTTTTTTTGCGGTTACCGTCTCATATGGATTTATTTTATGACTATTCTTGGTAAATGATTTGTGAAGTGTGGATAAAAAAGTTAAACTGTTTGCCCAAGTTCCTCTTGATAACAGGAGGTTCGGAGATAATATGATTTTAAAAGGCATTTTAGTCTGAAAACGCGTGTTTTGATGGAGAGATAGGGCGAGTTCTACAAACATTTAGCTTCTTTTAGGGTCAAGTGCAAAGTCACTAAATCGTCCACTTTAAATTGTCCAGGATTTCCTCTCTCTCTCTCTCTCTCTCTCTCTCTCTCCCTCTCTCTCTCGCTCTTTCGATCGCTCGCTCGCACACACGTGCACTTTGCACGCCCACGTGCCTTTAATACAAATATCTTGAGATGGACAGGATTAGTGAGTTTGGATTTCGTTTAAAAGATTGCTTAGAAAGTCATTGACCTTTGTTCTGGTTCTTTCTCTGTCCTATTCATCCTCATTCCGTTTGACATTCTTTCTCCTCTCTCGTCTCTTTCCTCTCGCTATTTCCCTAGTGTTTTTTTTTCTTCTCATACTTTGTTTTAAAACGCCCACACCGCTCTTCCCTCTCTTTGTCATCGTCATTTCTATATTAAATTAACTCATCATAAACTCTGTCAATAGGAATTACTCCTACAAAAGGACAATATACAACTATGACCGTTTAGACCATGATCAAATCTGTAATCTGCTTTTACAAATAGATTGGCCTACATTAATAACAGCGGAAAACTTAAATCAATCAGCAGAAAACTTTACTCAAGCTTACTTCGATGCCGCGTGTAAATGTATGCCCGTTAAAACAGTTAATGTACGCACTAGAGATGCCGGTGGTTAAATATAGAAATTCGTCACGCCTTAAAATGCAGATATACATTATTAAACATGCAAAGATAACAAATGTATCGACAGTATAGAAATAAAGTCACGGTAATGATCAGAAATAGGAAATTAGAATATCACAAGGAACTAGATGAAAAAGCATCAGACCCCACCAAATTTGAAACTAAGGAATGGTGGAAACTTGTTAAAGCATTTATAAACAAAAAAGGAATCTCCAACGATATACCGCCAATATATACTGATGGGAAAACGGTCGATACAAATGAAGAAAAGGCCAACGCATTCAATGACCACTTTATACAGCAATCAGTATTAGAAGCACCCGATGACGACCCTCCTGAACTTCCCCACCTAGATAACGAACTGTCTGAAATTCTAATAATCCCAGCAGAGGTAGCCAAAGTGATAATAAACCTGGACAAAAGTAAAGCTGTAGGCCCCGATAAAATCCCTAACAAACTATTACTGATATCTGCTGATATAATCTCACATCCTTAAAGTCAACTCTTCAACCGCTGTCTATCAGAAGGATAGTTTCCAGATATTTGGAAAATTGCCCATGTAACGCCAATACACAAAAAAGGTCCAGCCGATATTTGTACCAACTATCGCCCAGTATCTCTCTTAAGCTGTGTTGGTAAAGTCTTTGAGCGCTGTTTCCATACTCATGTCTTCTCATTCCTAAAAGACAATAATCTTATATAACACCATCACAGTCTGGTTTTATTCCCGGGGACTCAACAATCAACCAACTACTTTGCATATATAATGAACTAACTTTAGCCCATAACAGTGGAATCACTAACCAGTCAATTTTCTTTGACATCTCCAAGGCCTTCGACAGAATATGGCACAAAGGATTACTAGCTAAGTTAGAGGTCATAGGTATTAGAGGTAAGCTTCTTCAATTGTTTGCTAATTATTTAGACCAACGAAAACAAGCTGTTGTCATTAAAGGTAGCAAATCAGACTATAAAACCGTTCCGTCAGGCGTATCTCAAGGATCAGTTTTAGGCCCCCTATTGTTCCTAATCTATATTAATGATATTGTGGATAACATTGTATCAGTTATAAAACTTTTTGCAGACGATACTAGCATGTCATTAACCCTAAACATCTCAGATATACGAGCAGAAATGTTGAATTCTGATCTTGAAAAGATAAACGACTGGGCTAACACCTGGAAAGTAAGGTTTAATGAAAACAAAAACAGGACTATTAACTTTCAAACGTGACCCATTACCTAACAACCCATTAAGCTTCGGAAACGCAGTTTTATCTGACAAAGATTACCATAAACACTTAGGACTAACACTGCAAAGTAATTGTAAATGGGATATCCATATAAGTAACGTCATAAAGAAAATAACCATCCTCCTATCATGTTTAAGAACGTATAAATATAAGCTGTGTAGGAAAGCCTTAGAAGATATGTACAAATCCTGTGTCCTACCTCACTTTGACTATGGCGATGTAATCTGGGATAATTGTACAGACACTCAAGCTGGTTTATTTTAAAAACTCCATTTAGAAGGTATTAGAATTATTGTTGGGGCGGTGAAGGGGACCAGCCATGAGTTATTGTATAGAGAGCCTGGTCCAACAACTAGTCCCAGCAGTTAATCCATATCACCGCAAGAGACCTCTAGAACGTAGAGTACCCCCATACAAAACTGAACTTTACAAAAACTCTTTTCTTCCTTCAACCACAGTATTGTGGAATGATCTCCCCGAGGAAATTCAAGAAAGCCCATCCATTAGCTTATTAAAAAGACACCTTTCCAAAGTTGATCCACTTGTTCCATTGTACTATTACCATGGGACAGACAGCAGCAGGTTTTACATGCCCGACTCCGACTTGGCGTAAGTAACCTTAATTATGACATGTTCCGCCGTCACTTGTTAGAAGACCCAGTCTGTCAGTGTGGGCATCCTGCAGAAACATCTGAACATTTCCTCCTTTTTTGCCCTATATTCGGCACTATACGTACGCAGACAATTACCAATTAAACTCTATTTTTCGAAACATCAACACCTTATTGTTTGGCAGTGACCGTCTCTCCCCATAACAAAACGCCAAAATCTTTTCTTTTTCCTCCCATCTAGTTACCGTTTCGTTTAGAAAATAGCCCAATTATGGAAAAATCACCTCTGATTGGTCACCTTGATACCAGTTAAACCAATCCCCATTTGTTGACCTCTCCCTAGTAGTTACACCCCATCCCTTCGCACCACAAGTTTATTAATAGCTGTCAGAGAGAAACTGACCAGATAATTGAATAGACGAGTTAATCACTATTTTAAATATCTGTTCACGTGCAAACACGTAGCCTAGAACTATCTCTCTGTGCGTGTGTGGGTGTGTGTGTGTGTGTGTGTGTATGTACACGCGTTGTTTTTATTTTACTTTCGTTTTTTACTTGCACGTGACTTTTTTTCCCCCTCCTCCAAACTGATCTTTTTCTCTCATTGTTTTAGATCGCTGCGGCAGGCCTGAAAATGGCGACTAATTTAGTCGCCATGGCTAGTGAAAAAAAAAAATTGGCGACTAAAAAAAAACTTTAGTCGCCAAATGCGAGTGCGCTAAAATGAACTTTTTTTTAGTTTGGCTAGTAAAATTTTTAGTTTGGCTAGTAAAATTTTTAAGTTACTAGCCAAAGGCTAGTGGGACCTTTTTTCATTTTCAGGGCTGCGCTGCGGGTATTTATGTACCTTTTAATCGACAGCTACTATATTAGGTAAAGTTTACCCTTGGGTGCATGTATCTGTTTCTCGTTAGTTAGTTCATTCATTTATTTCTTTATTACTTTTTTTCTTGTTCGACGTTATTGCATTTCTTGTCTGTTATACTATAGTTATATGTTTGTTTTCTTTTTCATTGTTGAAAAGATTAATTTATGTGCTTCTGTTTTTTTATTGCTTTGTTCTTGTTCCTGTTCGCCAGACATTTCATTGTTGTCATTGATTTGTCAAAGGGTAGCACTTATTTAAGCTTTGCTTTTGTGTGCCCTTTATGTTCACCATGCTTTGTTTACTTGTTTCGTGAATAATAACATTCTGTTTAAACCAAGACCGTATGTGCGAGTTCTCATGTTTCTTCGATGGGATGACATCTACTGATGTATCCGGTTAGCTCGGCAACAAAACGACGGGAGCAACACATAAATATGTCCAATAGATCCACAACAAAACTAAGTTTTGCGTTCGGAGTCCGCACGCGCCAGGTACGAGGACGTGGTGAATGGTACAAGGGACGCAGGGGCCGGGTAGCTCAGTTGGTAAGAGCGTTTTGCTAGTAACCGAAAGGTCGCTGGTTCGAATCCCGGATTGGTCAACGTGTGATCATATTATTTTCCCCTTTACCAACTGGCCCGCTGGTGTCAGTATAAAGCGGTCCAGTAGTCACCTATATATGCGAAAGTGTCGTGTGACTATAATCAACAAACAACAAGGGACGTTCGTGAACAAAATAGCAGGAGGGGGACAAGTCTTAAGCGATAGCACAATAGAATAAGAGTGAGGAAATAGAAGATATAAAAGTATTAAGTAGAATATTACCATTACTAACATTACTTTCAGGTTTATGTGATGATCGGTCAAGAGCATAAACCTTAGAGATATCATGGCAATAACACGTGGACCTTGACCTTGATGTGTCGTTACACAAGCCTAAGAATAGCACCCATCGCATGAGCAAGAATATTTGGATGACACTTAGTCTTAACGACGGTCATCAAACGATTTGAGAATAATAGTTCGCGTGGGTTCGAGACATTGGTCGAGCGGTTAGGCTTTGATAGATTTTATTTGAGCCCGTAACCCTTTGGTAGGGCTATTTTAAGTATCAACAAAAAAATGTTTAAGGAGAGTGGCAATGAACGAAGCCTTAAATGTGGCTTACATGTCGGTAACAATGTTGAATGATGCAATAGATCTTGGTCAATATTTTGAAATCAGCTTTAATGTGATTCCATACACGAGTGTTTATTTGTCGGCAGTTTTGATGTTCGTACACATGACTGACGATTCAAGGTGCCGTTAAATATTCGTCATAATCCGGTCCTGATTTGGCTCGGAAGAGTCCGCTGGACCTAAAGCAACAATCAATCAATCAATTCGTCATAATCGTCATACGAAATCAAAATGTTTGTTTCTAGTCACATGGCTTCAGTTATAATCTTCTTAAATAACGCTTTCCCACTAAAGTTAACATTGTAAACATGGTAATGAAAATAGAAATAAACAACATTTTCATGCAAACTATATAAACTATATAAAAAGTTGGAAACCCTATAACCAAGTCGTTCGACACGAGCACGTCGTTAATACAGACAACCGACCTGTAGCTTTGAAAAACGGAGTCGACGCCTGTATGAATTGATCATCAGGTGCATAAAATGAACGTCAGAACGTCCATCCATCGTCCTGTTGACTGACCTCTGACCTCGCTTGCATGTCCGGAACAATGACCATCTGGCCTGAAGAATGGACAGTGGAGTGGCAGAGGAGAAAAGTCAACTTCCAGTCAATGGAAGGAGGTTTTATTAGCCACATTTTCATAGTGACTAATGGTCATCCGTCTGTTTGCTCAAAGATGACCGAGCACTCGAAAACGCCATCTCCCGCACACTTTTACATTTAATGGTTGAATTTCTGAAAAAGTCACCAGTCGACGATGGTGGTATGCGTATTTGCTCTAGGTTGTCCAAACACTCGAAAAATCTCTCAACCTCCTTCCTGATTTGAAGTATGATGGCACAAATTGTAAATACTAGTTGTTGTTTTTTTTGAATTATTGAAAAGCGACCTTCCTCTTTCCTTTTCTTGTGTGTGATTGCACTAATTGCAAACGTTCACTTTGAGGATAAATGTACTTGAATTAAAGTATAATGCCACATCACTTTCATTCAGTAAAGATTTTTTTCTTAAAAATGTGTCAAACATTAAATAGTCCATTTACAAGATTACGACGGTGTGGGTTTTTTCCTGCAAAGAAACATGACATTTAAAAGGAAAGTTTGGAACCACAGAATTTTGGGTTGTGGGATGGAGAAAGAAAGTGGGTGAGGTTTAGCTTTATCGTACAAAGAACTGCATGGTTTCAAATATTTTATGTCGGATTGGACTTTCAGATGGCTTAACAATGCACAACCGAGAATAAAAGGTTATAAAGGGGAGGGGAAAAGGAGGAGGAGGGTTAGGGGGGGGAGGAGGATAGGATTAGATGAAGCACATCCAAAGAAAGAAAACATAAACTGCACATTCAGTATTCATGAATGAGCGTGTGAGAACGATTTTAGTACCGCTGCCACACTTACAAATGTCGACTGTGGATTACTTTTTCACGACTTCTTTGTTAATCTTATTAAAGAAGAAGAAATGTAATACAGTGTCCAGTCCCAGTGCATTGTTAGAAATGTCCGATGTGTTTTTTGTCAGTTTTTTTTTGGTGGGTCCACTTGATTTGTTATTGAGGTTACTTCGAATTGACGAGGACAAATGATCAGGTGTCCTTACTAACGCGTGGTGAGGGTCTTTGTCAGTGTTCTAGTGAATATGGCTTGTAGCAGTGATACTGTGTCGAATAGTATGTAATTTAATCAACATGCCAAAGATGCCATTGTTCGTTGCTGGTGAGATGAAGCAGAAGACTAATACACTTAGTATTAGTCGGATCTGCTATTAGAAAAGCCAGGTATTAAAATACAGGTAAAGTGTGAAAGGAGAACAGCTGGTGTTGAAATGAAACCCGTTTGCTATTGCTGAAGTAGATATCACGGGTCAATAACAAAACAAATAAAACAAAACAAGTGGGCGCCCGAGGCAGTTTGAGTTAGATCCTGTTTCGGCCAGCGCCGTGAGCAGCTCTTGAGCTAGAAAAGTGCTATATAAGGACAGTTAATTAAATAAAACTAAAGTGCAGGCTGTTCTTTGGAACGGATGAACAATGTAATTCAACATTTTTTTTTCGATCAGAAGACTAGAAAACGGTCATTGTGATTAACACAATCTTGGGGACAGTTATGACCGTTCACATCTCGTTTATCTGACCATAGTAGTTCTATAAGCATGTTCCTGTTCCATGGGCTGGATTTAATATAGCAGATATAGTCGGTTCTTGCTTCCTCAACGCCGAAGGATTCGTAAGGGGGTAGGGTTGGGAAGTTCCTCTTCAACACACGATTTGGGGTCCCAAACGGGGCAGGAGCATCCTGCTGGCCATCAGAATGACCCCAGTGTAGAAGTGACGCGAGCTGACCACAATAGCCAGACACTCCAATGCGTGGACTGAGCCGGGAGTTAATGTGACAAATTGTTCCTTTGTGGGCCAGAGATGGACGACCGCACCCGTCACAGAACAACCATCATCCTGCCATACCCATAAAAAGAACATTGAGCAGAGGAGGAGGAAGAGGAGGAGAGATTGAATGAAAGAAGAGGAGGCAGTTGGGACAAGGTCAGAGATTGAGGGTATAAGGATGGAAGAGAGGAGAGGATGCAAGCGGGAGAGAGGGTGTGAATGTGTGTAAAAGAATGAACAAAAACTGAAGCTTAGAGTGGTGAGAAGAAGAGAAAGAGTGAGGGAGGAGGGGAGACAGTGTGAGAGAGAGGGAGGAGAGATAAAAAAAAAACCAAACGCATTCACATGCATTCCACCACTCAAGGGAGAACGGAGGAAGGGGGGGGGGGTGTCGAAGATGATTTTCTTCAGAATAAGGAGCGAAGACTGATAAAATGTTACATACAAATTGCCGCATTGTGTATAATTGGATACTAGGACCAGGAGCGGCATTCACAACCATTATTCTTAGTGTGGCTGTTTATCACTGCATTGATTGATATCATAATGGATTGCGACAGACAAAAGGCTAATATTTTCTTGGTTGGGTTTTCCTGCATGACAATTAAAAAGTCAGTTTGAAGTTGGAAAAGCAAATGGTCAGCTACAGAAATTAAAACCTGCAAAGAAGTCGTCATCCGGATCGCGGAGTGGCCATGACATTCGGCCATTTATACAGGTAAATCTATATTAATGGGTAGGCTACATTGACTTACATTGTTAATGTAGCAATGTCCTCCACTGTAAAAGGCAACCAGCTGTGGTGGGTTGTAGTGAGATTGAGACTCTCAATAAGAAGAAATACGCTCGGAAACAAAAGAATTATACTTCAAGAAGCTCCAAAGCTTAAAAGGCATAAAATACGTTATTGTGTATTGCCGAAGTTTCCTGTTTGTGTAAAAAAAAAAGTAAATGAACGATTGTTGTGAAAGGAGAACTTAAACATGTATATATTACTTTTTCCGTTCGTTCAAGATCGGTTCTGTAGTATAATGCTTTAAAAAATATATTTTCTTACTTTATGCATCATCTTGAATGGGTAATTGTTCATAATTTCCTTTTTTCGCAATATCATTTAGCCACGAAGGGGTTACATTCATGATAAATTGATTCAAGCAAGCTCAAACTGTTATCCTCTTGTGTTTTTTGTTCGTCTTCTTCTTCGCAGTGCGCATTTGCCAAATGACATTGTTTCAGGTCTTCTTCTTTTCCCCCAGTCTTAGCATAGTGGACACCGGCCGAAATCTTACTGGTCACACACTTTTTCCATCGAGTGGTGGGGGTTCTTAAGGTTCCACAATACCCACATCCTCTGTAGTGTGTGGGATATTTTTTTTTCGTGAATGGGACTGCAACGTGATAGCGTGGGAACTCTTTTCTTGTGCGTAGTGTCCTACAGTGACCGGAAGGTGTAGTGCGGTTGAGGTCATGATGTGGTTATTGTGTTGGGCAACTGAATTGTAGTACCCAGTTCAAAGGACTTTGCGTCGTTTCCGCTCACACGGCCATGAGACTTCCGGTGAATTGAACCAAATATGATTTTACTATCAGTCTTTTTTTTAATTGTGTGGGAGTAAAGAATAAATATGAGAAAGAAAAAACCTTTGAAACGTTTATTTAAATGACATTTTACAAGGCCTGTAACAAGGGTGATATTTTTAAATTTACAGCTTATTCTTCTTATATTTAAAAACAATTTACTATTACTTTCTTCCATTCGTGGTGCTGGACCCTGCAAGCAATGAATAACTAACTAACCATGAGTGGGATTCTTATTTAATGCGTGGGAGTGAAGAATTAGAGAGTGGTACCTCCTATTAATTTTAATAAGCAATGGATACCTTACCTTTGCCTTTGACGGATTGTCTGAGAATTTAGGGTTATCAGGTGATGAAAAAAGTATAGTACAGCATTAATTACGACCTAATTAAATTTGTGACCTATCGTTGACCCGTTAAAGTCGCTTGTCTAAACTGAAGCGGAGTAAAAAGTTTTGTTTTCAAACAATCATTATCAAACCGCCATAGTGTATTTTAAGGGCTGTGGAGTTCTTAAACCTATCCTCCCAATGAAAACTACATTCAACGTCAAAGACTTGCATGCTGGCAGGTAAAATGTAGTGATTCAGTGTAATAGCGATACTGTGGTCTCTGTGTCTCAGCTTGTTCCACCCAGTCCGTTCAAGAAGCCGATGGAAACGCGATGACAATTAGCAGCTAACGAGCAGCAGCTGTGTCCATGCCCGATTAAACAACTTGTTCATCCCCTCCACAGCCCATGCCTTTCCAGAACTGCCAGTCTGCAGCTTTCGTCATTAATAGGGATGATCGTTGTGAGCTAAAGCTTCAGACCCTCTGGTAGCCCCCTAACGTGATCAACGAGGTGGCAACTTCTCACGAGAAAGATGACAGAGTTTTTTGTCTCACCAAATCATACAGAACCAATGATTGACTGCTCGTAAAAGCTAGGTGCAGAGATTTCTCACGCGATCATGACTTAAAACTTCGCACCTGATTTTGTCATTTCTCAACTACGACCAAACATTATCGAAACTCTATTTTCGTCATCCTTTTTTCAGGAAGTTTTGTAATGAGGTTTGATTGTTGCGACGTCTTTTGTCACTGAATATCATTGCGACAACCGCAGGGAGATAGCGTTGCCTCCGTATCTATTCAAATTCACATAATTTCATGTAGTCCTGATGTATTCATGTTTTGAGGGATGTCGGTCGTTCAAAAGAATGTCATGCTGGTTTTTCCTGAAATCCTTGCCTGTGGGTTCTCAAAGAAACGGTGCCTTTGGGCTGTTTATAGAAAGTCAGTGGATACGGATATTATAAAAAGGTAGCTATTGTTTCCATAGAATTACGCTAAATTTGATTTATCGCTCTGGCTCACATTTTGTTACGAATGCTCATTATTATTATTATTATTATTATTATTATTATTATTATTATTATTATTATTATTATTATTATTATTATTATTGTTTTCTTTGAAACTTGTGGATAGACATGTAAGAGTCCTGAAAACAGTAAGAATTGCAACACCATTATTTCTTTTCATGGCAACGTTATAGACACAATTTGAAACAAAATATGGCGAAAATATTGGTACCAGCAATATAATTAATAACTTTGTATAAATGTTTCAGATCTGCTCTTAATTATTAAAATGCAGATACCACGATCTTTACCGTGTCAAACTGAAATAGGGAGTTGAGAAAGTGGAGAATATCAAATTACTTTAATGAAATTGCATACATGCCACACTTATTTAAAACTTGCCAAATGCGCCATGTGGACAACAGATAAAAGCAGGATCATCCTATATTATATACATCCATGCTATTTAATAAGCGTATGTATGCCTATGCATTCACTGTTACAAGGAAAATAGTTATTAGAATGTTGAAGTTCCAAAAGAAAAAACCTTCTGAAAGTCCAGCATTTAAATCTAATCAAACAATAATCGTGTCACGGCTATCCAGACAGTAGTTAGATTAGATTTTAATCGAAGTATACCCGTGTCGCATGCATTTTTGAAAAGCCTTGATACCGATACAAACAGATAACTTTAAGGGGAGGACACGGAATAAGATTGGTTTCTGATTTCCTGTGTGATTTTAATCGTGACCACTTTCACACTATGGACATCTGTGTTGAAGTGGGATTTTTAATCGGATATTCAGATACGGGAAGTTAGCTTGATGCTTTTTTTCCCTGGTGGGATGGTAGCAGGAAAAGATCTTATTGTCAGAGAGAGGGGTTGGGTGTTGATTGTAAGGGTATATAGAATGACTGGTTGGAATAGGGAAAGACAGTGGAGCCCTCATATTAATTATCTTTGACACTGATGGCTCTGTTGTTGTTTTCGTGCACGGAGCGTAGAGAACAGGAGTGCTACAGGCGTGGCATCAATATTAAGGCCATCGGCCTTCTCTTATGTATTAAAATTTAATAAGACGCGCAAATGATACTATTTTAGTTGTTGTGGGGATAAATGTGTGTTCGGGGGGGGGGGGGTAAAAGGGAGCTTCCATAACATAAAAACAGCGAATTGAGTGTCAGTCATCGCCTTTGCCGTAAAATATCGCAAATATATCATCTGCTTTACATTGTCGTGAGGAGGTATGGTTACAAATCGTACGTTTAAATTTTAGTGAAATGTGTCTGTCTGGGGTAGGAGAGAGGAAAGGGAATGAGGGTGAAGGAATCTCCGTTTCGCTATGTCGCTCACGTTACTGGGCTGTGCCTCTAGTGTCCTATTCCTCATGTCTAAGGCTGGACCCAAGGGTAACGGTCCACCGTGAGGGGCAGGGTTCAAATCCGCCCGTTCAGCCCAGTCTGTCAGCGCCATAACAATTCATTTTAGTACCAGCTGTTCGCGTATCCACGTACATTACGACGTTCATATACCACTTGTGCTACGCTTCCATTGAGGAAACGTTCCCAACACATCGTAAGCAATAGAGAAAGACATTATTATATTACTGCCAAATATTTATACGCTACAAAGTAATAAATACGGTAGCTATATAGTCTTCAAAAGCTATTTAGTCTTCAAACGTTTCAACTTTTCTGTTCTTTTCTCCGCGAAATTATACCAGTTCGTCATAATACCAGCAATTGTCATTAGTCATCTTTTAAAAAAAAAGTATTCTTACAACTATACCACCACCACCAACAACACTGTCGTCGTCACTGTCATCATCACGGCAGTGATCATAGCACGATTCCCAGCAACTTCACCCTTCCTTGTCCATCCCCCACCCTCCCATTCTAATCCTGACATTTTCATTTTACCTCTATCCCTACTCTCTTCCACCATCTCAGGTTCGTCTCATCAAAGGGAAGTTATGATTATGGTTGAACGCATTGTTCCGTTCATGGACGACAAAACGAGATTCTGTTGTGTCGTCTAGCTCTTCAATGTGCTGCGATCCAGCCATTTCATACAGCATGAGAGCTTGGCCTTTTTGTTTAAATTCGAACAACGAATCTTACAAAAACAAACAAACCGGGAACATAGAGCTGTGCATACACCAAACCAGATAGCGTCATCTGCTTAAAACGTATCTCCTTTTAATCTCCAGATTTCTCAACGTCAACTGCAGTAGGATGAGGAAGGCAGTTGGACGCTGCTGCTGAATGTTCCAAAATTTACCATTGAAGGTAAACAAAACAATATCCGAGTCTAGAATTACGTAGGCCTACTTGTTTGGTTTGCACCTGGAATTAAAGGGCCAAGGTATCAAGGATATTTATTTTATGTGGATATGAGTTTACTTGAGAAATTGCATTGTTGCCACATTTTAAATATGAAGTAGATACAATACAATACCATACCATACCATAACATACCATAAATACATGCAGACATACATTCAGGGAAAGCAAGCAAGCAGTCATGCAGGCCTGATGATGATAGCATTCCAAATGCATTCGGCTTTCAAGCCGACTGACTGTATAGTGTATATCACCAACTTGCAGTGCAAGGTCTTACGCATGAAGGAGTTAGACAATGTCCTAGAAACAATTTTTCGCAAAGGAAAACATGTTGTAACCAATGGCCGTTTCTCGGGTTAGTCCTTTCTCGTGACTACTTCATTTCGTTGTTCTGTATACCCCGCACGGGTTTTATGAGGGTACAGAAAGGAGGCAACTCGTTCCAACTCCGCAGACGGTAAGGTCGGCTTAGCCTTCTCTTCTACCACGCCGCTATGAATTATGGGAAGCTGAGCAAAGGCGGAAAATGGCACAGGCGGGCACTTCTAGAGAGGGACAGAAAGAGAGGGAGAGAGAGAGAGAGAGAGAGAGAGAGAGAGAGAGAGAGAGGGGAGGGAGGGAGCGGATGAATAGTGACGGGTGACAATGAATGCACGAGAGAGAGAGACGGAGAGAGAGATTTTGGTTCGTTATTCATTAGGGTCCAGCTGACTGCAAAGAGCCGAATTAGGACCAGAGAGAGTGGGAATGAGGGAGGGGGTGGGTGGGAATGTATTTACGTTTAGGAATGATGATGTGCTTGTGTATCAAAATTCGTGTTTTACGGTATGCCTGCTAAGTCTGAGACTACTTTGTGACAAACTGCGGTGTGCCTGAAGTCCAAAGCACCTAGTCCCCTCCCCCACCTCCCTTAACCAGTGAGCCACCTAATAACTCCAGAATAAAAGTATAGAAATCGAATGTGCAATGCACTGGTGATCACTATATAGAATTATTTGTGGCTGGTTCAACAGAAGAGTAAATGCATAAAAATAGTTTATAAGTAGCAATTTCCTCGTGTTGACTGGATTTACAGTTCAACCGAAGACGTATGGATATTCCAATTAACACTTGTAGGCTTACGATTTCGAATCGCAATGTATTACCATTCTTCCTTTGACATTATAATTATTCGGGAATATGATAAAACGAACAAAATCTTTGCTCGAACCGACCGCAAAAACATTTGTCCATTTTTATGTGTTTCTTCCTCGTTTAGTATACAAAATAACCCACACACACACACGCGAACACAAAAACACAACATACACTGTGCCTACTATAAATACTTTCACCGCAGTGCTATTTTTGGAATCAAACTTGATGCTATTAATAGGCACGCATACGCAAATTAATGTGTCGATTTATAATCAAAGCTAAAGCTAAAACGTTTTTGTTTCCGGCTGGGCAACACTCAGTGTGAATTAAAAAAACGTGACGGTGAAACGGGCGATCTTGGGGCCTGTTAGGAACGTCCATAAATAAACAAACACTGAAAGTTTTTAACCATGGTCGTGCTGATTTACCTGCTAATTCTCATCTACTTTGTGAAACCCGAGCGTGTGCACTAAATCACCAACTACAAGGTTTAAATCACACTCATCCTCCTCAACTTAGCAAAAGGAACGTTCGCGAGGACAGTTTTATTGGACAGGTTTTCAATGGCGGACCGTTCTTTACGAGTTCGTCGTAGCCCTCGTTCGCACAGCTCATTTAACTGTAATTTTTTGAGTGCAGTGAACGTTCGCGATACGAAAAGATACAACGCAGTTAATTTTGTATTTTATCTTAAGTTTGTCTTATGATCATAGTAAAGAAAGCGTTAATGAGAGAACACTTGGAATGTCTATCTATTACTATTGATCGGTAGTAAATCGAGGCAGCTTTATTCCTGAAATTACATACTTGAAGAGTAAGTCCAGATTGTTTTTATGTTGTGATTACGAAAATATTTATGTGTGTACAATACAATACAATACAATACAATACAATACAATACAATACAATACAATATAACTTTATTGTCTGATGTTCATCACATACAGAAATTTGTCTTTGGCTCGTCGTCCGCAAGAAGCATGCAATATATCCATTTTATAAACACAACCAGCAGAGACACATTCATTTCTAATGGCACAGCAGCAATCTTAAATTCCAATCAAATACAGACATTCATAATCTAAACCCCACATCAATAATAACTAATAATTTTACATTCATGCAGAAAAAGCACACGCACACACACCCACACACAAAATAATCTAATGCCAGCACAAGTTAAGTGTTGTCTTAAACTATACATATCACGGCCTAAACATGATTATAATGGTCGTGCTTAAAAGGTAGAGGCATGACTAGAACATTCTACATTTACCTATACATAGACAGTCAACAATCAATTACATAATAATGTAGTAACAACATTCTTTAAACATATTAATAATAAAAAAATAAACAACCAAATAACCCCCCAAAAAACAAACAAACAGCAAAGACACAACTGAGCAGGTTGCCTATCTCATAACTAGATTACATTTGAAAGTACTATAACAATGGTTAGGATCATTAAAATAATAAGTTACATGTTATGTGACTAGAACAAGTTCATTCAATCTACTAAAAAGAATGTCATAACTCAGCAAATTACATCCAAGCATTCGTGACAATTATGATGTTATACTGCTACACAACATTCACCCATTACCCCATCCACCCCCCTCACTTACCCTCCACCCCCACACACACATTCTACATTGGCACACCCTATTCCCCCCACCCACCACCAATCCACACCCACACTCAGAACTAAAAGTTGTACATTAATTTGATGCTAGAAGATTGGGCTTTGGAATTCAAAAGTGAAACTGCTTGGGAGATGAAGGATCTTTTAAACTTGTTCTTCTTAGCCATTGGTACAACATACCGGCTACCTGAGGGGAGGGGTTAAAACTGTGAAAACATAGGGTGAGATTTGTCTGAAAGAATGCGACTTGTTTTCTTGCGCACTTCTCTATCCTATAGCTCTTCTAGGGGTTGTTGAACACTGCCTATGATCTTCCCTGCTAAGCAGACCACACGGGCAAGTTTAGAATGATCTTTAACTCCTAGACTTCCAAACCAGCATACTATGTTGTATGTCAGTATGCTCTCAATGAGGCTCCGGTAAGCTGTGCCCAGTGTTTTCGTGCTGACATTGAATGATTTTAGTTTCCTTAGCAAGTACTGAATTACACAAGCAACTATGAAACATATAATGTGAAGACAAGTACTGATTGAGTAAATAAACAATTAAACTGTTTGATGCCATATTTTGGTAAATTCTGTCAATTTAGATAAATAAATAAAAACAGACAAATAAATACATAAGCAGAATCGAAAGGACAAGTTGTATTGCATCAACGTTAAAATTTAAAGATACCAGATCAACAAAACGTTACATTTCTGGAAAAAAAATTAAAAAACGATTGTTAAACCCAACCGGCTCTCAACTCGCATCCCCGGTGGAAAATGATAAATTTGTAACCTAAATTTGATGAGTAAATGTCTAAAACAAAAGGTAATTTACTTTTTTTAATCTTATAAAGAAATACATTGTGGAATTATTTTTAAAAGTCACAAGCTCGTACGCATTTATTCTCATTTAGATGCTGAGGAAACAGGAGAGATAGGAAGGAATAAAGCAAAAATAACAAATTCATTGCATCCATTTTATGGCTAATGCTTTAAAGGATTTTGGTATTAATATTTATTTTACGAAAAAGAATGTAAGATTACACAGAGCAAAGGTGACAGTGCACCAGTTGGATAGATAAGAATACATTTTGGGAAATTCTATCCTGAAAAATAGTTACTTAGCATCCAGTCTGAAGTAAATAATTTGTTGATATGATCCATTAGAAGTACCAATATGTATATATAGTATATAAGTATTCATTTTGCAACTAACATGAACAAATCAATAAACTTTCATCCAAACCAACAAAGAATACAATCGTAAAGCACTGAAACCAGCACACTGATCAAAGTTTATTTTGACCCACACAGTCAAATCCGACTAAATTAATTTCCTCTTTTCCCAGTCTCCAAACAACTGTACAATAAAGTTCATCACGGATGCAGAAACTATGTAAATGCGCAATGACAGATTTTCTTATTTACAAATAACGTTGTGTTGAGTGTAACCTGTGAGTCGTACAGACTGGAATATATATGTATAAAAACTTTATTGTATTATAGCAGTACCTATTTCCCAATTACACAGGTTGAGACAATTTTTTTCTTCTGAAAACATAAACTAAATGTTTGCACCACTGTTACACGCTGTTATTCTTCCCAAGGCGCCTAGTCAGTTTCCCCTTTGTTTGCGTACCAGGATTTACAATTTCCCATCAAATTGTTAAATTTATTTGGAGACGATTCTTTCTGTTTTTGAAACCCACTTGTATTACAGGTGGCTCTGCTGGAAAATGTAACTTAAGCACCAGTTTGCGTTTTGTGTTCCTTGCATTGCAAAATGTTTGGAATTGTGTTGTGAGAGGTGTCTATTTCCGACTGCAGTTATATGCTGCAGTAATTTAATGGAATGAAGAGGTTGTCTTAAAATAGTTCGAAATATGTCATATTTTTTGCGTTGATAAGCACATAGTATTACACATCCCCATTTTTTTTGGAAGGGGGAGGAGTGGGGAGGGAGGGGCGGTAGCAGAGGGGACAAGGAATGTTGAAAGGGCGTGGAGGTGGGGTAAACGCACTTTTGAGTCTTTTAAAAAATATTATTGTAGACGATGTATAGACTAGTAGTAGGCATAAGCCTACACATATTTCCCCCTCCACCTCCTGCCCCTTCTGCTGGGGCAATAAAATGTTTAAGAAGCATAACAAAGGTAGAATTTTAAATCCCCTAATTTCCTCTTTTGCACTGTTCGGTGCAGGTTAGTAAAGGGATACCCCCATTTTCCTAATGCTACCCTTTGTTGGGGTTGTTCCGTTTTTTTTATTCTGTCTGTTCAACTACCAGTTCTTTCTTAAGAGTTCTCTTCCCTTAAGTGCTAGGCCGACTTCATTAAGGACAATGGGACTGAACAAACCACCTTGTCAAAAAAAGCTAGCAGTTAATGATCTGTATGATCTACGACCTTTCCGGTCTGGTCAAATCTATACACGAGGTGAAGCGTTTTAGTGTGACCGTTGACCCTTACAAAATGGCTCGCGATAGATATCAGATTCTCGGGCCACTGGTATATTTAGCGTGGGAGGAGAAGTACAGAAGGAAAGAAAGAACAAAATAATAAAGACAAGACACATTTCAAATAAATGTTTATTAAAATATGACACTGCATTCTAACGTGTGACTTGTACCGATCATTGTTCTCTTAAAATTACTTTTTTTCTCTTTAATTTCTGCAATTACCTGCCTACTTCTCTCTATTCAATTATTTCGCCTCACCAAGCATTGTCATTCCTTTTTTTAATCTTCTCTCCCTGCACTTTTTGACACTTGTCGCGTGTGTAGTTCCACTTAAAAAAACATGAAGCGCAAATAAAAGATGATCTTTGACAAAGTAGGTGAATAGTTCTGTCAAATGAACGAAGCATTTGCTGAAGCGTTTCATTTCGTTCTGAAAATGCATAAATAATACTTTTCTTTTAAATGGTCTAGTTTTGATTGATCGAAAGATTAAAACATTAAATCTGCTAAGCCGTTTGCTTAATAGCTTCACACAACCGCATGAGCACACTGTACCCATTTTCCTATCTTTGTCTTTATAAGTGATGCAGAATAAAATTCATACTTGATATTGTACTAATAGCCTCAATTACTTCGGGGTCTTAAAATATCAATGTACACGCGTGTGTAACAAAATGATGGGTAGGTAAAGGGACGCTGCGGTCGATTGTAAATAAACACGAGTCATTCACCCACTAAAGTTAATATAACAATCACAATATTAGCGAATATAGGTCCTGAAGATAGCTCTTAATAAACCAGTCACGTTAATAATAACGGATTTAAGTCAATTTAAATAATGACTCTGGGAAAGCGTTCTCTATACCAGAACGCAGTAACTTCCGTTGTCTTCATGACAAAAGTAATTTCAAACACGAGCGTTTTAAGTACTGCCATCAAAATGAGAGATTAGTGGTACAGTAGAGGTAGCTTGTAGCGCAACTGAGAACAGCGCTAGTTTCTTATTCCGAAGATTGCAGGTTCGATCTTCGCCGGAGTCGAATTATTTTACTTATTGACTTAAAGATCTGAGGGTTTTCTATGGGTATTCAAGTTATTTTCCGGTCCTTAACAATGGTACTGGATTCGGCCTATAAAAATAAAAATAACAATTTTTTTGCAGTCTTCTCTAATACAGAATCTTAGATCGCCGCGCTTTTGAGTTACCAGTGTTTGCATATAGGAATGAAATAATAAAGATTGTTTGGGGGAAAATAAGTATTTAGGGACACTTTTTAATTACAAGAGATTCTTAAAAAACTTGACGGCCCAGAGTCTATCAGCTGAACGCTCTATGTGTGCTCTATTAAGGAAGTGTAGAAAGTTAAATTTGCCACTAGATATTTTTGATAAGTGTATTAAACCTATTTTGCTATATAATTGTGAAGTATGGGCACACGAGAAAATGGAAATGTGGGACAGATTGCAACTAAAGTTTTTAAAAATGTTTTTGAGTGTAAAAACCAGCACTTTACATTACATGATTATTGCTTTAGGTCCAGCGGACTTTTCCGAGCCAAATCAGGACCAAAACCAGCACTCCGAAATGCATGATTCTGGACAAAGTAAATACTTTTCCGTTTTTTTGGATGCAAAATGTAGGTTGCTGTGCTTTTTGTACAATGTATTGATTGAGCAAAGAACTTCTCCAAAATATCAGTACCTAATGTTTCGCTTTTGTTGTCATCAATGTTTTAGCACAAACTATAAGCTTTCTTGGCTGGTTTCTGTTGGCACTCTTTTGAATGATCTTGGTCTGTCCTTTATATGGACACATACAGTAGTTGTAATTTGTCTTTGAATTGTTTTAAGTACTTAGGATCTGTTCTTGCAAAGCTGGCATCAACAAATTTATGATCATAATATTTGCATCACGGACAGTATTTTTAAAAATAAATTTCGTTTTGAAATATTATCTTTATCTTTTGTCACCCATACTAAAGAGAAATTGATTGAAATATAAATATATCTGAAAATTGCTGGAGAAGAGAGACTGTGCACTTTGTGTGATCTAGGTGAAACAGGTGTTGAGTTCCATTATATATTTGTGTATATACTAATAGCTTTCTTATTGACAGCAGATCCTCTTTTACCTCAGTATTATAGAAATTATCTAAATATCTATACAATGCATCAACTGATAAATTCAAAATCTAAAACTATGTTATTAAAACTGAGTCGTTTTATTGGAATCATCTTCTCTCTATTTAAATAAAGCTAATCTCATTATGATTATGATTATATACACTGAAATAGAATAGAATTTGCCTAGATTACTTTCTTCTTGGTTATAACTATTCTTTGTTATAACCAGTGATTTTTTTTTTTAATTCAAAAGTGCAAAACGCTGACGTTTTACTGTACACTGCAATTCAACAATGAGTCTACTTATTACACGGATTGTAAATGAAAAGTAGCTGTTTTTGTTACCTACTAATGAAAAGAGTACCGTTTGATATATTTAATACTATTAGTGTTACTAGTCTTGCTGTCTTTCGGATGTGGTTGTGTATCTTTACATATTATGATTTTTGTTTCATTCGTTATATACAATACTTCATTACAATGTGTTAGTAAATAATAACTCGCAAAGAAGGCGACCCTTCCTTGAAATTCTGGTCATCTGCAAAAGGTTTTCAATATATGTAGTCTAACTAACCTTTGTACGATGTTTTGCCCAGAAAATGATTAATTTCAAAGTGCGGTTCGGCTCTGTAGTTTCGAATTTCCTCGTCAGACAAAGCTATGGGAATAGTTACGCACAAAGAAGCGGAAGTAGTAGCGCCAACTGCGATTATGACGCAGCGACACAATAGGGTCTGATGTCCAGCGAGGATGAAGCTGCTGACCAATCATACACAGCATCTCCACAACTTGACCATTGCAAATTCAGGCTCAGCTCTGTATCTTACATTACTTTTATTTATTTATTTATTTATTTATTTATTTATTTATTTAAGTTTGACACTTCACTGTCCATTTTTATCGGGAAATTTAGTATCTATTCAGTTCAGTTCGGGGTGTCGGATAGCGTAGTGGTTGGAGCACTCACGACTGTGTCGCAAGTTAAGCACCGTCCAGTGCGGTTAGTACTTGGATGGGTGACCGCCAAACGTAAAGCGACAAGTAACAACGCCCCCAGTTGACTCAACTGTGACCGAGTACCTACTCTCTTAAGGGTGGGGAAGGTAAAGCAGCGAGGGAGAGAGATTGGGCATCACCCTCATTACGCTGGCCCAAGATAAGTGTGATCTCCAACATCACGCTCCCCTACGGCCACAAGGCTATGGGACTACCTTTACCTTTTTTTTTTTTTTACCTCAGTTCAGTTCTTTTATCTAAAGTCTATTCATTTCTTCAATGATTTTAGACATTCACGAATTTACAAACACATAATAACACACACACACACACACACACACACATACTCACACACACACACACACACACACACACACACACAATACATTAAAAAAATGTTTTTTAAAATCGGTACTAAGAATAACGCTGGCTATTTTTTTCTATTATTATCTTCTTGTACAATGTATTACTAATTTTATTAGTGGTTTTAGCATTACATCTTTTTCTGTGTATAATTGCAACAATGATGAACACTGAAATAATAAACGATTTATATTAATGGGTTGCTGGCATATACAAGTAATGCCTTTTACATATTTTGTAATCCACGAATCCAAAATAACTTGAAATATTTATTGAACAGGACATAATATTTTGGTTATTTACCAATTTTGGAAAATGTCTTTCTAGTAATGAAATTAGTTTGTGTCTAGATAATTTATTGTTCGGTTTGTTTTTTGTAGCTCCTCATTTTGCAAGTTTGTCGGACTGTTCATTCCAGTACAATCCAGAATTAGATGAAACCCAACAAAAATCAACACCGATCCCTCTGCTAATAATATCATGTACTATGTATCTAATCTCAAATTCTATATCTGATCTAGTATTAGTCTCCCAATTTTGTAAGGACTGTAGAACTGATTTTGAATCAACATATAGAATAGTTAATTTTGTCTGTATGATTTAATAATTCTTTATTTTATTTATTTTATTTCATTGGTGCAGTTTTAGTAAATTGTGTACATCCATACATGTATGTTCAAACTTCATCATCATCGGTTATATTGTGTTCATTGATTAGTATATTTGCCTACAGTTTCCTTATTGCGTAAAACGCGTGATTTGTACATATGGTAGCCAATCAAGCTATCCTCAGATGTTACTACTAGCGTTTCTAGTAAAACCTAATACCGAAGTATAATTTTATAAGATTTTGTCTTTTTCAGTAGTATATGATATAATAAGTAAGGTGGATTTGTGAGTCCCTTTTATGGTTTTGGAATAATTATAATTTGAAGATTTTGCATAGACGTAAAAGAGGCAACAGAGCAAAGTCAAAGTAGCAGCATAGTATTGGTGCCAAGCATTATTATCTGTTAGCAATTTTGTCACGATTGTTCGGATTTTGTGAAAAAAAAAACAGTTTATATTGTGCTAGACTTTATTTTTATTTTTATAGCCACATTTGATTTCTATTTTAGACGTTTGTGATTTGTGAACTTTTTTGTGACCTATATCACACTGACGTGGTATGTTCATATGTTGCCTTGTTTATTTATGTTGTCTGCTGCTGCTGATAATGATGATGATGATGATGATGATGATGATGATGATGATGAAAGGGATAGAGATAAAGATATTTATAATTCATTTTATTTGTTGTTTATTCTTGTATTCTAATCTTGTTTATTGAATTAAAGATAATCTTCTAGAAATAATTATATTTTCAGAAATAGTTTGATGAAGTCATAATTTTTGTCAAGACTTAGTCTTTGTTATTTTGTATATTTGGATTAAAGATGTCAGGATCTTTATAGGTTTATTTAATATTTTTATAATTGATTAAAAGAGGAATAACGCATATTTTCATATGTAATTCTTTCTGTAAATGTTTCGCTCCCTTTGGGAATATAGTCTCGTTTCCATTCCGGAAGTGATTTTATCCGGAAGTTACTTTGTTTACCTTTTTATTACCATGTTGGTAAAGTCACCTTTTCCTTTGTTTAACGTATTATTGCTCAATTTATTCATTAAGTCTTGTAGGGCTATAAGCTTATTGATTTTGAACATAATTCACGAGAAGCAGTTTAATAATTCTTTTACTTATTAAACGAATAACAGACTTCGAGATTTAAATACTTATAGATTTCATTTTGCTGTCAGGGTTGTTTATTTTACGTCTCCCTTTCTTTGCGTCAATAAAGTCTTGAAACTTTTTCACCATTGTCTGGCATTCCTGTTGATGGACTGAACCCTTGGAGTGAATGTGTCATATCCATTTTCACATCACCCACACTCTCAAACACAATCTAGTGTGTTAAATAAACCCATAAATGTCTTAACAATGTATTGTAATGCCATTAAAATAGCATATAATTCACAAATGAAAATCCATTTCCAATGTAATAAGATTTTCTACTTTTAGATCTGGTATAACAAATCCTGATCCACTGTCAAATGACACATCTGTAAATATTTTTAGATGAAATGAATATTTTTGTTCTAAGTGTTCTTTTACTTCACTTACAAGAATATTAATATTTTCCCCTTTAGTCATTTTAGAAGAATCTATATTAAAATTTGCAGATAAATGTTAACAAAATGGCATATGAGGAATTAGTGGTAAAATAGGTATATTTAAAATATCATCTGTATCTTAAATTAAATTTAATGTATGAACGAATATATGATCGGGGTTCTTAAAAAGATCTTCCATATGTCGCCTACAGGACAGGCGGATGACACACAAGCGTAGTGATTTGGACACAATCTAGAAATATTTCGTTAAGCAACATCAATATAAAGTATAATTACTCTTAAAGTCAATTACTGCAGTCTGCGGATGTTGCATTTATATAGCGATAGATAGATAGGAGCGGATGGATGTGTGTTTATTGGATTTGATTTGCTAGTAATAGCCTACTCTGTGGCATTGATAACCAACATGGGGTTGGTGAAGAAGAGAATAGTGGATAGGGGAGATTTTTAGAAGTAAGATTCGTTTTTTAAAAATTATAGCTTAATCATAAATTGTTATTCTTCTTTCCCTCCCCGGCGGAAGAATGTAATTATTTCTGTCTGTCAGCTTAAAATGAAACGTTATTGAGAATGGGATAAGAGAGAGGAAGTGGGCAGGCAAGAAGTACGTTATTAATATTTATATTCCAGTGATAAATGATAAGGAAACAGTGATGATGATGATGACTACCCCGACCGAGGCGCCGTCGCTGCCAATGACGACGAGAATGATGATGACGACCGCGAAGACGATAATTTGTGCCGCCCACTTTCTCCAGGCTGCTATTGGAGAAACTTCGAAACTTGAGCCTGCTCAAAACAACTTCTGTCCACGGGCTGTAGTAGATTACTTACAGTACATTGGGTATACACATGGTACTTTGATACCTTGATGGATGATGACCATTAAGTGGACTCGGCTGGATATGCTGATGGGTTCCATTTGATATCGAGTTACAGTTCATCATCCGCAGCTTCAGCTCAGTGGTCAAATGATGTCCAGTTCCTTTTAATCTAACAGTATTTCTTTTTCCGTTGACGTTATCTTCTCAAAATAAAAACCCTGGAAAATATTAATTTTTTAGATCCAGCATTTCCCCCTCCCTCCTCTCCCCCTTTCCAATGACAATCTCGACGGCTAGAACTGTTCGTAAGGGTTTTTGCGGTTTCTCCTTGCATTTCAACGTGAAGTAACGTCAACAGCTAAACAAATGTTAAAATAGGAGCTTTCACTTGATGCACTAGTCTCCTCCCCTACCTCCGAAGAAAGAGAGAGAGAGAGAGAGAGAGAGAGAGAGAGAGAGAGAGAGAGAGAGAGATGTTTCTGATATTTTCTTGATTAGTTTGTTGTTAACTTCCCCCGTTGGGGTGCCGGGGGTTTCAGTATAAATAGTATCCCCACTTTCTGGAAATTTAGTGCTTTAAATTCCCACTGTCGCTGTCTTTCTCATTTGCTCTTTCTCATTCCTGCTCTGTTCTATCTATCTGCTATACTATCGTCTTCTTCGCTAGACCAGTCTCCTACCTTTTTTCTTGAAAATTCTTCCGGGACAAGACTCCTTGTTTGTGTATGAGGTCTGTTGGATCAGCTTGGGAATATTGGACGCTTTCTGCCAGGTGGTCACTAGGGCTTCCTATAATGTTATTATTTAGCAATGTAGGCATTTTATATGTATGTGTTTTGTTGATAATTTATAATGATGTTTGTATTCTATTTTGTTTTTGTAAACGAGGGTTCGATAAGTTGGGGTGAAGCCTCAGCCGTCCCCTGCGTGGGATGTCTTTATTGTAAAGTGACTGGCTGGTGGAGGGCATTCAGTTTTCCCACTAGGGTTGTTTCAGCAGATCTTTTATGCGGATTGGGGGTTGTCCGGTCCTGATTTGGCTCGGAAGAGTCCGCTGGACCTAAAGCAACAATTATGTAATGTAATGTAATGTTGTTAACTTTGATGATGATGAAAAGGAATCGTGTTCCACGCTGTATAAAGCATATGGCCCGAGATACTTAAGAGAATTAAATTCTATATAAGCTACGGAAACGGTTTAGGTGAAATAATCATCATAGACATGTGTCACATGCAGTGATTTTAAGACTTTCGTTAAGAGGCTCCTGCAATTGTTCGGCATCATGGATTTTTTTAATATAGCAATACATTTTTCCATCTTGGTTTTTGTCCCTTCCTGTACTTTCATTGTTTACTGCTTCTGCATCTTTATTGTTAACATCATTATCGCCATCATCATCGTCGTCGTCGTCGTCGTCGTCTGTTTTTCCCGTCTGTGCGCATGCTTGCGCGCGCGCTTTTTTTGGTCGTTTCAGAAAATTTCTAAAGCAAGTCAAACGGACGAGCATGCATATATTAGGCAATTAGAATGTATTTTAAACCGGAAGTAAATGCGACACAGCAATAAAACAAAACTTCAGTGTGGTGGAGGACCACCGACTATGAAAACGTTTTAATCACTTTTGGAAGTGACTAAAAGAAAGAGAGCGTGGAAAATCGTCATATGGTCAGTGAATGGTCATCCTGAGAGAAGTGGACACTGGCACAGGTGTGCAGACAGTAGCCAAGGGTAGTGAATGGGGCTCTTTGCACTCTTGCACCTTGGGTGCCCCTCTCAGCGACACCCCTTTAGCCCTAGTTGCCTTCCACAAAGCACCCCATAGCTCACTCAAACCTATTCTCCAATATCGCACCTTAGGCGCTGTTTTTCTTTTTTTTTCTCCACAATAGATTAGAATTAAACTCAAGTTGGCACAGGGAAAATGATAATTAAACATGGTTTGACTTAGATCTACTGACAATCAAAATTCCTTCATTAGCGGAGTATAAGCAAGCACGGCCATCAGTTCCAATATTTTGAACCTGACTAAAACACACCACTGCCATCAGTATCTCAACCTTCAACTTCTTCGCAACCACCTTTTTTTCGTCACCACCGCATCAGTCTGTGAGCAGGGCGCTTTCTTCAGAGTTCTTTTGAAAGGGCGGCGACACTCAATTTGGAGAGCAAACAAGGTAAAGGCCATTGAGGAGAGCAAAACATACAAACATTGGCTTTCTCAGAGCCTGCCCGACACAATAGAGCCAAGTTTGCCCGTGTTGACCAGCAAAACAGTCCGCTGTTGTAAAACTGAGAATTAATACCCTCTCCTGATTGAAAAGCGCGATTCACAGTGCCGAGAAAATCCACCAAAACCACTCTGCAAAGTGCGAGGATTTGGCAGATTGGCAGCTTCCAACTCCCCAACCGGCCAGCTGTATACATTTCGCTGCAAGATAAGATGGTACGTACATCATACGATGATGTAGCATAACATTCTCGGACTGAATCTTTGTAAACAGGATGTGGTCACTGCAAAAATAGAGGAGGAAGTTTGTTGGTGTGTATGAGAAGAGTGACAGCCAGATCAGCTTTGATGGATACAACTCCCTATTGTAGGATTAAGGTAATTAGGGGGCGTCAGTTTACTTGCGTTTTTCTTTAGTTCTCTAAAGCTTGGCCTCGTCCAATTCGATCTACTGGACATATTCCTGAACAAAGCATCCCTACAGCATAGGGCTGATAGAAAGTTAACAAAGTGTTTGTTTTGGCGAAAATAGGTAGGCTGCACAATTACGCCCATTAAAAAAGTTTATTTTGAATTCCAGTTTGAAGTATTTCTAGACATAAATTGACATTCAAGATGTAGTCTCAAAGGGCGGGAAAGGACACTCCGAATCAGTTAAATCTTCCAAAACGTTTATAGATTTATCTCGTATATTATTGGCTATTATGTTTCTAAAGCTCCCATGCGGCGATTCCTAACCTTTACTTTCTCTTGGCAAGGAGTTGTGCTCTGTACATGTGAACATTGGATTGGAATATTCGAAGTGTTTCATAGTTTCCATGGTTCAAGCTCAACATTTGAAGCATATTTGTTTATTTAATCGTTCTTATATAGCGCTTTTCCAGCTAAAGAACTGCTCAAGGCGCTGGCCGATACAAGCCGCCCAAGGCGCCAACTTGCTGCCTTAGGAGCTATGTCTAACTCAGCAGACAACTGAGAACACCTCCCCCGTTGGGGTGCCGGGGGTTTCAGTATAAATAGTATCCCCACTTTCTGGAAATTTAGTGCTTTAAATTCCCACTGTCGCTGTCTTTCTCATTTGTTCTTTCTTATTCCTGCTCTGTTCTATCAATCTGTTATACTATCTTCTTCTTCGCTAGAGCAGTCACCTACCTTTTTCCTTGAAACTCTTCTGGGACAAGACTCCTTATTTGTGTGTGAGGTCTGTTGGATCAGCTTGGGAATATTGGACGCTTTCTGACAGGTGGTATCTAGGGCTTCCTATGATGTTATTATTTAGCAATGTAGGCATTTTATATGTATGTGTTTTGTTGATAATTTATAATGATGTTTGTATTCTATTTTGTTTTTGTAAACGGGGGTTCGATAAATTAGAGTATAGCCTCAGCGTCCCCTGCGTGGGATGTCTTTATTGTTAAGTGACTGGCTGTGGAGAGTATTCAGTTTTACCACTAGGGTTGATTCAGCAGATCTTTTATGCGGATCAGGGGTTGTCCGGTCCTGATTTGGCTCGGAAGAGTCCGCTGGACCTAAAGCAATAATAATGTAATGTAATGTAACTGAGAACACCTAAAACCTGAACGACCGAGGATGGGGGTGGATTGTTGGGAGGGTTATGGTAAGTGTCGTGCTGGGTGTATTGTTGCCACTGACACTCACCCGTGTTGTACATAAGAGTCAGTATCTTTAAAGTCCTTGCGATGGAATGCATGCGTGCACCTACTAGACCTTGGTTTATAGGCTCATCCGAAGGAGGAATATCAATCAAACAAGGAAGCAATATTACCTTGACATTCTGAATACTCTTAAGGAAGCCATCTCTTAAAGTGTTATTGGACACATTCCTGACTCCCTAAATTGAAGCGGCTCCTGTGAACCTCGAGCTTCAATCGTTCCGGTTCTTAGTACCTCGAACCATAATTATCCATCGTCCATCCGCATTCCGTATTATTATTACCTTTGAGCACACATGAGTCGGTCTTTGGTTTTCACCGAGAAGTATTTTTGTTCCGATAATAGAGAACAACAATAATGAGGAGACAGGAGATGGTTAAGAAGAGTAACTCAATGCAACAAAGGTGCCTCATCATTTTCATACGCAGTAATTTAATGATTCTTCATGACAACCCACTTTGTTCTTGCTTTGAAACGGATGAACCAGTTTGACGACTGACTTGTGCTACCTTCAACTGTGCATTCTTTTAATGCTTCCTCTTTCGGCGCTTTAATAAGACACCCCAAAAAGACAGGACATCCAATAATAATTCAGTCAACCATCCAAACATTACAACTTCGAAGTACATCAAATGATGTCTATTTCCATGTTCACAATTTTGGCAGATTTTCAATTATTGTAAAGTTATTGTAGGTGTTGTTTTGTACTGTAGAAAAATAGAGGGACAAGCAGTCGAATTTGCAAGTACCACCTCCCATATATATAACCCCTCCGCCATCTACCGACCTACTCCCCTCCCCTCTCCCACTCCGCTCCTCTCTCTCTCTCTCTCTCTCGGAAAGGAACAAAGATTTATTGCCTTTAGACTATCAGCCCATTCGGCAAGGTGATAGAGGAGGGGAAAAGAGAGAGATAAAAAGAAAAGAACGAAAGAAGTAATAGTAATACTGAAAAAAAAAATCAAAGCCACTTCACTTTTCCTGGAGCAGCCACTTTCTCAAATGATGGAATTGTCCGAAAAATTAATGTTGGTTTTAGCTTCAGTGTTGGATTATTAATGTTAGTTTAATTCTGAATGGTACAACACGTAGTCCTTTTCTACCCCAGGACAAATGCTGTTCGTGAAGGACATACGCTTGTCAATGTTGTCTTTGAGCTCAACACGCGCACACACAAATAACAAAGGGAAGCAGAAAGAACTGTAACAACAACAACAGAAACATGAATATTCCATATTTTGTTTGCAATCCAGAGAGACAAACAAAAAAGTCTTTGTCCTTTTCGGAACACCAACAAATGAAGAATCCATATGGCAATAATGTTAGGCGTCTGAAAAGGCGCTAGGCACTTCCAAGATTGAATCTTAAGGCGTACGCGCATGTATCAAAAATCTAAAGTTGAAAACCTTTCAATGGGTTGAAAGGCGATGTCACATTGATGGAGCGGAGAGACGTTCAACGATGAAACACGATGAAGATGAAATGCGATGATTCCTGTAAGTAGACCTTTAAATCGTTCAATGAGCAGACCGTAGCATTGGCACTGGGAAGAGCTGACATCCTTTTTGTGAAGAAGGCTGGGAGTGAATGGAAATAGAAACGAGTTTTCATTAGGCTGCTGACAGTTATCCCAAAATATTTGTTTTTCATTGCAGAACTAGACAGCAATAAAGAAATTATAGAATTATCATTTCTCGGTGTATGGAGCTTAAAACTGCTACATTTCTTCCCAAACTGAGATTTATAAATGGAATTCAGCGATCCTTTCTAAATGAGAATTTGTCCTAGCATTCTATTATATAATAATTTATGTACTTGATTTCATGCACATCTTATGTTTTTTTGCATACCTAAGAACTAGTCGAGTTTGCAAGGTGTGCTCCCAATATCTGTGTGTAGCTGAAACTTCATAAACCATTGACCCTGGCTTTTTTCTAATACACGGGAGTCAGGCCAGCAGCACGACACGCCCACAAACACTGCCTTTTGTACTGCCGACAATAGGAAGAAGAGGCCAACTGTCCTCTTCGCCATGATTAAAGATACTGTGGAACTGTCAGTACAAAACTTGACTGTACACCTGGAGTAACTTTAAGTATAGTTTAATTTTTTTTAAATGTAGGTTTTACGAGATTCTGTGGACGTCTTCGTCAAAAACAGAATGTTCACACCTGGAGTGGCTTACATGTTCATGGATACAAACATAATAAATAGTGGGAATGGCACGCCCCCTCCAACCCCCCACTCCCACCCTCACCACCACAAAACACACATACATTCCCAAGCACTCTGAGCCTGGGATTTTGTAACTGTCTTACCACCTCGGCGAATAAGACCATACAAACGAAATACAAACTTTGAGCCGGGGTGGCGGTCTGGCTCGAGGCGTGACACTGTGCGCAGATTTGCCGTCAATATGCAAATCGATTTCGTACTCGATACTCGACTCGAGCGTCTCGCACGCTGGTGTTGTTACCAAGTGACTCAAGCAACACTGGCGCCTTGAGCAACATTTTGGTTTAAGAGAGTGCGCTATGCGTAATACAATCCGTTTTCATACTCTGTACTCTTTAGACCTGCTGAGGCTGTAAGCCTTCACTGCATGGTGCTGTGCTGCTTCCGCTGCGCCCAGTATCTGTCCACAGTAGTGGTCATCTTTGCTGGTCCGAATGGTCAATGTCCCGCAGCCACTTGAGAGGTTTTCATTTTGTGTGCGAGCAAAGTGGACAGATGCACAAAAGATAGCGGCTGTTGCTTTGTCCACTGTCTCAGTCACCCCATGCAGAGGGGAGGCGATGGACCAGTGCTCGTTTGTCCGTATTCTCCATCTCACACTGAATATCACAAAGCAGCGACTGCTGGTCTTTTTTTTTTTTTTTAAATAAATGATCTCCGATGTTGGGTCATTTTTGTCTGAACTCAGATTATTTTGATTAAAGCGAAATGTTGACTATAATTAAGTATGACTCTAAACAATGTAGGCTACTTTTGGGGCGCTACATTTTATTTCCTGGGTCTCATTTAGTTCAGCTCCGAAATTTACGTCCTGTAGCTTTGTGTCGCAAATCTTGCTTTCTCCTGGTAATTCCAGAAGCCTCAGACTAGCGCTAGCGGGCTGGACAGCTCAAAGAGCTAGGCAAGGCGCTGTAAGATATATGCACTGGCATGCTAAAAGACACGTGCTACACCGGAGACAAGAATCCTGCACAGCAAGTCATGAAAGTTATGTAAAATCAGTCGTGAGTCGGCATATTTATGCCCATGGGAAGGTACGTCATGATAACGTAGACGCCTAGAGGGATATATTTAGAGGTTTAAGTCGTATTCATAGCTTTTTACGTAGATACAGGTCAGCGCATTGTCTTGAGTAAACATATATACTTATACGCGCGTTCGTGTGTGCTCGCCTCGCAGTGTGGACAAAGTTAATGTAAATAGGAAAACTTAAAAATGGTCACGAATCTTCAATGCAGCGGGGGATGCGCAGACCTGCCTGGGCTATTCATATGGTCAGTTCCTCCAAACAAACTTGCTGTCTGACCGCTTTACTTGCCGACGTGCAGGGTGGATAGCTTACGGGGATTATGTCCATTATGTCGTGAGGGATTTGCACGGATAATGGGATGAACAAATTTTTCTTTTGCAAGCCTGAAGATCAAGGCAAACAAGAGCTCAAGTGGGCCAGTCTTCGGAAGTAGAACGGACAAAACGTCCTGAGAGATGGTCAGTATAGTGGACAGAACACTTCATAGCCATGAAGGAGGGGAAGGTGTGTGTGTGGAAAGTTTTGCTTAATCCAAATGGTCAGTACTGTAAATGTCCAGCCTTTCTGACTGGATATATATCCATGTTTGTTACTTGGTGATTATAGAGGAAGACATTTTTCAACGCGTTCAATGATTTTCGGTGTGTGTGTGTGGGTGTGTGTGTGTGTGGGTGTGTGTGTGTGTGTGTGCCACAGGTTTTGTGGTCTTTTTGGGATGCCACGGTACAAGTAGAGGAGGGTTCAAAGGGTCAACCTCACTGTTAAAGAAGTTGACCACTTGAGATTAGTCATTTACAGACTCTAGGACCAAGCTGACTTCCGAGACTACAGAAGAAGGAGAAGCGTGCAAACGTTTTACATCAACATCGTGGCCCATTGAAATCGTTTTCTCCAAAGGCAAAGTTTTATATACTTAAGCTTGTTTACTTTATTATGATTATTGCTCAGACCTGCAAAAAGACCTACAAGTTAAAAGGTTATGTTTTAAAAATTGTAATGACACACAAGACACACCTGATTAAAATCTGACCGTCTGAACGTCGAGAGGGACCGGCTCTAACCAACTGAACCCCATCAATGGGCAAGTCACTTGCATCACGTGCCAAGCATATCACGAACAACTGACCAACTGGACAACTATGTAATGAGAAATTGAGCTATAGTGGCTTACAATGACAACAGAACAAAAGAGTTTCAATTTGGTGGCAACCCAGACACACTAATGAAAATGAACATAATATTATGACAAGTGACTGCCAGGTGGAATCTCTTACGAAGGAAATGAATGGTAAACTTTAAAATTCGAACAACGAAACAAATTCATTGCGGGTTGTACACACGATTTCAGATATATTGGCAAATTATTCTTTACTGGCAACAACAAAAAACTACGCAAGCGTTTTACCTTTTCTAATCGGTTTATTAGACTTTGTACATCGTTGATACTAAATCTGATAATCTGAAGAAAATTGTCATGGACACCGATTGTTAAAATAAAGCCATATTGTGAGTGATCACGAGAACTATAGACTAATATTATTACAACTAACTAATAATAAACTTGCATCCTTGAAAAAACAGTTGCGAACGATAAATTCAAAACTTGAATGGCGTTCTTCATTCCATGAGTTCACTTTTTCTTGTTTTAATCACAGGGCATTTAAGTGTTGTGAATAAGAAAAAAGCATGCATGCCTAAATGTCACCTCCATATCTGCTAATGCATGTACACTAATTTAACCCATTTGTAAAAATCAGTGTTCTATTGATTATGATTATCACCGTTTGCAGAAATAAATACCCTTACCCCCTCCCCCTACCTCATCCCCTTATTTTACCATTCCACCTCCCCTACCCAACTCGCAATCCCATTCACTTCCCAGCAGTACCCTGCATTACAATGGACATAACACTGCAAGCGATATCAGCGAGAGAGACATCTTAGTGATGCAGAAGCAGAGCTGGCCATCTGGCGTTTGAGATGTCACTTGTCAGTAACCCCCATAACATCAATGTGACCCTTGACCTCGGTTACGGGTCAACCCAATATCTCTGACAGATGTACAAAGCATAGCTGAACCGGCTCAGGCGAACTCAGCGTGTCTGAGCAGGCTCGGCTAGGGTTATTAATGCTGACCATTAATATCGGAGGCTGCTGATGAATATGCCTGCATCCTAATTGTTTGAGGCTAGAATTGTTGCTGACCTATATAACTACAATGGATATTCGAGACCGAAAGTATGAAGCTGACAAGACGTTTGAGTCGTAGTCCAGATCGATCTCTGACAGTAAATATAATGACTTTAACCTGCAAGGAGACAAGTTTTAGGTAGTAATTGTCTCGCCTCAAGAAGTCGGGTTTGGAGTTAAGGGTTGGATCTTGGATATAATCTTTACTACATGATATCCTTCGGGGAAAGATCTACACGTATCGCCCCTTCTACCGGCAGCAAGTGGTCAAGCCGTACAACTAACATTAAGCGGTAATATTTAATAAATAATACGTTCGAAAACAAAACTCTTGGCACATTCGAATGTTCTGCTGAAAAAAAAAAAAAAAAAAAAAAACATAGAAAGAAAAAACATCGGTTCAATGCACTGCGGCAGGCTAGGAGGGGATTGTGGTGGTGGAATAGAGTTGCTATCGAAAGCAACTTGCCAACATAAATGCATCTGCATAATCGTAGACCTCTAATTCAATGCAGTCCCCTAGGATATTCAGTAAATGTAATATACAGTATGGGTAACCTTTCTCCCAATCGTCGTGAAAGGCACATTCTTCAGTAAACCGATGCTTGAAAGCTTTTCGTGGGGACAGTAAACGAGTGTGCTTTCTGAAAAGGGTTCTGTTGGTGAACAGCTTTAGTTCCAAACTCAATCAACAACTCTGCTCGGACCCGAAGGAAAAAAAAAATGCCAAATTCACGGTGTAAGGGAGGTAATAAGATTTATTCTAACACCCATTGACAGTTTTTTGAGAATCAGAAGTACCTTCCCTTGAGCGACAAGTATCTTTACAGGGCCTGGGTAAAAGGGAATTTTTTTTTTCCCGGACAATGAGATTACCTGGGAATTCGCATTGTTATCACATTAAAAGATGATATAGTTGGCACTCGTTGCTCAAAACTTTTCATTTTCGAATTCTTTTTCTTGACATGTAAAGAAGCGACAATGCTATGCTATGCAGTCCCGCTGCGGTGCTATGTTGAGCATCAACCTTGATGGGCGCATACACAAGTGAATTTATCGACTGATATCAAATCCGTACTTTTGGGCAGATCTTATTTTTATTTTTTTCAGTGGGGAAACACTGTGAATTAGAAAAACAAATGTGAAGCTGAAATGTGCGAAAGTTATTCCATTTTAAATGAATCTGAATCTGTGATCGGCGAGAAAGGACAAAATAGTGCTAAATTCATATTGAAGAACGACTAGCGACTTGTACAGTTATACATTGTTTTGGAGGATGTACTGAACGCCTATTGCTGCCAGAAAAGAAAAAAAATCACCAGAGAGTACTTGAGCACACAGACACCCCTTCCGGCCTTCCTCTCACGCCCTACCTCCCCCCCTCCCCCTTCGACACCTCTCTCTCCCTCTCTCTCTTACCAAAAGACCCTATCTTGCTCTCTCTCTCTTCCCAAAAGACTCTCTTTCTGGTAATACACCTTCATATCTTTCTTTTCTTTGTTCTAGGAAAACTGCCAGATTTTCTACCAAACTAAATATCCCATTTCCAAGAATTGAAAAAATCTTTAAAACCAGTTTGTCATATTCAGGTTCCACTTTATGGAATAACTTTCCAGAAGTTCTCCGCAGTGCAGTCACTAAAAACACATCTTTAGAAACCATCTTTTACAGCACATTAAAATTAGTTAGCTATTTAGCAAGAGTTCTACGATCATAACTTTAATTAGATTGTTTTACATAAGTTGTGTTTGCAGAATGTGAAAAAAGTTAACCCAGTGCTTAATCTTTTACCATTGTTAAGTAAAATTGTTATCTTATCCTATCTTATCTCGCTTCCCAAAAGATATTATTACATATTATCTTCTGTGACTGACACGCCATCAAAATGAAGAAAATAAAGGAAACACGAGTAAATTAGGCTCGTCTGTTGATTAATTATTATTGGTGTTTCAGTATTACTAGAACTTTTAGGTCTACCCTCATCGGTTTGCTATTGTTGTTGTTGTTACAAGGAATGTGGAAACCATAGCTAAGAGTTCGTCTTTCTTTGACAACACTAGAAAGAATTACAGCAGTTGGGGACGCCAGTAACGGATGAAGGGAGACAATCGCATGCGCTATGACGAATCCTTATTTCTTTAGGTTGTCTCCCTTATTTGACAATGCAAATTATGTAATAATAATAATAATAATAATAATAATAATAATAATAATAATAATAATAATAATAATAATAATAATAATAATAATATTAATAGGTGTGTGGGTGTGTGTGTGTAGGTGTGTGTTTTGTGTTAGGGGTTAGAAAGTAGGATGCATGACTTTTATTATTTGATAAGCTACATTCATGTTGTGTACAACTGCTTTTCTGTTCTTTGGGGTGTATTGTTTTAATCCCTGAAGTCTTTTGTGTTTTATTGCTTTTGTGCTGTTGTGTTGATGAAGTGTACGCCGCACACACATTTCCTTGTGTTTTCATGGGGACAATAAAGATTCTGATTCTGATTCTGAATAATAATAATAATAATAATAATAATAATAATAATAATAATAATAATAATAATAATAATAATAATAATTTTACATATTTTGTATAGTATAAGATTAAAACTAAACATGCGGTTTATTATTATTATTATTATTATTATTATTATTATTATTATTATTATTATTATTATTATTATTATTATTATTATTATTATACTAAAGAGAGTGTTAAACGTTTGTTGGACACCAAGCATCACTTATAATATGCTTTTCTTTGTTAGTTGCCATATCATTAGCATTGTATCAGTGGCTTGTGTAGGATTATTCTAAAGGTGTGAGCAAAACTGACAAAAACCTCTTGACCTCTTAAGCAAGCATGTGCGAATAATAAATGATAAATTAACAGCCGCATTCTCTTGCACTTTAATCCAAAATAACTTTTCTTTTTCATCATCATCATCATCGTCATCATCGTTGTCGTCTTCAAGAACAACAATTACAAGTAACTTATAAAATAACAAAAATAATTTAAATTGTTTTTTGTTTACTTTAAATTTAAACACAATTTACTCCAAACACGTTTAACTCTTTAACATTGTAAACGAACTTTGCCTGAGAAATATTTCCTATCTTAACGCAAGATGAGCTGTAACGCAGCTAATTATTAGTAATTCAGAGAATCCATACCTAATTCCGCAACCAAAACACCCAATGATTTTGTCAATGAGGGAACTTTCGTTGCAAGGGAAGCAACCGTTTGCGTAAAGAAGTCATGAGTACATGTAGTTATCTCCCTTGTCAATATAGTGTTGTGTAGGTATCAATAACCCGTGTGTAAAACTGATTTTTTTTTATTTACTTTCCTCCCTGCGTGGTGTCGTTGACAGTAGATTTTTTTCAATGCTTTTAACAATAAAGCCTGCTTATATTGAAGTCCACATAGGCATTCTTATCGTTTTAACGTGGTCCTGATAGGATTTTTACTTCACCCTGGACTATGGGGGCTTTTAACGAAATTCTTATATTATAATAAATTCTTAATCGATAGTTTCTATAGCCTATGTGTCTGGGACTATAACTGTAAGCAACGCAACTAGACGCGCACGATAGATCCGATCATTCGGTTTTGCAAAGCATGCAATAATAAACGTATTTACCTTTGATTTTATTTTGCGTTATTGCTAGAAGAAGCTTTTTATAATGTTGATAATTTTCGTCGGTCGATATTTTTGAGAATTACTTGTTTATTACCGATCAAATCTTCTAGACCTTACTGGTAAAAGCTGGTCGAATCTAAACATTATATGACGTAAGGCAGTGCATAGTTCCGGTGACGAGTTTTATTTTGATTGGGTGTTATTGAGTAAGGCTGGAATGTTCGAACTTTTTCTCGATCGCAGAGAGGCTATAATGTAATGCTCTGTCTGCTTGGGAGGATGATCTTTGTAATGATTTTGGAAAGCGATGTTGTATGCAGTTGTTAATGTTTGCTGAATAAAGTTGGAAAACTGTAGGCCAATGTGACGACTGCTGCCTTGTTGCTGAGTGAGCAGACCTGACTGCGTAGATAAAAGAATTCGAGTTACACATATAAAGATCCAAGCATCGGGGCTGAATCAAAGAGCCTATATACTATAGTATACAACCTCTTCGGCTGAATCAACAACAGTTTGCGTGCACCTATGACGGCCTACTAGCGCCAAAAGCGAGAGTTACCAGTATCACGAGATAATTGAAATGAACACGTGTTCTGTGTAATTTACAGAGATACCGGTGTGACATCGTCACAGTTCCTAGTATCTTAGCTGGGCTGGGAGCGAATGGGAGCATTCTGATTGGTCGACGCGTTACAAAATTCGACGCATGCGCACAGTGCTATCATGGTCTTCGTAAGGGTTAGGGTTAGGGTTAGGGAGTGGGGCATGGTCACGCTCGTGTCGGTTAAGAAATACATGCATCGGCAAGACGTACCCTGGTCATGATTTGGAGCTCAATGTCTTGCCGCCTAAATGCATGATGTACCATATGTAGTGCTGGTTAAGTTGAACGTCTTGCGGGTCACATTTGCCAGAGTTCCCTCCCCCTATACCATGTAGTTAATTCTCTCTCTCTCTCTCTCTCTCTCTCTCTCTCTCTCTCTCTCTCTCTCTCTCTCTCTCTCTCTCTCTCTCTTTCTCTCTCTCTCTCTCTCACTCTCTCTCTCTCTATCTCTCTCTCTCTCTCTCTCGCATAGATTATAGGTTTATGTGTGTGTGTGCTTGTGTGTGTATGTGTGTGTGTGCCAGTGCCAGTTACATCAATGCGTTTGGGTGGATGGACAGAAGTTACAGTCCAAGCAAACCTTTTTGCCGTCCTTCCAAACGCATAGAGGTAACTAGCACTGCATTACAATAAATGATAAATGCATGCTATAAATTGCAAGGGAGACAAGTGGTACTAACTTCTTATCTCCCTCACTCTTTGTACTGGCCTAACGGGTCCATCCAAAGAATAAAATTTATGCGAAAAAGCAGTGCCAGTTACCTCAATGTGTATGGCTGGAAGGACCCTAGTGATAGTCAATAGGAACCCTCTACCGTCCATTCAAACGCATTGAGGTGGACCCAAGGTATAGTATGGGGTGGCCTAGTGGCGCAGTGGATAAGTCGCCGGTTTCCTATGCCGAAGGTCGCGGGGTCGATTCCCGCAATTGGCGAACGTATATGACTTAGGTACGAGACTATTGATGTCACCGAGGGTTTTCTCCGGGCACTCCGGTTTCCTCCCTCCCTTCAATAATGGTACTGGACGCAGTCAACATAAACATTTTTTAAAAAATCCATTTTCTTTCCGTCTTCTAATAGCGATCTCCCTGCCTTTACACCACCTGTTTGAGTGATGGATGTGTATTTGGTGTGTGTGAGGGTGGATGAGACAGGTGAGCGTGTATGTTGGTATAGATCGCCGCGCTTTCAGCCTGATTGATTTGGGGAAAGGCGCGTATATAGCATCCTGTATTATTATTGTATCTTTCTTCCCAGTATACAATTTCAGTGTATCCAGTGTCGGTGCACTCAACAGTGTAGTCCTTCTCCTTCAGAACCACAGTTTATCAAACTTATCGTATATATCCAGTTCTCTGCCCATTGCCTCAAGCACATGCCGACGACATGTTTTGTTGTGAGAGCCAGTAACTTGGTAGCAGAGCTCGTTTTTCATACAAGTAGGCCTATTCGCTGCACATAGGCGTGCTAATTTTAATTAAAGTAACACGAGGTCGAATGGATGGAGAGTGTAAACTGGATGGCTAAGATTCAGCAGCGTTCGTGGTGTGTGTGCGTGTGTGGGTGTGCGTGTGTGTGTGTGTGAGTGACTTGTGTGTGTGTGTGGCTTGTGGGGGTGTGTGGGTATGTGTGTGTGCGTTGACTAGCAAATATATATTTGCCCTTTTGTACAGTTCACCTGTTTCATGCTTTTATTGTGATTTGCTGTTAGCTTGTTCACATGTTCTCTATGTTTTATATGTGCTTTTGTGTGGTGCTGCAGCGTTGACCAAATGCATTCCTTGTGTATTATTCACTTGGCAATAAATTATCTTGAATCTTGAATCTATTCTAATTATTATTATTATTATTATTATTATTATTATTATTATTATTATTATTATTATTATTATTATTATTATTATTATTATTATTATTGTCAATACGAACCTTCTGCCGTCCATTGAAACGCATTACAATATATAAAAAACAAATTCCACCCCAAAAATAGTTTTGAAAAAAATTACATATATATATATAAAATCATCGGATAATATTTTGCATATATATAATTATATATATATACATAACCTCGGTCCAAGCATTGAAATGTAACCGACACTACGTTCTAATGCTTGGACGATGTATATATGTATGTATATATATATATATACATATAACCTCGGTCCAAGCATTGAAATGTAACCGACACTACGTTCGAATGCATTGCCAGTTACCTAAATGCGCTTGAATGGATGGCAGTACGTACGTATTGACTAGAACTTCGGTCCATCCGTCCCAGCCTGTAAATGCTTGGCTGGAGGGACACAAGTGATAGTCAATAGGAATATCGTGCCGTCCGTTCCAACGCATTGAGGTATCTGCCACTGCATTCTTTGAAATTTGCAGGCTTGGACGGATGGACCGAAGTTGTAGTCAATATGTATGTATATGTATAACCTCGGTCCAAGCATTGAAATGTAACCGACACTACGTTCTAATGCTTGGACGGAGGTTAGAGCGAACGATATTACGATGTATATATGTATGTATATTTGAGGGGCCGGGTAGCTCAATTGGTAAGAGCGTCTTGCTAGTAACCGAAAGGTCGCTGGTTCGAATCCCGGATTGGTCAACGTGTGATCATATTATTTTCCCCTTTACCAACAACTTCGGTCCAAGCATTGAAATGTAACCGACACTACGTTCGAATGCCTTGCCAGTTACCTCAATGCGCTGGAATGGATGGCAGTAGGTTCGTATTGACTATAACTTCGGTCCATCCGTCCAAGCCTGCAAATGCTTGGCTGGAGGAACACAATAGGAATATCTTGCCGTCCTTTCAAACGCATTGAGGTATCTGCCACTGCATTCTTTGACATTTGCAGGCTTGGACGGATGGACCGAAGTTGTAGTCAATAAGAACCTACTGGCACCCATTCAAGCGCATTGAGGTAACTGGCAATGCTTTAGAACGCAGTGTCAGATACATTTCAATGCTTGGACGGAGGTTAGACCGAACGATATTACGATGTATATATGTATGTATATTTGAGGGGCCGGGTAGCTCAATTGGTAAGAGCGTCTTGCTAGTAACCGAAAGGTCGCTGGTTCGAATCCCGGATTGGTCAACGTGTGATCATATTATTTTCCCCTTTACCAACAACTGGCCCGCTGGTGTCAGTATAAATCGGTCCAGTAGTCACCTATATGCGAAAGTGTCGTGTGACTATAATCTACAAACAACATATATATATATAACCTCGGTCCAAGCATTGAAATGTAACCGACACTACGTTCTAATGCTTGGACGGAGGTTAGAGCGAACGATATTACGATGTATATATGTATGTATATATATATATATATATATTATATATATATATATATATATATATATATATATATATATATATATATATATATATATATATATATATATATATATATATATATATATATATATATATATATATATATATATATATAACCTCGCTCCAAGCATTGAAGTGTAACCGACACTACGTTCTAATGCATTGCCAGTTACCTCAATGCGCTTGAATGGATGGCAGTAGGTACGTATTGACTATAACTTCGGTCCAAGCCTGCAAATGCTTGGCTGGAGGGACACAAGTGATAGTCAATAGGAATATCGTGCCGTCCTTTCAAACGCATTGAGGTATCTGCCACTGCATTCTTTGACATTTGCAGGCTTGGACGGATGGACCGAAGTTGTAGTCAATAAGAACCTACTGGCACCCATTCAAGCGCATTGAGGTAACTGGCAATGCTTTAGAACGCAGTGCCAGATACATTTCAATGCTTGGACGGAGGTTAGACCGAACGATATTACGATGTATATATGTATGTATATATATATAACCACGGTCCAAGCATTGAAATGTAACCGACATTACGTTCGAATGCATTGCCAGTTACCTCAATGCGCTTGAATGGATGGCAGTAGGTTCGTATTGACTATAACTTCGGTCCATCCGTCCAAGCCTGCAAATGCTTGGCTGGAGGGGCACAAGTGATAGTCAATAGGAATATCGTGCCGTCCTTTCAAACGCATTGAGGTATCTGCCACTGCATTTTTTGAAATTTGTAGGCTTGGACGGATGGACCGAAGTTTTAGTCAATAAGAGCCTACTGGCACCCATTCAAGCGCATTGAGGTAACTGGCAATGCTTTAGAACGCAGTGTCACATACATTTCAAAGCTTGGACGGAGGTTAGACCGAACGATATTAGCATCTATATATTATTATATATATATAACCTCGGTCCAAGCATTGAAATGTAACCGACACTACGTTCTAATGCTTGGACGGAGGTTAGACCGAACGAAATTACGATGTTTATATGTGTGTATATATATAACTTCGGTCCAAGCATTGAAATGTAACCGACACTACGTTCGAATGCATTGCCAGTTACCTCAATGCGCTTGAATGAATGGCGGTTAGACCGTTAGGCGGTTAGTTAAATGAATGGAGGTTAGACAGAACGATATTACGATGTATATATGTATGTATATATATATAACTTCGGTCCATGCATTGAAGTGTAACCGACACTACGTTCGAATGCATTGCCAGTTACCTCAATGCGCTTGAATGAATGGCAGTAGGTTCGTATTGACTATAACTTCGGTCCATCCGTCCAAGCCTGCAAATGCTTGGCTGGAGGGACACAAGTGATAGTCAATAGGAATATCGTGCCGTCCTTTCAAACGCATTGAGGTATCTGCCACTGCATTCTTTGACATTTGCAGGCTTGGACGGATGGACCGAAGTTGTAGTCAATTGAGGTTACTGGCAATGCATTTAGAAGGTAGTGCCAGATACATTTCAATGCTTGGACGGAGGTTAGATCGAACGATATTACGATGTATATATATACGGACAGTTGGAACCAACGGCGGTAACTGACAGTGCATTCAAAGAAATATCTTTTGTTTTAACCTCGGTCCAAGCATTGAAATGTAACCGACCTTACGTTCTAATGCATTGCCAGTTACCTCTATGCGCTTGAATGGATGGCAGTAGGTTCGTATTGACTAGAACTTCGGTCCATCCGTCCAAGCCTGGTTGGCTGGAGGGACACAAGTGATAGTCAATAGGAATATCGTGCCGTCCGTTCAAACGCATTGAGGTATCTGCCACTGCATTCTTTGACATTTGCAGGCTTGGACGGATGGACCGAAGTTGTAGTCAATAAGAGCCTACTGGCACCCATTCAAGCGCATTGAGGTAACTGGCAATGCTTTAGAACGCAGTGTCAAATACATTTCAATGCTTGGACGGAGGTTAGACCGAACGGTATTACGATGTATATATGTATGTATATATATATATATATATATAACCTCGGTCCAAGCATTGAAATGTAACCGACACTACGTTCTAATATTGCCAGTATACCTCAATATATGAATGGAGGCCAGTAGGCTCTTATATGACTACAACTTCGGTCCATATATATATATATATATATGTCAAAGAATGCAGTGGCAGATACCTCAATGCGTTTGACAGGACGGCACGATATATATATTGACTATATATATATATATAGCCAAGCATTTGCAGGCTTGGACGGATTGAAGTTATAGTCAATACGACACTACGTTCCATCCATTGGACGGATTGAGGTAACTGGCAATGCATTCGAACGTATATATATATATATATATATATATATATATATATATATATATATATATATATATATATATATATATATATATATATATATATATATATATATATATATATATATATATATATATATATATATATATAAAACCTCGGTCCAAGCATTGAAATGTAACCGACACTACGTTCTAATGCATTGGACGAGTTACCTCAATGCGCTTGAATGGATGGCAGTAGGTTCGTATTGACTATAACTTCGGTCCATCCGTCCAAGCGAATTGAGGTAACTGGCAATGCATTTAGAACGTAGTGCCAGATACATTTCAATGCTTGGACGGAGGTTAGATCGAACGATATTACGATGTATATGCAATTTTATAAATAAATAAATATGTATGTATATATATATATATATAACCTCGGTCCAAGCATTGAAATGTAACCGACACTACGTTCGAATGCATTGCCAGTTACCTCAATGCGCTTGAATGGACGGCAGTAGGTTCGTATTGACTATAACTTCGGTCCATCCGTCCAAGCCTGCAAATGCTTGGCTGGAGGAACACAATATGAATATCTTGCCGTCCTTTCAAACGCATTGAGGTATTTGCCACTGCATTCTTTGAAATTTGCAGGCTTGGACGGATGGACCGAAGTTGTAGTCAATAAGAACCTACTGGCACCCATTCAAGCGCATTGAGGTAACTGGCAATGCTTTAGAACGCAGTGTCAGATACATTTCAATGCTTGGACGGAGGTTAGACCGAACGATATTACGATGTATATATGTATGTATGTATGTGTATATATATATATATATATATATATATATATATATATATATATATATATACATATATATATATATATATATATATATATATATATATATATATATATATATATATATATATATATATATATATATATATATATATATATATATATATATATATATATATATATATATATATATATATATATATATATATATATATATATATATATATATATATATATATATATATATATAACCTCGGTCCAAGCATTGAAGTGTAACCGACACTACGTTCGAATGCATTGCCAGTTACCTCAATGCGCTTGAATGGATGGCAGTAGGATCTTATTGACTATAACTTCGGTCCATCCGTCCAAGCCTGCAAATGCTTGGCTGGAGGGACACAAGTGATAGTCAATAGGAATATCGTGCCGTCCGTTCAAACGTATTGAGGTATCTGCCACTGCATTCTTTGACATTTGCAGGCTTGGACGGATGGACCGAAGTTGTAGTCAATAAGAGCCTACTGGCACCCATTCAAGCGCATTGAGGTAACTGGCAATGCTTTAGAACGCAGTGTCAGATACATTTCAATGCTTGGACGGAAGTTAGACCGAACAATATTACCATGTATATATGTATACATGTATATATATATATATATATATATATATATATATATCCTCGGTCCAAGCATTGAAATGTAACCGACACTACGTTCTAATGCTTGGACGGAGGTTAGAGCGAACGATATTACGATGTAAATATGTATGTATATGTATATATATATAACCTCGGTCCAAGCATTGAAATGTAACCGACACTACGTTCGAATGCATTGCCAGTTACCTCAATGCGCTTGAATGGATGGCAGTAGGTTCGTATTGACTATAACTTCGGTCCATCCGTCCAAGTGAATTGAGGTAACTGGCAATGCATTTAGAACGTAGTGCCAGATACATTTCAATGCTTGGACGGAGGTTAGATCGAACGATATTACGATGTATATCCAATTTTATCAATAAATAAATAAATAAATAAATATGTATGTATATATATATATAACCTCGGTCCAAGCATTGAAATGTAACCGACACTACGTTCGAATGCATTGCCAGTTACCTCAATGCGCTTGAATGGACGGCAGTAGGTACGTATTGACTATAACTTCGGTCCAAGCCTGCAAATGCATGGCTGGAGGGACACAAGTGGTAGTCAATAGGAATATCGTGCCGTCGTTCAAACGCATTGAGGTATCTGCCACTGCATTCTTTGACATTTGCAGGCTTGGACGGATGGACCGAAGTTGTAGTCAATAAGAGCCTACTGGCACCCATTCAAGCGCATTGAGGTAACTGGCAATGCTTTAGAACGCAGTGTCAGATACATTTCAATGCTTGGACGGAAGTTAGACCGAACGATATTACCATGTATATATGTATATATATATAACCTCGGTCCAAGCATTGAAATGTAACCGACACTACGTTCTAATGCTTGGACGGAGGTTAGCCCGAACGATATTACGATGTATATATATATATATATAACCTCGGTCCAAGCATTGAAGTGTAACCGACACTACGTTCGAATGCATTGCCAGTTACCTCAATGCGCTTGAATGGATGGCAGTAGGTTCTTATTGACTATAACTTCGGTCCATCCGTCCAAGTCTGCAAATGCTTGGCTGGAGGGACACAAGTGATAGTCAATAGGAATATCGTGCCGTCCGTTCAAACGCATTGAGGTATCTGCCACTGCATTCTTTGACATTTGCAGGCTTGGACGGATGGACCGAAGTTGTAGTCAATAAGAGCCTACTGGCACCCATTCAAGCGCATTGAGGTAACTGGCAATGCTTTAGAACGCAGTGTCAGATACATTTCAATGCTTGGACGGAAGTTAGACCGAACGATATTACCATGTATATATGTATATATATATTATATCCTCGGTCCAAGCATTGAAATGTAACCGACACTACGTTCTAATGCTTGGACGGAGGTTAGAGCGAACGATATTACGATGTTTATATGTATGTATATATATATATATATATATATAACCTCGGTCCAAGCATTGAAATGTAACCGACACTACGTTCGAATGCATTGCCAGTTACCTCAATGCGCTTGAATGGATGGCAGTAGGTTCGTATTGACTATAACTTCGGTCCATCCGTCCAAGCCTGCAAATGCTTGGCTGGAGGGGCACAAGTGATAGTCAATAGGAATATCGTGCCGTCCTTTCAAACGCATTGAGGTATCTGTCACTGCATTCTTTTAAATTTGCAGGCTTGGACGGATGGACCGAAGTTGTAGTCAATAAGAGCCTACTGGCACCCATTCAAGCGCATTGAGGTAACTGGCAATGCTTTAGAACGTAGTGTCAGATACATTTCAATGCTTGGGCGGAGGTTACGATTACGATGTATATGTGTATGTATGTATTTCAATTTCAATGCTTGGACCGAGGTTAGAACTAAAGATATACCTTGGAATGCACTGTCAGCTACCGCCGTTGGTTCCAACTGTCCGTATATATATATATATATATATATATATATATATATATATATATATATATATATATATATATATATATATATATATATATATATATAATATATATATATATATATATATATATATATATATATATATATATATATATATATATATATATATATATATATATATATATATATATATATATATATATATATATATATATATATCTTAATGGTACCTTGTGGAGACATAACGCAGTTATAAATGGATATATATATTGGAAGGATGTTCTGTATTAATTTTTATATCCAAAACATGATATTTCGCACAACGTCCATTTCAACGACCCCGAGGGTTAGTTACTGACGCACTGACCAATAAGCGCTGTTGCAAAACTAGTGCAGATAGAGTTATCCGTCCCTGCCTTCACCTATGCCAAGGACACCCGCTAGTTCCGGTTGAGTATTAAGCATGGCCGCACGTAGACGGAAGACTTGTGGCGGAGGAAAACAGTATTGCGTTTGCTGCCCTAATTTCGCAGGAAACGTAATTGAAGGGCGCATTGTCAAGTTACACACATTACCAGCTAACAAAACACTGAAACGACTGTGGGAACAACGTTTGCGACTGATTCGGAAAGATTACAACAATGTAAAATAAGATTCAAGATTCAAGATTCTTTATTGTCCAAACACAAGGCATGGATATTTGTTTAGCAGTGCAATAAGGAAGGATATAACAACATCAAAATTATTACAAACATGGACATACAATATTGATACATTTGATATACTATCAAAAACAACTTCCATACCAAAATGCAAATCTATAAAGACTAACACACATGCATAAACAGATAACCAGCCACATACCCATGCGTACACATTTAACACACAGATAATTATTCCATAGTATATATGTATACACAACTACAACACTCACACATTCTTCCATGCCTTAGATCCATCCTAGATCATAATAATAATAATAATAATAATAATTATAATAATAAGAGTAATAATACAAAATAATCATCGTAATATTAATAATAATCGTAATCATTAGAGTAATTAATAATTATAAAAATAATAATAATAACAATGCAACTACAACTAATAATAATAATAATAATAATACAACAGCAGCACCAACAGACAACTAATAATTAATATATGGTAATAATGATAATAATAATAACAATACTACTACAACTAATAATAATAACAACTGAAAGACTGAAAATAATAAGACATAATTGTAGTTGCTTCACTGAATTAAAAACAAACATTATTCTACTGTATAATAATGTTATCTTCTAGATAAACTGCAAAATTAAAATTTCTCAATTAAAAAATTAAAGCAAAGAAAAAGAAAGAGACTTCGAATTTCTTGTGAATGTAGGTCACTGACAAACGAATTAGGCCTACTGAACCAACAAATCAGCAATCAATGTTTAGGCAAGCAGCCATCCTGAGTAAAATTGGAACGATTGTACAAGAGAAATATAATTTATATAACCCTCCATCTTTCTTGCTTCAACCGGAACTAGCGAACCCAAAGGGCCGCAACCGATCCGCCACTTTCGCTTTCATTATGGAACAGCGCTATAATTTAGTGGAAGGTTGCAGCAGTTGCCTCCCTTAAACCTTATCTCAACCTGTTATTTAATGGTATTTGTCGGAGCTATTGTAATATCTACATCCTTTACATATACACTTATAATATAGAAGGGCTTAGCAGGGTTATCTTCCCTTGGTCCACCCCTTCCATCCCCCTCTTCCACCATGAATGGAAGTTGTATCCCCGAGGATGTGGTGTGTTACACTACGTTGGATGACACTTAAAGACACCACCGTTCAGCTACCATCAATTTTGCCAACACTCCAATGTTATCTACAGGTTGTCCACATCCAAGGAGTTCAAGCCCCGTCCACGATGGACCCATATAAAGTTATATTGTGATGTTCATGTGATGATTATATTTGAGGAATGTCTTGCCACAAACTTCATGACCGGGGAGTGGGTTAGAGTTACGAGTTTAGGGTTAGGGTTTGGGTTAGGGTTAGGGTTATGATGCCTAAGAACTTCGTGAAAAAGCCGGCCCGACATGACCTGGCGCATGCGCAAATGCGCTCGGATAAACTAGGAGACCCGGAACTTGAAGCATGTGACACCGGTAATCCGCAGTGTTAATTACTAATTATCAGTATTTGCCACGCCTTCCTAGCGCCAAAACCTGATAATTACAAATGTCTTGAGATAATTACAAATATCATAGGTAAACTACAATTATCAAGGGATAATTACAATTATCTTTGACAGATTACAATTATCTTCGCGTGATCATGTTTAGTTTTCAGTTTGGGCTCTAGCAATCCATCTGGAAATGGGCCAAAACCGAACATTGTAATTTTTACGTATTAACTGTAAATATGTCGTTGATATTTGTAACTATCAAATAATATCTGCAATTATTAGGTTTTGGCGCTAGTAGGCCGTTATAATGTGAATTACACAGAACACCTATTAATTACTATTATCACTGATACCTGTAAACGCAAGTTTTGGCGCTAGTAAGCCGCCTTGGTCAGAATTAAGCATGAACACCTAAAAATCGGAATTATGAAGTGAAAATTGTAATTATTATGTGATAATTACAATTTTCGGTTTGGGCGCATAGCCAAGCGGATTGCAAGAGCCAAAACGGAAAATGAAATATGCTCACGCGAAGATATTTATAATTTTTCAATGAGAATTGTAAATATCCCTTGATGATTGTAATTATCCCATGATATTTGTAATTATCTCATGATATTTGTCATCAGGATTTGGCGCTAGTAGGCCTTCATATGCAACATATTGTCTGCTCCGCAATTGACATTGGTCACAGTACGCCTGACTTCGTTCACTTTTCACGGAGAATGCACCCCCCCCCCCCCCCCCCCCCCCCTACCGTTGGTCCTTAAGTATCCTTAGTAAGCCAATTTCAGTATCTCAATGGGACTAATTGTACAGGTTTTAATCCTTTAGTTAGTGGACCATCATAATCTGCCATTTTATCTCTCCCTTTTAAAATACATATTATTTTAAAAATAGGTCATCATACAATGGAATGGCTGTGAATTTAACCCATAGTATGCACCAAGGTCAAGGTCATCCCTAGATCAAGTTGGCCTAATACTGTACAACTTTTACTGTACTTTATTTGATAGTTTTATGAGTATATTTGGAGCCGGAGGTCAAGGTAATCTCAAGGTCCAGAGCATAGAAAGATCAAAGTCGGTTTTTGCATTTTAATGTCAATGTTTCTTTTTTTTATTTCTGGGCACTCATTTCCAAGTTCCATATGAGCATGTGAGTCATTTGGGCTTTGCTCTTCGAGTTTAATTGCGTTAGTATGTTAATAATTTTAATTAGTCCCACGTTATTAAACCTACAACTGATAGGCAATAATTGTGAGAAAAATGCTAGTGAGTATATTATTTTAATATTGTTTTATTTTATTTTATTTTAGTTTTGCTTTAAAAACAACAACAACAAAAAACACACAAATGTAGGCCCTACTGATTGTTTTTTGTTGTTGGTTTTTTTTATTGTTTATATGTTGGCAGAATTGCTTACTTAACACCGCGCGCGCACTCACATATACACACACCTACTTGTTTTCACAGTGTTATTATGACTTTCATGAAACGCCACATACGTTGTGTTGACAAAGGGTCATATTTTATCCCCCCCTTTTAAGTACTTTTAAGTGTTCTAAAGATAACCCAAACCCTAACCCTAACACAGCCCTAACCCTCACGGACCATTGGTTTGACGTCAAAACAACGAGGGCTGTCAAAACAAGGTATGTAGATGTTGACTAGTTTGTCCGTTTAAACAAGTACACACGAACGCACACACACACATTCATACACACCCACACACATACACTCACACACACAAACACGAACACACCCACGAACACACGCACATACACACATCCGTGTAGAAACGCCGTTGTGATGACTTTCATGAAACTCTACATACGTTATTTTGACATTTTTACAAATTTGTCCATTTTTGAAGCTAACCCTAACTCTAACCCTAACCCAAACACTAACCCTTAACTTAACCCTAAGACTATCACAGCCCTAACCCTAACGGACCACTGTTTTGACGTCAAAATAACGGGGTCCGTCAAAAGAAAGTACGTAGAGGTTCAAGTGTATGTCCGAATAAAGGCGTTTCTACCTAGCCACACGAACATACGCATACACACACACGCACTCGAACACACACACCTACACACATACCTACATAAACACACTAACACACGAATCTAAACCAAATAGCGATCATTCCCTATATAACAACACTAGTGGTTTTTGTACCCTGGCATGCCAGGGTACACATGATGCTGTTTAAAATGTAGACAGAGAGAACTTTTGTCTGCGAGTTTCATTTGGACGATGATACCTCCCCATATCCCCCTTGATACCTCACCATACCCCCCCCCCCCCCTGATATCTCCCCGTCCCCCCCCCCCCCCATGATGCTTCATCATACCCCCTTGATACCTCCCCGAACCCACTTGATACCTTCCATACCCTTTTGGTTCCTAACTGTACCCTCCTTGATACTTCTTAGTTGATCGTTTCGAATCGACCATCACCATACCCCCTTATATATACCCGTATCCCCGCTATGCCTACCGATGCCCCTTTAAACCTACCCGTAGCCCCCTTTTACCTACACGTACCACCCCATCCCGATCCTTGGTAATAATAATAATAATAATAATAATAATAATAATAATAATAATAATAATAATAATAATAATAATAATAATAACAATAATAATAATATTGAATATAGAATAATACAAATAGAAATCAGAAAAAACACCAAGGTTTTAAAATAAAATTTGATATAAGATATTATAATTGTTATAATAATAATAATAATTATTATTATTATTATTAGTTTATACATAATAATAATAATAATAATAATAATAATAATAATAATAATAATAATAATAATAATATTGAATATAGAAGAATACAAATAGAAATAATAAAAAACACCAAGGTTTTAAAATAAATTTTGATATAAGATATAATAATAATTATAATAATAATTTATTATTTTTATTATTATTATTATTATTATTATTATTATTATTATTATTATTATTATTATTATTATTATTAGTTTATTAATAATAATAATAATAATAATAATAATAATAATAATAATAATAATAATAATAATAATAATAATAATAATAATAATAAATTAAAGGTAAAAAGCCTAAATTAAAAAGAAAAATATCCATATTGTAGTGTAAAAAAAATGGCACGCGTGTGGTTTGAACTTGGGTCGCCCTGGACGGTAGGCGAATGTTTTACTAAGTAAGCTACCAAAACCATCAATTTTTTGGTGTATATGGGAAAACATGCTGAAACCTCAATTTGATTTTTAATGGAAGCGCGCGGAATGATGCTATTGCAGTTTGTGGACATTTTGTTTATTTATTTATCTCAGAAACGGTTAAACGTTCGGTAAGGAAATGTCGGCTATAACGATTTCGCTGGTTTTGAGCACACAGCAGGGCGATCCGTAGCGCCCAGCACCTGCCCAGATCAGCGTCCATACCGGACAAACTTTATAGTAGAGGCGAAGAAGGACTTCCGGCTAAGCAATTTATATATATAGATGATGCGAGTGTAATTTGAACCTTCGCGGCTAACTCTTTGTTCAATACACCAGAACATAAAGGGACTCAATTTAACCCTACATTAGTACTTGTGAATTTGCAACAAATGCAACAGTTTATTTATGGACAGAAATACTGCAGAATGACCTGGTATTGTTAACAACATCTTCAACATAAATTCCATTCTTTAAAAATCAAATGTTTATCAAAGACTGTCAAACAATATTTGAGAAAACCCTGGAAGAAAACAAGTTGAGCTCACAATCCGTATGTCTTCTTTTGTAAATGCCATGATACGTGTGCAAATGAAGTAAGCCTAATTCATATAATACGCCTCTAGCAAAAGAAACACCAGGAACTGTTTTAATTTAGTTGAAGAGATAATGCAGTGGTCCTATTTACCTCCAGGTCATAGTTAACCCACGTAGCCCCCACTGGGATTTTTAAGTGTTTTACTAGCCCTCCACCAAAGAAATAAATAAAAAAAATTAAAGAAATAAAATACAATAAAAATAAATAAGAGAACTGTACCAACAGATAGTAAAAAGGTTGATTACGCAATGCACACCCTTTTCAACAGTTTGTTCAATACGGCCTTAAACGACTGAATAACACAATCCAGGCAAAGCCAGGCTTAACGGTAAATACCTCAGAGGGGAAACAACTGTGTACAAATCTTGACCTTTGCGTTGCGCGAAGACATCTACGTAGTTCTTTCCCTTGAACAGATCACACCAACTACAAAAAAATGCTCGAGTCGTAATGTAAAGGACCCAACTTCGAAGGTTCTGTTTACTTTTGGCGAAAATGAGTTTACCAAAAATGCCCATTTGTATTACACAAAAAACAATGATAAAAGTGAGCTTACATTACTAAAATCAATCGCCAAAGTTTAAAGGTTTTTTTTAGGTCTGATTACAGAAGCATAGAAATTTTTTGCACAATAATTATTCATGCCATGTTAGGAGTATTACTTATTATTATTATTATTATTATTATTATTATTATTATTATTATTATTATTATTATTATTATTATTATTATTATTATTATTATTATTATCATCTGTACACCTCATCTATACATTGAAGTCACCTTTATCAATGGAACAATATTTAATAAAAATAACAATGCGAAATGCAAAGAATGAGGGTTAGGCTACTACAACGAAAAAAGCAAGCATTAAATCAAACAATGTGTAATATGATATCATAAAAATTTTCACAACACCAAAGATACATTATTTAGGTACAGGAAATTACAACCCTCCAAAGCGAAAATATAATAAAAGTATCGATTTGGACTTCTATGACTCCCTAGTTGAGATCTCCCAACGCACGTTGCAGGGAATACATTTGGCCGAGTTGTGTAAGGAAGAGCCAGACATTTGCAACAATGAATATTGAGCGCTAACCATGCTTTGAAACTGGTTGAAAGCCTGGAGTGCCGCATAATAAAAAATAAAAGTAAAATAAAATTTTTAAAAGCAACTTGGGCCCCCATTCTTCTTCGAATGAGAGTATAAACCGTAGTCTAT